>CM057339.1:732113262-732713262 GCA_030015575.1 Agapanthus africanus
TTCCTACTTCATCATCCTCTACTACTTGCCATTTATTATATGGTGTTTGCTTCACTAATTCCGTAATTAGTGAAGAGATAGCTTGGTTTAGTGTCTCCTCGACGTAGATCGTCTTCGGCCTCAAAGTCTACGAAGAAAGCATGTTCGTTGCTGTAACATTTCAGAAAATATAAAATATTATTTTTGGAATTTAATATTAAAATAATATATTTCCCGAAAACTGCCCGATTTGCGAAATTGGAGTTTTCGAAAAAGGGTATAAATATATACCAATAATTGTGAAATAATTGAAAATTAAAATGAATTATTCATTTAAATATATATTTAAAGGATTTGGCATTTTTAAGATTTATTATATGCAGTTTAAAATTTTACCCGATTAGTGCACTGCTAATTGCAATTAAGCCAAATCCGTGTTTCTACAGTTTTCATGGCTAGTGCACCATGTCATGTTGCATTTTGGTTACATGTTGTTTTCTTGTGTTGTTTTGGGTATTTTATGGTTTGGTTTTAAGAGAGAAGAGAAAAGAAAAGAGAAAAAGGGTAAATAGATGATAGAGTGGGTGAAAATAAGAGGAGGAGAGAGAGGGAGAGGACAGCCATGTTACTTCATTTCCCCCATTATTTTTCCTTCTTCATCTTCCTCAACTCACTTCCCTCCACCCTCAACCCTAGATCCATATCAAAATACTCCTCAAAATCCTAAACCCCTTTTACAAAAATTGACCACCTCTTCATCCTCTACAAAATGGACCAAGCAAAGTGGGATTTTGACAAACTTTGAGGAGCTAGGGTTTTCTTGAGTTTCCTAAAGGAGGTATAAATTCTTCCCTTTAGTTTAGTTATAGTTTCCTTGCATTCTTGGGTAGTTTAGAGGTTGATTGTGTGTGGAATTGTGATCTTAGAAATCCCAAGAGAAGGGTTTGAGTGTTTGTTTAGAATTGGTGATGTGTAGTGGCTGCCTACAGACCTTAGTGTGGATTTGTATGGCCTAGGATAGGGAACACGAACTCAGAACCTTTCCGACATCGGTTAAATTGACAGTTTGAGGTAGTATTATGGAATCTGGGATGACCCGAGACCACTAGAAAATAATTTCCCATGACAGAGAGACGTGCAGGCAACCATGAAGAACCCCTAGAAACCTGAGCCCCCAATATGAGAATCTGGCCGCGGATTTAAGCGTTTTGGCCGCGAATTTCGGCCATGTCGGGGTAGAATGGTGTGGATTTTGGTCTGTGGCATTGTTATCCTATATCTAGAGCAACCCCATATGCAAAATTGGCTAGTTTGACCTGAGTCAAAATCTGGGAAGGGTTTTCCTATGTTGCTGTTTTCGGGTTTTCCGTATTCTGAAATTTGGATTTTTGTATTTGATATTTTATTTGGTTGTTGGATGTTTGTACATCAACAACTAGGGATAATTGGTTGGTTTTGCATGCGTGGGCTATAGGTTCTAACCTATAGGCGATCCATGTGCCGTTTCGGTTTTCAGAACTTGATTTTAATAAGCGTTGCGATATGTGTTATTATTGTAGGTACTTTCGCGTGGATTCCGAGGCGACGGAGCATGGCGTCATCGACTTTGGCAAGCAAGTAGCAAGGTGAGGATCTATATCCACGGGGGAAGTCGGGTGGATGGCGTATAGCACCCCCGCAAAGTTTTGGTGGAAACCGATTTGTAGCATATGGTTAAGAAAACCTAGAGTAGCAATTAGGGTTAGAATTAAGAGATAGCTATAGAAACTATATTAGAAACTAAAGGATAGTTAGAAGTGATATGATACGGCTAACATGCGATGACGGAACTTGAGGATGAGATTTGATGATATTGCCGTTTAAGGTACTATAGGACTAGATAGTCGACGTAGATGTGTCATCCGAACCATACCTATTTCCAAACTAAAGAATCGTATGCATCTTTTAAACATTTACCTTGAGGGACCTTACGGATTTTCAAATGATATCTTTTCCTTAAAAACACCGTAGCCCTACTTTCAAAACTACAATTCGCATCTTTCAAAAAGAAACTGTTTGTATGGTTCGGGTGTGTATGTTAGATTAGATACTTATGCTTATAGTAAAGGTTTGTAAAATTGACTTGACGAGGGATATAAATGTGATATAAAGAGAATACGATTTAATATGTGATTTGATGATATGTTGGTATACGGATGCGAGTCGACTGAGATGGTTGATACCCTACTGGTCCCCTGATATGAGATTGTTGTGGATGTGACCTGGGACATAGGCATATAGATATATATAGAATGTCGTGAATCATGTGTGATAGCTGTATGAGACATTAGGTCCGTACCCTCCTCGTCTTATAGGTTGATAGGATCCCTGATAGCTTAATGCCGCCGTACGATAATTTTCCGTACGTGATGAGTTTGACTTGAGGTTTGATCCATACCCTTGACTAGAGGATGCCGTACGATGGAGTATACCGTATGGGATGTTGTGAGGCTGGATGCCGATTGATAGATTCACCGACTCGGTCATGTTAGACACGTATACCCGTCAGCATTTGCATATGATTTACCTTATGCTGCATTCATGTTATTCACATTGCATTACTTAATCCTGTGATAGTACACCTGCACCATTATCGATGATGCGTATGTTACACGTATACAGATTGTAGGCTCACACACTTTATCATCGATAATTGCCTTGTCACTACACAGTAGGATTGCTGCATCATGATATGACTCTTCACATAACATGCTTGCGTATATACCACTTGTATATCTATATTGGTGCACACATACATTGATACATCCATACTTGCGCATATACACATTTGTATATCCATATTGGTGCACACATACATTGGTACATCCATACTTGCGCATATACACCTTGCATACACATATTGGGGCATATACACATTGGTACCTCTATACTTGCGCATATACATATTGTACCTACATAGATAACTGGTTTTATTGGGAAATTGGGAACCACATGTTATATTTAAAAAACTAGAATCAGTTAAAAGAGCGGTTTTCCCTTAATATGTCATATCACTGTTCCATGCTGCATGATATACGGATATGCTTACATTTCTATTATATGTCGCATACATCATGCTCTATGATTTTACGCATTGAGATATGTTGTTTTCATGAGATTTTTGGATTTGAGAATCGTGGACATTTCGAAAGAGATTATGTGTTGTTTTAAAAACCCGGTTTCTCTTGATATGATATTTCAGTGCGTCCACCATGCGTTTTCTCGGTTCTGAGACGTGGGACATGTGAAACCCGATTCGAGGAGCTGGATGAGGCCGATTGCGGGTACATGGTGGACCTGGTATGGTATCCCGGGGCAAGAACGGGAGGCTGTGTATATATACGGTGAGCCTGGCAGAGGGACTACTACCTACCGGTGATTAGTTGGGCCTGGCGGATATCCGGAGGATACCGACCAGAGTCGAGAGATGATATGGGCCGATCCGGACTGACGGAGCCCGAGAGATATGAGGATTTACGTGTCGATGCTGGACACGGGTTTCATGATGTTTTCGGGTGTCGATGTTGGGCACCCAGGTTCCATGATTTTGATGTGTCGCGAGGGACACCGTTGATTTATATCCTCATACTTATTGGCATACATACATTGATTATGGTTGGATGAGATCCACATGCATACTTACACTGACGATATGGTTGGACGAGATCCACATGCATACATACATCAATTATATGATTAGATGATATCAGCATAGACTTCGAGTATATTGTTGGTACATTTGATTATCCGGTCATCCTAGATATCATAGTATTACCTTTATGATATAGTTGACCTAGGAGTCGTTGTTTATTCGATTTCTACTTGTAGATGTTTTTCTACTCATGAGTTGGCAACTCACCCCCGTTGTGCCACAGTTCTTGCAGGTTGACCGCATGGATCAGTAGCGGCTTTGCTGGCACACAGTTGCTTTCGGGTGTTTTGCATTGGTAGGTGGGACATTTGTATCATACCCACTCTTGTATTATATTTCATATTGTATCTAGTCAACTCCATCAATCAAAATTAGTTAATTGTATAAGTAATGAGACTTAGTGAGATTGTGGTTGCGAGACTTAGAGCGAGGGGTTTTCCGCTACTTGTGGTTTTGATGTCTTGCTTATTTCTTTATCTTTTGTGGTGAACTTCGCCGTTGGGCGTCGTTTACTTATATATACTGTCTTGCATGGTAGTGATCCGCCGTTTGGCGAAGAGCTAGCTCCCGCTTGGGGATGCCTTTATATTATCTTGTATATGTGGTTTTGGATCAAAATATACCAAGGAGGTGCTGCCCAAATTTTTAAAAGACGAAACATGTTTTCAAACTAGTAAATTTCACTTGCATTTTTATGTTCTTTTTCTACGCATTAAGAAAACTTGATTTCATTATACCTTTATTTCAAAACTTCACCTCCTTTATTTTCTTAAAATGGTTTAGATTTCTGGGTTTCAGCTTACTTGAATTACGTTACGCCTTTAGACGTTGTGTGATTTAAGTGCTGGTCACGAGCTAATTTTTCGGGTCGTGACAGTTTCTTCAAGGGAGCCTCTCTAGAGTCCAGAGTTCATGATCGCAGCGAAAGGGGCTACTACACGGAGCTATTGAAGTGAAGGACCGGTCTACAAAGGTTGTATTCCTTGCTCACTAGACTTGCAAAGTGTTTGCATTTTATTTTCCGTCAATTTCTAGTTAAAGATTCTTTGTTGAGGTTAGCTAAAACGGTAAATTTTTGAATTTGGCATGGACGATGCCTCCCGAAACCTTGCTGGGGCCTTAGGTAACCCTGCACGGATCGTCAGGGGATTCGTCTCTCTCGGTATTAGGGGTAGAGGTGTTAGTGTATATGCCCTAGAGGCCATTACTGTATCATACTGGATTGTATATTACTTGATGAAAGCTTGGGATATTCACCTTGTATTGACATTCTTTCTCAAAATGGTAGTATGCTACTTGGTTTGTTTCTGCTTTAATGTGTGCTTGTGTTTCTTTTAGCATATCGCCTTTACACATTAGTGGAGCCCTTAGGATCTTTGCTTGATTACCAGCGTTGTGATGGCAGTCACACTCGTGGGGGCTGGGTAATCTATAAGCACATCCTTATGCAGGTCCCTAGTCGCAGGACTATCGAGACAGGGCATCGATACTCCGGAGTAGACTAGCGTATGCGCTTCTCATCCCATCTTGGGAGACGGCCTGTCCCACAGCAGTCAGTATGTCGTACTTGGGATAGTATGCGGGTGCTCGTTAGGTTATGTGTACACTGGACATGACTCGTCGGGAACTGTTGGTTGGTATTATACCTATCGTCAGTTATCAGTTCTCAGGTGACATGAGTACAGCTTAGTCCGTTGACTTGACACTGTCACTTCGCCTCGAGTGTGTTCCCACTGTACTTTGATTACTACCCTACCACGGCTCAAAGGAGTCGTGCAAACAGGTAGTTTTTGGGTGCAGTCCCGAAGCACTTGGAGGCAGTGACGGTTAGACAGGATTCGTCTCTCCCGGTATTGGGGGTTGATATCGCGCTGTGTCTAGGAGAGCCATTACACAAAGTCCCTGGACAGGGCAAACGAGATAGACTGGTAGGTTTCCAGTGTTATCTCAGGTGTTCTGGGCTACACTCCGGCACAACTTGTACCGCTAGTAGGGGACTGACGTTTACCGCCCCCTAGGCCCGCCATGCGATGTTCTTAGACGAACAGACCGGACTGTACGGAGACTGTCACATTTAGGCTCAGTAGGAGTTCAGATGGGGTTTTCCTCGTCTGTCTTCTTATCGGCATCTACCTGGGGACCGTTACGTACAGCTAGTGCCGCTTGCGGTCTGTGGTTAAACCCACTGCCAGTGTAGTGTCGAGTCTTTAGAGTCCCACACAGAGGGTTATTCGCCTTTAGGCAAAATGAGTATAGGTCGCATGGTATTGCGACGGGGTTCGTTCACATCCGCGCACTTATGCACGTTTGGTGTCCGGACAGCTTATACTAGCGGGCTTTGGTTTAAGCCGGATCCTAGTATATGATTTGGGATTGGTTTTATCTCATTGTATTCGTGTTCCTCGGAACACGGATACGGGTGTGTATGCACAGTTGACTGAGACAGAGGCAGAGGACTTTGATTAGGGTTGATGACCATTGTCATTTTCTTAACCCTAATGTTTATGTGTGAATTATGATTTATTGATATTAGTTAATTATAATTGTGCATGGTTAGGGTTGTTGACCATTTGACTATACTTGACTTGTTGACCTTGGTTGACAAGTTGACCATCATCATTCCATATGAAAGATGCTCTTTGATCCTTGCAAAAGCATTTAATGTGAAATGATAATGGTCATTTCTTGATTAACCATGACAATTATCTTTTGCTAATTATCCAATTTCTATAATTCACATATATATGAGAAGGTTGAGATATTCTTCTCACTTTATCATTTCCATTCTCTCTCCTTCTCTTCCTCTCTCTCTAGCTCTCCCCTCTCATGAGTTGAGAACCATTTTGAGCTTGAGATAATCCCTTCAAAAACACTCTCTACTCTTTCTAAGGTCCTAGGTCTAGCACACCAAGCACCTTAGTTACTTCTAGTTTGAGGTTGGAGCCAAAGGTTGAGGCCCTCGGGTGGATCTTTCTTCGGCAAAAGAAGGCGACAAGGAGAACCCTTTCTTCCACTCCAAGGAGTAAGAAGAGAAGGACTTGAAGACCTAGGTATAACCCACTTTCCGAGTAGCTAACTCTCTTTAGCTTTGTTAGTTAGTTTTGTTTAGCAAAGATCCCTCATTTACATAGTCCATGTTGCCTAGAGTTGTAAAAATCGGATTTTTCATAACGTTTCCGCCTCCCTGCAAGCACCGGGATGGGCAACGTGGACTTACAGTGGTATCAGAGCCTAGCTAAACACAAACTAACTAGTTAGCAAAGTATATAGAACTTCGATCGCAAAAAATCGCAAAACATTTTTTTAAAACCCTAACTTTCTGCCGATTTTTAAACCTGCTTTAAAATTAATAAATCATATCTTAAAAATCGGCTCAGGCTTTTCTAAGTACAGGCAAGAAAAACGACCCACTGAACCGACCAACTCACCGCGGTTCCGCGGCAAGAGCTTGCTCTTGCCGTGGATCCGCGGCCGAGTTGACTCGGCCGTGGATCGTTTTTCCCGTAGTTTACTTCTGGGGGTGTTTGTGATTTTTGAGATAGTTTGTTTCCACCCAGATTTTCCAGAGAACAACTTGGTTTTTGGGGTGGTCACAAATCCGTATTTTGATCGAACTTCTTTACACTTTGGCTAATGGGTTATATCTGTAATGTGTTATATGTATTGAACGTCCGCTAATCGCTATACGTCGATTAGTGGGGGTTATACATATCTATGATCTGTAATGTTGATAGTTTGTGTATATGAATTCGTTGGATTGTCGCGGATGAATAGCTCGGGGGTTGTGAGATGAGAGTTTTCTTGTTCTTTCAATTCTTGTAATATGTAAATTGATGTAATATTATTTGTATGGCCGCACAACCGGGTCGGGGTTGTAGCCGTCATTGTATATTTTCTTTTTACTGTTTTTGCTTATAGGATAGACCCAAGGTGGGGTGCACAAACTATCGAGTATCTCGAAGTGCCGAGTGGCCTACTCACGGTGTTGAGGGAGGTTGCTTCGCTTCGGGTACTTGGCGGGTAGTTTATCGCACCCGTAGGGGTCTAGGGTGGGGTTTGGCTATTCATCACGACCGTGTAATCCGTTCTTCGTTACAGGCTCGTACGAATTGCGGATTCCTAGTATATCCAATGTATTCATCTGTGATCTGGAATGGCTATCATTGCATGTGACGAATGTTTATATATATCTATATGATATCTATTTAGGCGTTGCTTATGTTTTGCATCCGCGCTAATCCAGCCCCCGCTCTGTCGTTAGTTAAGTAACCTAACGGGTGATGACGGGACCCCGTAGCGAATGCTGATGGCATAAGCGTACGTCATATTTTCGTTGTTTTCTGCAATGGTAGGATTAAATGATGGGACGCATTGGAATTAATGCAAGAAATAAAATAAACCAAGTAAAAGTCGTTGGAACACTTTGAAAACCACTCGGTTCTTTTCAAAACCAAACTTTTAAATGCGGAGCTTGAACCACTCCTTTTGAAAGCTATCTCGTTCCTTCGATTATATCAAGTTCACTACGTTCACGGTTTCACCAAAACCATTCGTAGCCCTCCGTCGTTTCACATGAATGGTCAATAAGTATTCAAGTTATGTTTGTTGGCCAAAGTCAAGGCATAGTGATTGGTACCTATTGGGTATTCATGTGCAGCATAGATAGATGTGTTGGTTTGGGGCAGTCGTTCTACCTTGCCGGCCAAAGTCAAGGGTATGTGCGGGTGGGCTCAAATTAACCTGGAGAATGACGGGTATAACTTGACATGTGACTTATAATTTGTTGGCCAAAGTCAAGGTCATAAGAGCATGGGGCAAAAATCCACATCGGGAGTTTCAAAAGAACTGAAACTTGCTAGCGCTGCATACCATTTGGAGTGTGATAATTCTGGTAGGATTCCTTCAGTTTTGTCACGCGATGATATTTGGATCCCGATCCTACTGTGAGTATATGCTACTCCTCCGGAACTTTCTCACTTAACGATCAATGCTATAAACCAAGTAGGTGTCTAGAAAGGTGTTTGCGGGGCTACGCCCACAGGGAAAAGAGGTTACTTAATTAAGGAACTTCGCTAAAGCGTTGGAAAACCTCCCTCGAAGTACCGACACTGGCCTGGCTAAACGGTTAAGCAAGTATTGTACGGTGAGATTGATCCCGACTAGTTCTTCCTTAATGGTTTGAGGAGGGATTCGAGAGATAGTAGGAGCCATCTTGTTTAGACAAATTAAAAACCACTCTAAACTTGCAAGAGCATTATGCTAAAGTGTTTCTTCTCTCTCTCCTAATTGCAGCGACCATTTATCATGACTGGACTTAAGTTACTTCTAGATAAAAACATACTGACAGGGCCAAACTACAAAGATTGGCTCAGGAATGTCAAAATGGTAATCACTTATGACAAGTTGGGGTATCTTCTTACCTCCAAGGCTCCCCCTGTCCCAGGTCCCACCTCCAGCATCGCGGATAAGGAAATCCGTAAGACTTGGGAGATCGACTGCGCGAAGGCCAAGTGCCTCGTGCTTGCCTCTATGGACAACGAACATCAGAGGAGGCACGAGAATATGGACCTCGAATCCATATTTCTCCATACAAAAGAACTGTATGGAGAGCAATCCCGTATCGCCAGATACGAAGTGTCGAAGAAGTTGTTTTCGGTGAGATTGGCCATCGGATCATCGGTAGCGGAACACGTGCTTAAGATGATTGGCTACATAGAGGAGCTCGCGGATCTTGGGACCACGTTGGAGAATGAGATCTATACGGACTTGATTCTTTAGTCCCTTCCTTCCACTTACGCCCAGTTCATCCTGAACTTCAACTTACAGGAAAAGGAAGTTGAACTTTCAGAACTCCTCAACATGCTGAGGAGTGCAGAGGGCACCCTACAGAAATGTAGGGAAACATCCACTTTTTTTGTAGGAGGATCTTCCTCTTCTAGGTCCAGGGCGAAAGCCAAGGGAAAGAAGAAGAAAACCCCCGCCAAACCAAGGGGCGGTGTTAGTAAGGTGGATACGAAGGGAAAGGCAAAAGCAACAAAGGTAGCGGGGAAGCTTGTGGATAAGGAAGAATGCTTTTACTGTCACAAGAGTGGACACTGGAAGAAAGATTGCAGGGCTTGGAAAGCCAGAACACAGGATCTGAAGCAGGTTGCGGCTTCAGCTTCAGGTGTGTATGTTATTGAAAACTGTCTATCAATAAACTCTACGTTCTGGGTATTGGATACCGGATCAGGATCTCATATTTGTAATTCTTTGCAGGCGTTGAGAAAGCGTAGGTTTTTGAAAGCAGGTGACATGACCCTCAAAGTTGCAAACGGAGCTAGCATGGATGCCGAGGCCGTGGAGGACTATTACCTGGGAATGTCAGATGGACATGTTTTGGTTCTACGTAATTGCTTTTTTGTACCCTACGCAACTTGTAATATCATTTATGTATCTTTGATTTCTAAAGAAGGTTATGAATTTGCGTTTGTAAGTAATGTTGTAAACATTCACCTTAATCAAGTTCTGATTGGGTCAGGTACATTGAGCAATGGTATATACGTATTAAACCAACCACAGATTTTCAATGTCCAGAATACACACAAAAGAAAGTCTCCGGAAACAAATTAGACTTTCTTATGGCATTGTAGACTGGGTCACATCAATGAGAGAAGGTTGACGAAGTCACATACAGAAGGATATTTGGATCCGTTCGAATATCAATCATATGCAACTTGTCAATCCTGTCTCAAAGGAAAGATGACAAAGACTCCATTCACTGGACACGGAGTGAGAGCGAGTGAGCTCTTAGGACTTGTACACAGCGACGTGTGCGGTCCAATGTCTACGCATGCACGAAGCGGTTATTCTTACTTCATTACTTTTACGGATGGCTTTTCAAGGTACGGTTATGTCTTCTTAATGAAACATAAATCCGAAGCCTTTGGAAAATTCCAGGAATATAAGAATGAAGTAGAAAAACAAACAGGCAAAAGTATCAAGACACTGAGATCTGATCGAGGTGTTGAATACCTGAGTGCCGAGTTCCTGGATTACTTAAAAGAGAATGGAATTCTCTCTCAGCTTACTCCACCATACACTCCGCAACATAACGGTGTATCGGAGAGACGGAACCGAACCCTATTGGATATAGTACGGTTCATGATGAGTAACGCTGAGTTACCGCGATCATTCTGGGGATATGCGCTAGAATCAGTTGCATACCTTTTGAACCGAGTTCCAACTAAGACTGTGCCTACTACACCATATCAGATGTGGTGTAGGAAGAGACCCTATCTTAATCACATTAAGACATGGGGATGTCCAGCTTTTATCAAAAAGCAGCATGCGGACAAGCTCGAGGCACGCTCAGTACAGTGCAAGTTTATGGGATATCCAAAGAACTCCAAGGGATATTTCTTCTATTGCGAAGAGGAACAAAAGGTTTTTGTTTCTCGTCATGTCCACTTTTTGGAAACTGAGTTTTTGGAAAATCAGATAAGTGGGAGCGCAATAGAACTGGAAGAAATTCCATAACCACGAGCTATTACTGAAAGCTTAGTAGAACCAGAGGGTTCGAAAGATCAGGACATTCCTACGCCGCTCCGCAGAAGTAGTAGGCAGTCTCATCCGCCCGAGAGATACTACGGTTTTCTCATAGACGGGGATAGAGAAGATTGCATCATTGATAGTGATGAGCCTACTAGCTTCCAGCAGGCGATTCGGTGCGTTGACTCGGTAAAATGGCTGGATGCAATGCAGACCGAAATGGAGTCCAT
Organism: Agapanthus africanus; assembly: GCA_030015575.1. NCBI lineage: Eukaryota > Viridiplantae > Streptophyta > Magnoliopsida > Asparagales > Amaryllidaceae > Agapanthus > Agapanthus africanus. The sequence goes on from CM057339.1 coordinate 732,124,693, forward strand.
GTACACCAACAAAGTATGGACGTTGGACATTGCTCCAGATGGGGTAAAACCCGTAGGATGCAAGTGGATCTTCAAAAGGAAGATTGGTGTAGATGGACATGTTGAGACCTATAAAGCTAGACTTGTTGCAAAGGGTTTCCGTCAAAGACCTGGCTTGGACTATAACGAAACCTTTTCTCCAGTGGCTATGCTGAAATCCATTCGGATCCTTCTTGCCATTGCTGCCTTCCACGATTATGAGATTTGGTAAATGTCCGTAAAGACCGCTTTTCTAAATGGAAATTTAGAGGAGTGTGTCTATATGGACCAGTCAGAGGGTTTCATTCAGAGTGGGAGCAGCGAAAAGGTGTGCAAGTTGCTTAAGTCCATCTATGGACTAAAGCAGGCATCGCGGAGTTGGAACATCTGTTTTGATGAGACGGTCAAGGAATTTGGCTTTATCAAAAATCCAGATGAACCATGCATCTATAGTAGATTTGTAGCGAGAACTGTAGTATTCCTCGTTTTATACGTGGATGCCATTCTCTTGATAAGAAATGACATTCCTATGCTACAATCTGTCAAAGGGTTCTTGTCACACAGGTTCTCCATGAAAGCCCTGGGTGATGCCTCATACATTATGGGGATCCGGATCTACCGTGACAGATCCAAGAGGATATTAGGACTCTCATAGTCCAGGTACATTGACACCATACTGAAAAGATTCAGTATGGAAGATTCCAAGTGCGGTAATCTACCGGCTTGTCACGGGATCACCCTCTCCAAAGAGATGTCTCCCAAGACTGATTTGGAAAGAGATCGCATGTCTATTATACCCTACGCTTCTGCGGTAGGCTCTATAATGTATGCGATGTTGTGTACCAGACCAGATGTAGCTTATGCACTGAGTGTGGTAAGCCGATATCAGTCAAACCCTGGGGAGAAACACTGGATAGCGGTAAAGAACATTCTCAAGTACCTGAGAAGGACTAAGGAGATGTTCTTGGTGTATGGCGGAAAAGACCTCCAAATCGAGGCCTTTGCTGAGTCCAGCTTCCAGAGTGACAAGGAAGATTCCAAGTCCATGTCGGGTTATGTCTTTACCCTCTATGGAGGGGCGGTGTGTTGGAAGAGTTCCAAACAGGAAACCGTTGCTGACTCGACGATGGAAGCGGAATATATCGCTGCTGCAGATGCAGCAAAGGAAGCTGTCTGGATAAAGAAGTTCCTCACGGAACTTCATATGGTTCCTACCATTGTTGATCCAATACCGCTGTATTGCTACAACAACGGAGCTATAGCTTTAGCGAAGGAACCCAGGTCCCATCAGAAGTCCAGGCACATCTTGAGGCGGTATCACCTGATCAGGGAGATCGTGGGTCGCCAGGAGATCGAGGTTCGGAGAGTTGCTACGGAAGATAACACTGCTGATCCATTCACGAAGGCCTCACCCAAGACTCAGTTCAAGCGGCTGATCGAGATGATAGGTCTTCGATACGCCAGTACATGGCCTTAGTGCAAGTGGGAGATTGTTAGTGTATATGCCCTAGAGGCCATTACTGTATCATACTGGATTGTATATTACTTGATGGAAGCTTGGGATATTCACCTTGTATTGACATTCTTGCTCAAACTGGTAGTATGCTACTTGGTTTGTTTCTGCTTTAATGTGTGCATGTGTTTCTTTTAGCATATCGCCTTTACACATTAGTGGAGCCCTTAGGATCTTTGCTTGATTACCAGCGTTGTGTTGGCAGTCCCACTCGTGGGGGCTGGGTAATCTATAAGCACATCCTTATGCAGGTCCCTAGTCGCAGGACTATCGAGACAGGGCATCGATACTCCGGAGTAGACTAGCGTATGCGCTTCTCATCCCAGCTTGGGAGACGGCCTGTCCCACAGCCGTCAGTATGTCGTACTTAGGATAGTATGCAGGTGCTCGTTAGGTTACGAGTACACTGGACAGGACTCGTCGGGAACTGTTGGTTGGTATTATACCTATCGTCAGTTATCAGTTCTCAGGTGACATGAGTACAGCTTAGTCCGTTGACTTGACACTGTCACTTCGCCTCGAGTGTGTTCCCACTGTACTTTGATTACTACCCTACCACGGCTCAAAGGAGTCGTGCAAACAGGTAGTTTTTAGGTGCAGTCCCGAAGCACTTGGAGGCAGTGACGGTTAGACAGGATTCGTCTCTCCCGGTATTGGGGGTTGATATCGCGCTGCGTCTAGGAGAGCCATTACACAAAGTCTCTGGCCAGGGCAAGCGAGATAGACTGGTAGGATTCCAGTGTTATCTCAGGTGTTCTGAGCTACGCTCCGGCATGACTTGTACCGCTAGTAGGGGACTGACGTTTACCGCCCCTAGGCCCGCCATGCGATGTTCTTAGACGAACAGATCGGACTGTACGGAGACTGTCACATTCAGGCTCAGTAGGAGTTCAGATAGGGTTTTCCTCGTCTGTCTTCTTATCGGCATCTACCTGGGGACCGTTACGTACAGCTAGTGCCGCTTGCGGTCTGTGGTTAAACCCACTGCCAGCGTAGTGTCGAGTCTTTAGAGTCCCACACAGAGGGTTATTCGCCTTTAGGCAAAATGAGTAGAGGTCGCATGGTATTGCGACGGGGTTCGTTCACATCCGCGCACTTGTGCACGTTTGGTGTCCGGACAGCTTATACTAGCGGGACTTGGTTTAAGCCGGATCCTAGTATATGATTTGGGATTGGTTTTATCTCATTATATTCGTGTTCCTCGGAACACGGATACGGGTGTGTATGCACAGTTGACTGAGACAGAGGCAGAGGACTTTGATTAGGGTTGATGACCATTGTCATTTTCTTAACCCTAATGTTCATGTGTGAATTATGATTTATTGATATTAGTTAATTATAATTGTGCATGGTTAGGGTTGTTGACCATTTGACTATACATGACTTGTTGACCTTGGTTGACAAGTTGACCATCATCATTCCATATAAAAGATGCTCTTTGATCCTTGCAAAAGCAATTAATGTGAAATGATAATGGTCATTTCTTGATTAACCATGACAATTATCTTTTGCTAATTATCTAAGTTCTATAATTCACATATATGTGAGAAGGTTGAGATATTCTTCTTACTTTATCATTTCCATTCTCTCTCCTCCTCTTCCTCTCTCTCTAGCTCTCCCCTCTCATGAGTTGAGAACCATTTTGAGCTTGAGATAATCCTTTCTAAAACACTCTCTACTCTTTCTAAGGTCCTAGGTCTAGCACACCAAGCACCTTAGTTACTTCTAGTTTGAGGTTGGAGCCAAAGGTTGAGGCCCTCGGGTGGATCTTTCTTCAGCAAAAGAAGGCGACAAGGAGAACCCTTTCTTCCACTCCAAGGAGCAAGAAGAGAATGACTTGAAGACCTAGGTATAACCCACTTTCCGAGTAGCTAACTCTCTTTAGCTTTGTTAGTTAGTTTTTTTTAGCAAAGATCCCTCCTTTACATAGTCCATGTTGCCTAGATCTGTAAAAATCGGATTTTTCATAATGTTTCCGCCTCCCCGCAAGCACCGGGGTGGGCAACGTGGACTTACAAGAGGTCGCAGTGTGCACGGATGGCCATCACCAGAAATCCTTGGCCAAGGTAGTCGAGAATTACCGATCTAGGATCTGTAGTTTCTCAGGTGGTGATGGGCTTCATACCGACACTAAATATCGTGTTATTTGGGGTCTGACTTTATCCACCCCGTAGACCCGATATACGATACTCATATACGAACGGACCGGACTCTACAGATGTTGTCACTGTCAGGCCCAGTAGGGTTTCTGGATGAGTTCACTCGTCGGCCTCTCTTTCGCTCAATACCTGGGTAGCCGTTACGTACAGCTAGTGGCACTGACGTGCTTGTGATTGAACCCACTGCCAGCGTATTGACGAGTCTTTAGAGTCCCACACAGAGGGTTTTCCTAGTTTGGGCGAAACGTTGTAGAGGCCGTATGATTATATGACAGGGTTCGATCGTATACGTGTACTTGTGCATGGATCATGATCGAACGGATCATATTAGTGGGCTTTGGTTTAAGCCAGATCCTAGTATTAGATTGTTGGAATATTTTCATCTCGTTGTATTCGTATTCAGTCGGAATACGGATGCATGTATGTATATACGGATGAGGGGTAAGTTTGTAATTCGTTACGAGATTACTTTTGAAGTTGTCATTTCTTTTATTGATTTAAACATTTGGTTTAATGTTTAATTTATTAATTTGTGAGTTATGAATTTTGGCCAAATTCTTTGTTGTTTTGGCACTGGAAATTTCATTTCACAGTGAACCAATTTCGTGGGCAGCATGGGCTTATTTGGTGAGGTGTCCTTTGGCTTGTTCTTACATTAATTGCTTTTGTATTTGTGTTGATATTTTGTGCAAGATGGATGCTTCTTTTAGTTGGGTTGATTAATTTAAAATCACCACACTCACAAGAACAATTCCACAGAGAGCACCAATTTTGGCTGAGCCCCATTTTTCCTCACTAGCAAAATTCTTGTGTTCACATTTTTATCTCACTTGGCAACTTCATTCACTTCCTCCCAAATCCTTGGGTGCTTTAAGACAAAGTATTCACACACTATCTCTACTTCATCTTGGGTATCTAGGCTTGCAAACTGGATGCCCGATTTGCCTCGGTTTTGAGGCGGGAGCCCGTATTACTAATCCTCGACGTGGATCGTCTTCGACGAGAGAGACCGGAGAGCGAACTTGTTCGGGGCAGCCGTGAGGAGCTTGGCGCAAAGATTGAAGACCGAAGGACACAGATCGATCGGTATAATCTCTGAACTCTTTTTACAGATTTCTATTAAACGGTTAATGGTTCGATCTGGGTAATTGGTTGTGGTAGCACCAAGTTTTATAAATTTTTGTTCTGCATTTGGCCACGGATTGATGGCCGGGGACCTGCAGTAACCCAACATATACCACAACACAACGGTGTATCGTTGCGGAGCAATCATACCCTATTAGATATGGTGCGCTCTATGATGAGTATTACTGAGTTGCCTATTTTCTTTGGGGGTTATGCACTTGAGAAGCTGCATACCTATTGAATAAGGGTTCCAACCAAATCGAGTGCCTGCCACTCCATATGTGATATGGTATGGGAAGAGCCCATCTCTTAAGTAGTTAAGATTTGGGGTTGTCCGGCCTATGTCAAAAGCAAAATCTGGACAAGTTCGAGGAAACGTCGGTTCTATAGAAGTTTGTTGGATATCCCAAGCATTAGCGAGGGAATATCTTCTGCCACACTGAGGAGCAAAATGTATTTTGTTTCTCAGCATGCCATCTTTTTGAGAAAAGGAATTTCTTGTGAAGAAATTAGTGGTCATGAGGTAGAACTGGAAGGAGTTCCAGCTATACAAACTACAGCTGACAATTTGGTAGAACCGGAGGATTCAATAGTTCCTGATGAACCTCAGCCTCTCCGCCGATCTGGTAGGGTTCCTCATCCGCCTGAGAAATACTTCGGTTTTCTCAATGACGGTAGAAGAGAGGATTGCATCATGAGATGATGACCCAACTAGTTTCGAGCAGGCTATCAAGAGTGGCGACTCTGTAAGAATGGATGGATGCTAAGCGATCTGAGATGGAATCCATATACACTAACAAAGTATGGACTTTGGTTGCTTCATCAGAAGAGTTAAATCCCCATCAGGAGCAAGTATATCTTGAGAAGATTACTTGGTGTACATGGAAAAGTTTGGACTTTCAATGCTAGACTTGTTGCAAAAGGTTCTCGTCATTGATCAGGTGTGGTTTATGATGAAACCTTTTTCTTCAGAAGCTATGCTTAAGTCCATCCGGATCCTACTTGCCATTGCTACATACCATGACTACGATATCTGGCGGTTGGGTGTCATGACTGCTTTTCTAGATAGTGATTTAGAAGAGAGTGTCTATAAGTACACAGCCAGAGGGCTTCGTAGACAGTGGGAGCAGCGGAAACGTGTGTAAGTTGCTTTATAGGTTAAAGCAGGCATCGCGGAGTTGGAAGATCTGTTTTGATGTGGTAGTCAAAGAGTTTGAATTCATCAAAAGGGTAGATGAACCTTGTATATACAAAAAGGTAGTAGAGAGTATGGTGGTCTTCCTCGTATTATACGTGGATGACATACTCTTGATAGAAAAGGTGTTTCCTATGCTGCACTCGTTCAATCTCCTCTTATCACATAGATTCTCCATATAGGATCAAGGTGATACCTCCTAAATCCTGGGTTTTGGATCTATGAGATAGATCTAAGTGGATGTTAGGATTCTCACTAGGTGTAGTGAGATGGTATCAATCGATCCTGGGGAGAATCACTGGAAAGCTTCCAGGGTGATAAGGTCGACTGAATGTTAGTCATAGGCATTGTCTTTACCCTCAGTGGAGAGACGGTATGTTGGAAGAGTTCCAAGCTAGATACCGTGCCATACTAGATGATAAAGGTTGGATACATCGCTACCAATGATACTACCAAAGAAGGAGTCTTGGTGTATATAAGTTCATGAGATGAACTTCGTTCTTACCATTGTGTGACAATGTAGTTGTGGATTTGGCCTAGGAACCCCTGTCTCATTAGTGATCCTGACATATTCTAAGGCAGTATCACCTGATCATGGAGATGGTTGATCTCCAGGGAGATCGAGGTTAGGAGAGTAGACACAGAGGAAATCACGGCGGATCCACTCACAAAGGCCTTTTTCCAAAAGAGACTTTTATGGGACGGTTTTGTATGAGATACTACAACCACCGCTGATTGTTGGGTATTGGATACTACGACAGATGGCCCTAGTGCAAGTGGAAGATTTTTAGTTATATGTATGCTCTAGAGGCCATTACTGTACATACGATGTATATTGTAGTGGATGCTTGGACATATATAGGGAGGACTTTCTTGCTCGACATGATAGTATGCTATCTGGTTGATCTTTATCTTAACATGTACACTTATTGTCTCTCTATTACATATTGATAAAGCCCTTAGGATGAGTACTTAACTACCAGGATTATGATGCAGATCATACTAGTGGGGACAGAGTAGTCGGTAAGTACATCCTTCAAATATTCCTAGTCGTGGGTGTATCGAGACAGGGCATCGATATACCAGAGTAGACTAGCGTATAGCTTCTCGACCCATATAGATGGGCGATGGATGATCCTATATCCATTGGTGTTTGACATCAAAGATAGTATACGGGTGCTCAGTGGAGACTGGGTACACTGGACGGACTCGCCGAGAACTCCTAGATGGTATTATACCTCACGTCAGATGGAAGTTCTCTGGTGACACTGGTACAGGTTAGTCTGTAGACCCAAGATCATCATAGAGTCTTGTGTGATTCCTACTGTGCTTTGATTTCCACCTTACTACGTTCAAGAGAACATGCAAAGCGGTGGCTTTTGGGTACAATCCCAAATCACATGGAGACAATGAGCGATAGGAGGGGTTTCCTCTCTCCCGGTATTGGGGGTTGATGTTGCGCTGTGCTCGATTGGCTATAATAGAAAGTCTCTGGACAGGGCTGCTTCAGAGATATACTGGTAAGTGTTATTAGTAGTTTCTCGACCCGTTATGAGCCTCATATCGGCACGACTTATCGAGTTACTGGGGTCTGACCTTTACCATCCCTAGATGAGATATGTGACATATCAGACGAAGAGACCGGACAATACGGTAGTGTTACTGATTGGATTCGCAGGAGTATGAGCATGCTTGCTTGTTGATCTTCTGGTCGCTCAATACCCGGATGGCCGTTATGTTTAGCAGACCGCTTGCGGCTTGTGGGTATTTGATATGACCATCACCTACTGCCGACGTATTGACGAGTCTTTAGAGTCCTACACAGAGGTTTCCTGGCTCAAGCGAAACGGAGTAGGAGCACATATATGATATGTGCGGGACCGAGATTAATTCAATATGTGATACCGTATTCTATTCTCGCGATATGTGATATCGGTCGGTTATATACGATATAACCGGGTTATCGGATCAAGTGTTGATTCGATAAATTGATTAATTTGATATTAGTCGGTTATATGTAATATAACCAGATTATTAAATCAAGAGTTCATTTAATAATTTAATGTATAATTATATATTTGATATATTATCTTACATTAACTAATATTAGCTCACTTAAGATTTCTTTTCTCACTTAATGATATATTGATATATATGTGATATACGTGAAATGTATTGTTTTCTTTTTGCACACATAAATATATATGTAATATATATTATTGTGTCATACTAGGTTGCATATGCAACATGGATGTATGAGACTCATACCATGCTAGGGTTTATGTTTATTATGTAATTCAAATAAAGAGGATTTTTTGTCATGGTTGATTTTTTGTTGAAACTTGATAACCATTGACTAAGTCCACTTGTTTGTCTTGCTTAAGATATTTGTTAACCCAACATTAACCCATGACTACGGTTTATTATCTACATGAGTTAGGCATGGCATATTAACTCACCATGGTTGCATTTCTAACCTCATGAGTTCATTCTTCTTCTTCTTCATCAAAGAAAAAGCTCACTGGGTTTTTTCAAAAGTGAAGAATTAGTGTGAGAAAAATAAATCTAAAGTGAACCAACTTCCTACTTCATCATCCGCTACTACTTGCCATTTAGTATAGGGTGTTTGCTTCACTAATTCAACAATTAGTGAAGAGATAGATTGGGTTAGTGTCTCCTCGATGTAGATCATCTTCGGCCTCGAAGTCTTCGATGCAAGCTTGTTCATTTCTTCATGGGAGCCTCTCTAGAGTCCGGGAGTTCATGATCGCAGCGAAGGGACTACTACACGGAGCTAATGAAGTGAAGGATCGGTCTACAAAGGTTGTATTCCTTGTTCACTTTAGTTGCAAAGTGTTTGCTTTTTGTTTCGTCGGATTTTCTAGTAACGATTCTAGGGTTAGGGTTAGCTAGAACGATAAATTTTTTGAAATTGGCATGGACGATACCTCCTGAAACCTTGCTGCCGTGCTAGACAACCCTGCAAGTGCTTCGTAGTCGTAATTCTAACATCGTTTCGTTTTTTTAGACGTCGTTAAAATGTTCAAACGGATATCAATAACCCATTTTCTCCCTCGCTGGAAATTTTTCCAAGAGTTGGTTTTTTCCATGTTTAAAATCTTCAAAAAATCATGTAGGTGTTTTCTATGGACCCTCTAGAAGAACGAAACCCTAACTCGATTCTGTGACCGTCGGAACCACCACCAAACCCTAGGGTTTGTGGTAGTTTCACGGCGCTGTAGGTGAGGCAAGGGTTTACCCTTCTACGGTTGGTCCATAGGTGATGTGGTATGTTCTTGGTACTTTTTAAACTCCGCTCAAGTGTTGAGCTCTTTGGGAAACTTTGGGTGTTTGTTAATTCGATCGAAAAGTTTAACACCATCTAGCTATCTGTGATTGTGATACAATACTTGGAATCCACGAAATTTAGTTTTATGAAAACTAATTTGAATTTTATAAATCTAGCAATTCAGTCTCATTTGAACGGTTGCCACGGGATTTTGATGTTGATCAAAAGTCCGTCGCAATCACGTAGCGTACGCGGATACTCGCCGGGTAACCTTACTAGATAGCTACGCCCCATAGCCCCGACCAAGTGACTGTAGGAGAACCCCATCGCCAAAAGCATCCGTTTGGGTGCTCGCAGCCACGGTGTTCCGCCTAAGTACACTTCGTCGACGACATCGGGGGTACGGCCGTCTACTAAAGTTTCCGACGAGCATTCGATCAGGTTGTCGGGAATCTTGTTGAATTACCCGACTGGTTATTGGAAAGTGTTTTCAATATCGAGACTAAAATGCGGGGTTTATAATTGTTAGGCATGTGATGTCTAAGGAATTCATTTGGTTGGGCATGAAATCCAAAGTATGTGATACATTGGGTTTATGATGTCTAAGCTGGTTGCGGATTTCAATTGTTGTAGGTTTTCACTTTCTTTTCTACGACCGTAAGTGTAATATGTGGTGTATCGCCAGTTTCGTTGCTATATGTCAACGACAATTGTGATACACATATTTAATTACGTTGATGACATGTGATGTTATGCATTGATGTGATATGTTATATTGGATCGTCGTGATTTGAATAGCCGGGTTTTTTTATGTGAGATGAAATTTTTTCATTTTCATTCATGCAAAAGCTTGTATGTAATATTCTTTTATTGGGGCACTTCCGGATTGAGGATGATGTCACCATTGATGTATATTATTTACTTTTCCGCATTAGGATAGACCCAAGGTGGCGAGTACAAGTAACCGGGTTCTAGGGTCCAGTGGGAGACCATCTCGAGGAGTCGAAACCGGGTCTCCTAACTCTAGAATTGGTAGGGTTGTTTGTCGCTGTCGTAGGGGTCTAGGGATGTTGGTTTGTCTATTCATCACGATCTTGGAATCCTCGTTTTCCTGGCTTAATTAAAACACGGAATTCCTAGTATATCCAATATTTCATATGGGTTCTTCTGCTGCTGATATTCTGTGATGTGATCACTTGATATTCTGAGACGAATGCTTATATTATATATATATGATATATAATAAATATTGTTGCTTTCATTTCTTCTGTGATGCTTAGGAAGCATAAATTGATGGAACTTCATTATTGAGATTAATGAAATAAAAGAAACCTAAAGATATTGTAGAATTAAATTTTCTAAAAGGGTAGCTCTAGTTTTTGCTTTGCATAGCGGTATGTTAGTGATATATGCCCTAGAGGCCATTATTGTATCATACTGGATTGTATATTACTTAATGGGAGCTTAGGATATACACGGATACAGTAACAGTCTTGGTCAAAATGGTAGTATGCTACCTGGTGTGTTTCTACCTCAATATGTGCATATGTTTGTTTTAGCATATCGTTTATACATATTGGTAGAGCCCTTAGGATCTTTGCTTGATTACCAGCGTTGTGATGGCAGTCCACTAGTGGGGGCTGGGTAATCTATAAGCACATTCTATACTGGTCCCTAGTCGTAAGATTATCGAGACGGGGCATCGATACTCCACAGTAGACTAGTGTATACGCTTCTCATCCCAGCAGAGGAGATGGTCTGTCCCACAGCCATTAGTACATCGTATTGGAGATAGTATGCAGGTGCTCATTAGGTTATGAGTACACTGGACAAGACTCGTCGGGAACTGTTGGTGGGTATTATACCTGTCGTCGGGTAGCAGTTCCCAGGTGACATGAGTACAGCTTAGTCCGTCGACTTGACATTGCTGCTTCGCCTCAAGTGTGTTCCTACTGTACTTTAATTACTACCCTACCATGGCTCAAAGGAGTCGTGCAAACATGTAGTAGTTGGGTGCAGTCTCGAAGCACTTGGAGGCAGTGGCGGTTAGATAGGATTCGTCTCTTCCGGTATTGGGGGTTGATATCGCGCTGTGTTCGGAAGGCCATTACACAAAGTCCTTGGCCAAGGAAAGCGAGATTTGCTGGTAGGTATTTCAGTAGTTTCTCAGGGTGTATTGTGCTACTCTCCGACATGACTTATTGCGCTATTAGGGGTCTGACGATTACCGCCCCTAGGCCCGATATGCGATACTTTTAGACGAACATACCGGACTGTACAGAGATTGTCACATTCAGGCTCAGTAGGAGTTCATATGGGTTTTCCTCATCGGCTTTCTTATCGATATCTACCTGGGGACCATTATGTCCAGCTAGTACCGCTTGCGGCCTGTGGTTAAACCCACAGCCATCGTAGTGTCGAGTCTTTAGAGTCCCACATAGAGAGTTTCCCTACACCGGGAAAAAGGCGTTTTACGGCAGGGCTTCGATCACATACGTGCACTTGTACGCGTATGATGTTCGAGTGGATAATACTAGTGGGCTTTGGTTTAAACCAGATCCTAGTATTATATTGATAGATCAGTTTCGTCTCTTTGTATTTGTGTTTCTGGGAACACGGATGCGGGTATGTATATACGGATGAGAGGGGCATAGAAGAAGACACCTCATTAGGGTTTTGACCATTGACTTGATTAAAACAATTATGAGGTGGAGGAAAGTATTTGTTTTTTTTGTAAATGATAATTGAGGCATGGCTACTTGTTTTGACTACTTGACTTGGTTTGACCATTTGACTTGGTTTGACTAGATATTTCTTGTGAGATATTTTGTGGCACTAGATATTTTGGGTGAGATATTTTCTTGCTATGCTTGTAGTCAAGTCCAGTGAGCCATTTCATTTTATCACGATCATTATCAAAAATCATTTCTCTTTCCTCAAGTGAGCTCTCTTCTTCTTCCTCTCAACTAAAAACCCTAAAAGCTCTCATGTGTTGAGAATCCTAGGGTTCCAAGAGATAAACCACTCTATCTTCACAGTCTACACCCTCTAGGACTTCTAGTTTAGTGAACTAGAAGCCGTAGTTATCTCGGATTTGAGGTAGGAGCTCGGACTATAGACTCTCGTGTGGATCGTCTTTGACTCGACGAGGCCGTCGAGGTTGCTAAGATCCGTTACGATCCTTGGAGCCGACGACGAGAGGACGACAGTGATGAAGACCCGAAGGACATGTATCATGAGCTATAACTTCATATCCGAGTAGTTAAACCTCAAGTAGTTTGCTAACTATGGTTTATGTTCGATCCTTGGTTCTAGTCGGTGTTGCGAAGCCTGTAAAAATCATTTTTTGCAATTTCCTCCTCCCCACGAACACGTGGGGTGTGCGACATCGATTTACAGTGGTATCAGAGCCTCTCATAAACCCTACATAGCTTGTAGCGATGTTAGAATTCCACCATTTTTTGTCCCGCAAAAACTGCCGAAAAGCAGTTTTCAAAAATAAAGTTTTGAGTTGTTTGCACACCCCGCGGGCTCACAGTTTGAACCGAGAAGCTGCGGGGTTGAGTGTGGGCACCCCAGGGGCCCTCTTTAAGGAGGGGAGAACGGCTGGGCCCACTCCTTAAGACCACCACAAGGTGGTCTTGGCGGTGGGGACCCGAAACTGCCCCCACCTTGGGCAGTTTCGGGTCTGCCTCACCACCTGGCCACCTCATGGTGGCCTTAGGGGTGGGGTACCCCCTCTAGGCCCCTCGACTCGAAGTTAATTTCATGATCTAACTTCCCGTGAAGGTTCGGGCGGGTTTCGAGTTCTTTTCGACTCTCGGATTGGCTTAAAACGATCGTTTTTGGAACTTTAGCTCACTGGATTTCCAAGTTTTGGAAAATTGGTTAAGTTTGCTAATTGTGTGCAGAATTCTAATGTCTTAGTTACTTTACAAGATTTGTGTTGTATATATGTGTTTGAAAACGTCGACTAATTGCTATACGTCGATTAATCGGGGTTGCACATATATGTGATATTGTTATGATGGTTTGTGTATATGAACTTGTTAGATCGTCGTGGATGAATAGCCGAGGATGTGAGATGAAGGTTTTCATTTTTTCATTCGATGTAAAATTTGTAAAGTGATGTAATATTATTTTGCACGGCACATCCGGGTTGAGGTTGTAGCCACCGTTGTATTATTTCTTTTACTGTTTTTGCTCCTAAGATAGACCCAAGGTGGGGTGCACAAACTACCGGGTACTTTGAAGTGCCGTGTAATCTACTCACTTTATTGAGGGAGGTTTCTTCACTTTGGGTATTTGGCGGGTATTTTGCCACATCCGTAGGGGTCTAGGGTGGGGTTTGGCTATTCATCACGAGTGTGGAATCCGTCTTTTGTTACAGGCTCAAACGAAACGCGGAATTCTTAGTATATCCAATGTGTTCATCTATGATATGGAATGCCTATCATTGTGTCTGACGAATGGATATTATTATATATATATTATATAATACACGTTGCTTATGTTTTGCTTCCGTGGTAGTCCATCCTCCGCTCTGTAGTTAGTTAAGTAACCTAACGGGTGATGACGGGCCCCGTGGCGAATGCGGATGGCATAAGCGTACGTTGTATTTTCGTTGTTTTCTGCAATGGTAGGTTAATTGATGGGACTGAATTACAATAATGCAAAGCAAACAAACCAAAACTGAATCGTTGGAATAAATTTTAAAACCACTCGGTTATTTTAAAACATCAGACTTTTAAACGCGGAGCTTAAACCACTCCTTTTAAAAACTATCATGTTCTTTCGATTATATCAAGTTCATTACGTTCACGGTTTGGCCAAAACCATTCGTAGCCCTCCGTCATTTCATATGATTAGTCAGTAGTATTCAAGCTATATTTGTTGGCCTTCGTCAAGGCATAGTGATTGGTAGCTGCCGGGTGTTCATATGTAGCATAGATAGATGCATTGGTTTGAGACAGTCGTACTACTATTTTGGCCTTCGTCAAGAGTATATGCGGGTGTGTTCAAATTAACCTGCACAATGACGAGTAGAACTTGACATTTGACTTATGATATGTCGGCATTCGTTAAGGTCATAAGAGCATGGGGCAAAAATTCACATCGGGAGTTTCTAAAGAAACTGAAACTTGCTAGTGCTGCATACCATTTGGATTTTGATAAGGTTGGTAGGATTCCTTCAGCATTATCACACAATGATATTTGGATCCCGATCCTACTGTGAGTATCTTCTACTCCTCGGGAGATTCTTCACTTAACGATCAATGCTATAAACCAAGTAGATATCTAGAACAGTGTTAGCGGGGCTACACCTCCATGGAAAATAGGTTATTTAATTAAGGAACTTCGCGAAAACGTCGTAAAACCTCCCTCGAAGTACCGACACTAGCCTGGCGAAACGGTTAAGCAAGAATTGTACGGTGAGATCAATCCTGACTAATTCTTCTTTCTTGGTTTGAGGAAGGATTCGAGAAACAGTGGGAGCCATCATGTTTAGATAAATTAAAAACCAATCTAAACTTGCAAGAGTATCATGCTGAGTGTATTCATCTCTCTCTCCTAATTGCAGCGACCAAGTGACCAGATTAGATTACAAATAGATAATAAAATGACTGAGTTATACTATAATGACTGGCAAAGGTTTTTCCAGATGTCCATTAACTATGACAAGCTGGACCACCTCATTACTACTCAAGCCCCCACCGTCCCAGATCCAGTTTCCACCATCGTGGATAAGGATATTCGTAAGACAAGGAAAAAGGACAGTGCGAATGCCAAGTGCCTCGTGTTTGTCTCAGTTGATGGTGTATACCAGAAGCAGTACGAGAAGATGAACTTAGTTTCTATCTTCCTCCATAACAAAGTTTTATATGGAGAGCAATCTCATATCGCAAGATATGAGAACTCGAAGGAATTGCTTCAAGCGAGGTGTTAGTTATATGTATGCCCTAAAGGCCATTATTGTACATATGATGTAAATTATAGTGGATGCTTGGACATACATAGGGAGGACTTTCTTGCTCGACATGATAGTATGCTATCTAGTTGCTCTTTATCTTAACATGTACACTTACTGTCTCTCTGTTACATGTTGATAAAGCCCTTAGGATGTGTACTTGACTTCCAGGATTATGATAGAGACCATACTAGTGGGTTTTGGGTAGTCTGTGAGTACATCCTTCAATTGTTCCTAGTCATGGGAGTATCGAGATAGGGCATCGATATTCCAGAGTAGACTAGCGTATACGTTTCTTGACCCATATGATGGGCGATGTATGATCCCACATCCATTAGTCTTTGACATCAGAGAAGGTATACAGGTGCTCAGTGGAGATTGGGTACACTAAACAGGACTCGCTGAGAACTCCCAGATGGTATTATACCCCACGTCAGATAGCAGTTCTCTGGTGACACTGGTACATGTTAGTATGTCGACCCAAGATCGTCATAGAGTCTTGTGTGTCTCCCACTGTGCTTTGATTTCCACCCTACCACGGCTCTACTGAGTCATGCAAACAGGTGATTTTTGGGTACATTCCCGAGTCACATGGAGGCAATGAGCGATGCGAGGGGATTTCGTCTCTCCCGGTATTGGGGGTTCATGTTGCTCTATGCTCGATTGGCCATAACAGGAAATCCCTGGTCAGGGTTGCTGAGATCTACTGGTAAGTGTTATCAGTAGTTTCTCGAACCATTATGGACCTTGCATCAGCATGACTTATTAGGCTATTGGGGTCTGACGTTATACCACCCCCAGGCCGTGATATGCGACATATTAAACGAAGAGACCGAACTGTACGGTAGTGTTACTTATTGGATTCGCAGGAGTATGAGCAGGCTTGCTTGTTGATCTTCTGATCGCTCAATACCAGGGTGGCCGTTACGTTTAGCAGACCGCTTGCGGTTTGTAGGTGACTGATATGATCACCACCTACTGCCGGCGTATTGACGAGTCTTTAGAGTCCTACATAGAGCTTTCCTGGCTCAAGCGAAACGAAATAGGAGCACATATGTGATATGTGTGGGACCGAGATTAATGCGAGTATGTGATACCGCATTCTATTCTCGCGATATGTGATATCGGTCGGTTATATGTGATATAACCGGGTTATCGGATCAAGTGTTGATTCGATAAGTTATTATATTTGATATTAGCCGGTTGCATGTGATATCCGGATTATTAAATCAAGTGTTGATTTAATAATTTAATGTATATTTATATATTTGATATATTGAATCACATTAACTAATATTAGCTCACTTAAAAATTTCTTTTTCTTACTTGTGTGCATATAGTATATATGTGATATATATTAATGTACATTTTATTTATGTCATGCTTGATGCCACATGATTCATGGGTGTATGAGACTCACACCATGCTTATGATAATTCTATGGTTTTTGTTTATCAAAGTAAATCAAAATTGGTTGGAAATTTTTCATGGCTAGAAGCTTGGAGAAACTTGTTGCTAACCGTTGACTTAGTACTCTAACTTTGTTTTACATAAGATATTTATTAACCTAACCATTATCTTTAGCCATAGTTTAGTCTCTACATGAGTTAGTGTATGACACAAACTCACCCATGGTTGCTTTTCTCACCTCATGATTTTCATTCTCATCTCCACATCATCTTCTTCTTCCTCATGAGAAAGCTTTCTAGCTTTCCAAAAAGTGAAGAAATATTGTGAGAAAAATAAATCCAAAGTGAGAAAAATTCCTACTTCATCATCCTCTACTAGATTAACCATTTAGTTTAGGGTGTTTGCTTCACTAAACCCTAATTTAGTGAAGAGGTAGCTTGGGTTGGTGTCTTCTCGACGTAGATCATCTTTGGCCTCGAAGACTTCAAGAAAGCTTGTTCCGTTTATCTTGTGGAGCCTTTCTAGAGTCCGGGAGTTCACTACTTGGAGCGAAGGGAGTACTACACGGAGCTATTGATGTGAAGGACCAGTCTACAAAGGTTGTATTCCTTGTTCACTTTGTATGTAAAGTTTTTTGCATGCTTGATTCGTCTAAATCTCTAGTTAAGATTCTAGGTTAGGGTTCTTTAGTACAGCAAATTTTTGAAATTGGCATGGATGATGCCTCCCGAAACCTTGCTGCTGCCCTAGAGAACCCTACAGTGGTATCAGAGACATGCTAGAGAATTAGACGATGTTTGTTAGATTACAAAACCGAAACAACTCCGAAACACACGAAACATAATCCTAGTTTCTATCGAATTTTAAATGGCCTCTAAAATTTTTTTAAGCAACTGCAGAATGTCACATGAGATGTAACATGAACACCACAGAAACCCGAGCCCTCCTCGCCGGAAAATGGCCGACCACATGCCTTGAAAAACCGGCCACATTGGTTTTGTAAGAGGATCCAGGATTCATTTTTTTATGGTGTTCCAGTCTCTGGGTTTTGGTGTTTCAGGTGTTGCTTGTGTTTGCTAAAATTGTATGTGATGTGATCTTTGTGCAAAGGCAATTCAGAGTGTTTCATAGTCGTAATTCTAACATCATTTCGGGTTATTTAGACGACATTAAAAAGTTCGAACGGATATCAATAACCCATTTTTCCCTTGCTGGAAATTTTCCAAGAGTTGGATTTTTTCCATGTTTAAAATCTTCAGAAAATCATGCAGGTGTTTTCTATGGACCCTCTAGAAGAACGAAACCCTAACTTGATTCTGTGACCGTTGGAACCGCTACTAAACCCTAGGGTTTGTTGTAGTTCCGCGGCGCCACAGGCGAGGCAAGGGTTGACCCTTCTACGGTTGGTTGATCGCACGCTTTTGGCGTGTCGGATGTTCAAAGTTCTAAAATTATAACCGCGATCAGGACGGTGTCGCTATGCAGCTAGCCGGTTGAGAACAGGTTGATCCACAGGGAGATGGTTGTATGTCCGTTCGAGTTTTAGACGAGTCAATAAAGAATGTGTATATGTTTGTTCAGTTCTATCCTAAGTGTTCGTATTTATGTTCAAGTAAGCTTGTTAAGGTTAAGGTTGGTTAGTAGAGTTAGGATTAGTCTTGTGCTTGTCTTTTGCCATCCTTAAAACGGTGTCGGGATAATCGAAAGTAGCGGGGATTAGGAGGACATAGGAATGGGATTTGCGAGTTTAAGCAAGCTTTCCAACGCTAAATCCATTCCTAGTACCCCTTGTCCGTCCGCTAAATACGCTTATTTCCAACCCTCGGCCAAACACCCGCAACCATGTATCCAATTAAGTCACAACTACATGTCACGTTAGTTTAAGCAAGTTTTTCACTTTCTTTTCTGCGACCGTAAGTGTAATATGTGGTGTATCGCCGGTTTTGTTGCTATATGTCAACGACAATTGGGATACGTATATTTACTTACGTTGATGACATGTGATGTTATGTGTTGCTGTGATATATTATATTGGATCGTCGTGATTTGAATAGCCGGGTTTTTTTTATGTGAGATGAGAGTTTTTCATTTTCATTCATGTAAAAGCTTGTATATAATATTCTTTTATTGGGGCACTTCCGGGTTGAGGATGATGTCACCATTGATGTATATTATTTACTTTTCCGCATTAGGATATACCCAAGGTGGAGAGCACAACTAACCGGGTTCTAGGGTCCAGTGGGAGACCATCTTGAAGAGTCGAGACCGGGTCTCCTAACTCTAGAATTGGTAAGGTTGCTTGCCGCTCTTATAGAGGTCTAGGGATGTGGGTTTGGCTACTCATCGCGACCGTGGAATCCGCGCTTTTATTGGCTTAATTAAAACACAGAATTCTTAGTATATCCAATATTTCATATGTGTTCTTTTGCTGCTGATATTCTGTGATGTGATCACTTGACAGGCTTGGAGCAAACTCTGTTTCAGATCTGGAGCAAATTCAGTAAACAAATCAATATTCAGGAGATCTAAACAGGTAGAGGAAAACCAACTCAGCATAGAGACAAAATTTGAAGCAGTCAACTTTCTGTTAGGCCGCGGAACCGCGGCAGAAGCAAGGGTTTGAACGCGGAACCGCGGTCAACGGGTGACGTCGGCAACCAAAAATCTCTGTGAGTATCTCATTTCTCATCTCCTTTCCTCTGCAATCCACTGAAAAAAATTTCCTGCAGGTTTCTTTGCATAGATTCTCTTTCTCATATCCAATAAATTGTTTTTGTGCAGGATTCTTTGCGCTGCCAAATAAAAAAAATTTCTGCAAGTGTTTTAGATTTTTGGTGTGTTACTGCTTTGCATAATTAATAAGGAATCTAAGAGGCTATAACACCAATTAAGATTGGGTGGGATTTCATTACCCTTCCTAAGACCCCAAAAATCACTGAAAGCATATGCATCACCCTTGAGCTAAATTAAAAAATACCTAGACTCAGCCAACTAAGGACTGTCGTGCTCATTAGGACAGAGGAAGGTTGTGGGCATTCAATCGTTTATCTAAATTTGACTTTGTGGTGCCTAGGCTAGACAAGTGAGAAAGGTAATATTAAAAGGCCCGTCTCACGGTGATTCGTGAGCGGAACCCTCCTTTCTTCATTTGTGCTTACCTGGCCACAATTGGCAGTGAAGAGACGATTTGAGGGATATCTCACAACTTGTCACTTTGGAACAATTAGGAGCAGTCTAGTGGACTTAGAAGACCATAGCTCTAGGTTTGATTGTGCATGTTTTAACTGTGATTGTTTGAAGTAAGTCCGTATACATTCTTGCAAAACTCTTTCAAAAATTTTTAAACTCCAAAAACAAACAATTTTTTACAAAAAAAAAATCACATTCTTTTTCTTCTCCTTTCTCTCATTACATCATGGGTACCCCACCTCGCAAAACTCTTGCCGAACTTTGGTACCCACAACAAGACATTACTTCCTACGGTTCTTTTTTTGGTCGAATTTCGAACGACCCCTCCATGCCCAAAATTTCTTTGAAAGATCGAATAGACGCGTCTAGGAAAAACAATTGGACTCAATAATCTACTTCGTATCAACCGTTTCAAACATTCACCCCTTCTCATATTGATACCCCTTTTGAGAGTCCAGTTGTAACCCCAAAACCTATGTCTATTGCTGAACATATTGAACAATCTCGTAACCGATTTTTCACTCCTTTCACCAATATGAACTCTTTAGATCAACAATTCCATTCACCTTCTTATCCGTATTTTGATCCTACCCCTGTCCAACCATTCTATTCCTATCCATCCTATCCAACTTTTACACCTTCCCTGGATATTGCTTCTACACAGCCATTTCGGAGTTTCCAGTATCTAAACAACTTTGAATCTTTTATTGAAACTCCTTCACAACCCATGTCTAGTTTGGAATAGGCGTTGGAAGACTTTAGGGTAGCGTCATGCCAACAGATGATGGATTTGAATGCGTCCATGGCCGCCCTCATACAACCTAGTGACCCGGTATCTAGTTTCCAACTATCTCCACATTTCCCAATGTATGATGAGGCGGTTGGATAAATTGAGAATTTGAGTGGTGAGAGTGAGCTTTACACCCTTCCAAATCAAACCTACCCATCCCCAATTGAATCCTACAACTCCGGTTTTGAATGTCTATCAAGTGTTCCAAATGATTCACCAGTTGAAGATAAAACGTTTAATGAGTTGTGCGACTTTGTAGTGTTTGATTTACCTGATTGTGAAGGGTCCCTTTCGAGTGAACCCACACCCAATCCTTTTGACCTCTACACCTCCACTCTAGAACCTGAATTGATTACTATCCATGCTTTTGATGAGGTGTTTAAAAAAATTGATTTTCACTTGATTGAGGATATCGACGCTGGGAATATTTCAGATGATGAACCCACAGATTTGGATGAGTTTCTCTCTCCAATTCATCATCCCGAGTCATTAACTGTTTTCCCGAACTTCATATGCGTCTGGATTTTGATAATAAATGCATGGATGAGATAACTTTTGAGGGAAATTTTGAGGATAGTATTGAGGATGAACCAGTTTTGCTTGATGAGTCGGATTTTCCAATTCATCCTGTCCCTTCCATTGACCGTGTAGACCCTCCTAAACCTTTAACTGTTACCCTTCCTAAATCACTCATTTCATCCTTTCCATCGTTCCGACCTTGCAAAAAACCGTTACACTTCCATTTTCTATGTCTGGTTTACAAAGTTCGACGTACCCATGTTTTCTCATGAATCTTGAGGGATTTGACCTCATTTCTCAGTGGGTTGATAGATTAGCACAATCGCTTTTTACACATCGGTCATTACAAATTGTGCTAATTTATACACTCCATTTCCACCCTCAAGTTCATATTCAACTTCTTTCTCCCACTTTCTCTGGTTCTTCTTCTAATCTTCCTTTAATGATAGCGAGTGTTAATGAATCACAATCCGATATTTTGAGTTCGATAATTCTAGAAAAGCAACTTGATTTAGACTCTTTTGAGAATAAGGTAGATGAGCCTTACGAGTCTCCTACCTCCGTAATTTTTGAAAAATCAAGTGTGTTGAATTCTGGCGCGACACTTATTGACATTGAAACGTTCAATCGGACCATCGATGAAAGTTTCGAAGATATTTTCGCCGACGAACTCGCATTCCTAAACGACACAGATTTTGTGATTAATCGACCACCACCTGAAGAAGTCGAACCACCTCCATTTCTTCTTATCCCATACGAGAATGTGACCATTCTTCCCATTCCTAATCATCCACATTCTTATTTCCGTTCACCATTATTGTTTCGTCTCTACAAATCGAGACGTAAACCTTTTCTTTTAAACCATTTATCTCTTCCCCACTTCTTCCTGGCTCCATACAACATGTTCTTCCACCAACCGGTGCGTTTCACTGATAAATTCTTCGAACGGTTGGTGTTGACTTTTGGTCTTTGCAAAGCTTGGCATTGACCGATAACTTTGACCCCCCTCTTTAAAAGCTTAGCATTGTTTAACTTAAGTTTGTAGGGGGGGCGTATAATTTGGCTCTTGAAAATAATTTTTTTTAACTCAAAGTGGTGAGCCAAAAATAAGTTTGGGGGAGATTTTCACGATCATATTTCATGTCCCCGTTAATAAAATTTTCCTCCCAAGTTTACAGGTTTATGAGATTTAAAAAAATGGCAACAGTGGAAACACTGTTTCACTTAAGTTTGGGGGGACCTTTTTGTGTGTGTGTGTGTGTGTATATATATATATATTTTCTGTTAATAATAATAAAAAAAAATTAATAAATAAATAAACAGGGGAGTGCCGACAAGTTTGACCCTCTTAGTGTAGCCTGACAGTAGGGGCACTGCCAAGTTTAAGTTTGGGGGTATGCTCGGTAAGCTTTCTTCCTTCGCATTTATGTGTATATTTTTGCATTTGCATACTTATTTTAAAACCCATAAAATTTAAAAATTAAAAATTTCAATATTGGCATATTTGACTCAAGTTCAACATGACGGTTGACTAGTTAGGAAAAACTAGATCCTAAGCTTAGTAAATTAAAAAAAAAACTAAAAATAACCTTTCTTAAAGTTTAACTGTAGAAAATATACGTCCTTGTAGTTTATTTAGAAATAGGCAAATTTTGAGTTCAGTTCTTGGGTTAAGTCGAAATAAGGGAAAAGTATTGAAAGCTCTATTTAAGTATAAGTCTGAAAAATAATTCTGAACCTTAAGTCCAAATTCTGAAAATATATACCCTACTATACGCACTTACACACACATCTTGAAACTTGGGATAGTAGAGGATATCTTGAAATGCTCTTGTCTAAAATCCTTAGTATGAAGGAAAATAAAATAAAAGTATAAGTGGTGAATAAAGAGATAAATAAAAAAATGAACACTGGTTTTGTAATTACTTAAGGCAGTATAAATAAAAAATATAGCGAGGGTACTTTATCACCTAGTGCCTTAGACCAACTGGTTTGAGAGTCACTGCTAAGCCTTAGGTATTGCAAGACGAGGAATTACGCCTAAATGCGTAAGCACATTTTGTAATCGGTCGTTTCGTACCTCAAGAAGTATTAACGGTCGCATGAAGGACGCGTGAGCAATTTCATCTAAAAGTTACCAACTAAAAGTGTTTTGGAAGATGGACAAGAGTATGATAGCTTGAATTGAATTTCCAAGTGTAGGGGGGTGATAATTACACACACGTAGAGGTATATAATTGGATTCTGGAGGAGAGATAGGAATAAAAGATAGGGCTTATATCTTCAGTAGAGATGATAAAAATTCGTGAGTTAAGATTGCATCTTAGAAGGAAAACCTAGGAGATGCTAAAAGCTTTATAAATTGGCAAAACGTATATGATCTTAAGATAAATGAAAAGGAAGTGTGAAAAATACGGGTTGATGATTTCTAAATTGGAGATAATAAAATTTCTTGCTAGAATACTGAATTGAAGAATTAGAGTCAATGGCCAAATTGATCGGATTTTGTGGGTAGTATCCGCTGAAAACCCTCAGGAGACAACACTCCTCCTACTAGGGACACCTAGAGGTTTAACGGCTTGTTGCACGAGCTCAGTGCAATCGCGTTCCCTGCGAAAGTTAGGTTTGGACTTTTTGAGAATAAAATTGGTTTTGCTCGGGACGAGCAAAAGATAAGTTTGGGGGTATTTGTTCATATCAGATTTTTGCATTTTTATACCGCCCATTCTTAATCACATTGCATATAAGTAGGTACTTTTGATCCATGTCTGCTAAATAGTTGCAGGTTACAGGTTCTCAGCTCTTTATAGTGAAATTCATGAAAAGTCGCAACAAATGTGGGACTACGACCAACAAACAGAGAAATACGGGTTTCCGCACACTACCCGTATAATGCAGCCTACCAGTTCAAGGAACAAATGGAAAATCATTGGGCATTTCAATCCACAAAACACAAAGGCAGTACAAGATCCAAGACTTCAACGCGGAGCTCAAGGCAAGAGTCCATATCATTCTGCACTGTGGGAATTCTGGAAAGAGATTGAAGAGATTATGAGAAACAAAGTGAATAAAACAGAAGATGAAAGCAACATGGAGAAACCTTAAAGAGATGGCCCCATGATTCCACCAAACGGTCGTAGAACCGCGGCCAAACAGGCACTTCTGCCGCGGAATCGCGGCCGTGTTATGCACGTGTCGGTGGCAGTGTCGGTGCTTTGACTCGGCTCTCTTGGGGTAGTTTTGTAAATTAGTGATTGGATCAGAATTTAAACCTAGGGTTTTCCTATCTATAAATAGGAGAGCTCAAAGCTAAATTAGGTGTGCCTCTTTGGAGGATG
The DNA here is from genome assembly GCA_030015575.1 of Agapanthus africanus. Lineage (NCBI taxonomy): Eukaryota > Viridiplantae > Streptophyta > Magnoliopsida > Asparagales > Amaryllidaceae > Agapanthus > Agapanthus africanus. The sequence continues at coordinate 732,149,206 of CM057339.1, forward strand.
CCTCTCTTTATTTTTCATGCCTCTTTCTAATTCTTAGATCTAAATTTTAATTCCAATTGTAATGTATTATTGAGAGGTCATCAATAAAGTAAGTTTTATTTTTATCTCACATTCTTTTTATCTGAATTTTAATTCCTGAAATTTTTATCTGTTCTTTTATTATCTGCAATTTAGTTCATCTATTAAAATAAAAAAATTGAATTTTATTTTTATCTTCCTAATGAGTGAGTAATTCCTCACTTGTTAGGAATAAGAGAAGGAAGGTTTGAGAGAAGGAAATCTCTCTCACTTCTTTCTTTTCCCAAATAATTTTAATTAAGGACTCTCTTTAAATCAACCATAATCCGCTCACTACGGCACCCTATCCTACATGATAGCGGTGATTCCCTAGTTAGACCGGTTGTGGTTGAATTAACCGGAGGTTAGGGCTAAGAGCCAAGAACGGACAAGGACCAAAAGGAAGAAACTAAGTTTCTTCCTAGTCGTGCTAATCCCCGTTGTTGACTATTACCCTAACACCTATATTCATAACTAGGGCATTGAAAGAAGTGAGAAGGTCCCTATTTCAAACTGACCTAATCCTAACCCTAGCAAGCCTTTATATCAATTTATTCTCATTCTTAGATCTTAAAACAAAACCTACCAAAGTTAGGACTTAACTCGTTAGAACTTAAAGAAAAGGATTCCTTCTCCCTGTGGATCGACCTGTACTCAACCGGCTAGCTACCAAGCTACACCGTCTTGATTGCGGTAAATTTAAAAAAATCTCTAACAATCAGCTTCTATAGACCATGTAGGCTGCCCTGGCATCATGAAGAATGCAAGTGGGCACACAACTTGTGCAAGTGGGTGTGAATGCATTTATTGCATAAAGTTTGGATGTGATGTAATGACCAAGTTTCTCTCCATTTCTCTGCATACAAACCAGGTTACAATTGATAATGCAAATAGAACCAGAGTGTTATTTGAGTGTTCACAATCCCACCACTGCAGCCCGAGCCTCCCTCCTCGGATTTGGGCCGACGAGATGGCCACTATATCCAGCGACCTCGGCCCCCTACCCTCTTTTGACCCCACATTTTCTCTGGTTGTTTATTAGTGCCACATCATCACTTGTATATTGTTTGTTTATTCTGTTTTGTGGCCTATAAATGCCAGAACTGATCTAAAGAAAGGAGCCATGTCATGTCATACCACTTCTCATTCATAGTTTTTGATAGTTTGTTTATTTTTGGTTTAGCTCTAGGGTGAGTGATCTTCACTTGGTTTCTTCTTCTTCTTCCCTCTTGAAGCTCTCTTTGGAGAGCTTCATTAAGGAGGTTGAATAAGATACCAAATTCTTGTATCTCATTTCTTCAAGTGTTAATATATTGCAATTATTGTTTCTTTTATACTTGCTTATTTTCTTTACTTTCTTTTATCATGCATAACTAATCTTATTTTGGTTCTGGTGTGGGTGAGGAAGTGAGATGAAAGGCTTTGCCTCCTCCACCTCTTGTAATTGTTTTAAGTGCTTAACTCATGATTCTAACTTGAAGATTGTTAATGTATTGATATGATACGGTATTTTGACAAATGGTTACTTGTAACCTCCTCACATACCGTATCCATTCCCTTTCCCCATCGTCAATATTTATGTTAAAATCAATTTGGTATTAAGTTTGCTAAGTTTGGATATAATATCTTGTTATTTAGTTACTGGACAAATCGCTTAATTTCATATATCATATACCATCACAAACACTTAGCACACTTAACACCAAAATCATTTACTCTCACTAACCACTTTGTGTTTTTGTTGTTCCGGTATGCTTGCTAACCCTTGTGTTTAGTGTTGATACCCCAAGCGCGGACATACAAACGGTAAGCGATCAAACGGACATCTCATGACCAAAGGAGTGTAGAGGTAAACGTCGCGATTCAGAGCTTCCGAGCCAAGCCACAACCATTCATCCTTAAACTCTTTTTCTTGCATTTTAGTGTTTCCGTATTCTTATATTTTTTGTGACAAACCCCAATTCATTCATTTGTTAACCTTACACAACAATACTTAATACACAATTCCCTGCGGATCGACCCGTGCTTGCCGGCTCGCTATAACGCGCCGTGCACTTGCGGTTATAAATTGTAAAATGAGAACGATCTCGCGTGCGCATTCCGTTTCATTAAGCTCATATCTTATATTTCAAAACATACGCGTTTGCGCGTGCGGGTGAATTCCCAACACACCTTCATCATCGATAATTGCTATGTCACTTACACAGTAGATTGCTACATCATGGATGATATACTTGCTATGTTCACATCTCCATACTATGTCGCATGATATACCTGATATGCTCACATTTCTGTTCTATGTTTATATACATCATGCTTTATGATATTACGCATTGAGACGTTGTTTTCATGAGATTTTGGATTTGAGAACCGTGGTTATATTTCAAAGGAAATCATGTATTGTTTTAAAAACCCAGTTTCTCTTGATATAATATTTCTAGGCGTCCACCATTTGATTTCTCGGTTCTGGGATTGGTATGTGAAACCCGATTCAAGAAGCGGTAGGCACTGTCTGCGGGTACATGGTGGACCCGGTGAGACACCCCAGGGCAAGAAGACTCGTATAATTAGGCGTGAGTCTGGCAGGTGAGCATTACCTACCGGTGATTGTATTTGGACTCGGCGGTTATCCGGAGGATACCGACCGGAGTCATAAGGTGATACGGGCCGATCCGGACTGACGGAGCCCGTGGGCTTATCCGGACTGACGGAGACTGAGATATGAGGATTTACGTGTCGATGTTGGACACGGGTTTCATGATGTTTCGAGTGTCGATGTTGGACACTCAGGTTCCATGATTTTGATGTGTCATTAATAGACACACGTTGATTGATATCCTCATATTTACATGCATATGCTTTCATGATATTTACATGCATGATGTTGTTGTGTCATTGATGGACACGTAGATGTTATCCACATGCTTACAGGCATTGATTATATTGTTGGCACATATGCAGATACGGTCACTCTAGATATCATAGTATTACCTTTATGATATAGTTGTCCTAGGAATCGTTGTTTTATTCAATTTTCTACCTGATGATGTTTTCTACTCACGAGTTGGCAACTCACCCCCGTTGTGTCATAGTTCTTGCAGGTTGATCGCAGGGATCAGTAGAGGCATCACTGGCACACAGCTTGCATTCGGGTGATTTGCCTTGGTAGGTGGTACATATTGGATCGTTCCACTCTTGTATTATTATTCCTATTGTATCTAGTCAACTCCATCAATCAGAAACTAGTATTTGTATAAGTAAAGACTTAGAAAGACTTATGGTTGCGAGACTTAAAGTGATGGGTTTTATGTTCGCTATTGGTGGGTGTGATGTCTTGCTTTATTTACTATCCTTTGTGTTGATCTTTACCGTTGGGCGTCGTATACATATATTTCTGGCTTGCGTGGTTGTGATTCCGCCGATTGGCGAAGATCTAGCTCCCGCTTGGGGATTCTTTTTATATTATCATGTATATGTGGTTTTGGATCAAAATATACAAGGGAGGTGGTGCCCAAATTTATAAAAAAACGAAACATGTTTTTCTAACAAATAAAATCCACTTGCATTTTCATATTCCATTATCTATGCATTTAACAAAACATTTGATTTCATTATACCTTTATTTCAAAGCTGCACATCTTTTATTTTCTTTAAAAAGGTTTAAATTTCTGGGCTTCGGCTTACATAAATTACGTTACGTCTTTAGACGTTGCATGATTTAAGTGCCAGTCACGAACTAAATTTTGGGTCGTGACAGATTTGTACTTTTAACTTTGATTAATAAAGGTAGATCATTAGTTTAATTATTTCGCATTTATTTTCTGCATTTACATTATGATCTCCTTCTCTATCTTCTCTTCTATCTTAACAATGAGTGAGTAATTCTCCGCTTGATAGGGTTCGTAGGATTAGAGTAGATTAATAGATGATAAAATCCCTTAACTTCTTTTATATCTTATAAAGTTTATAAACTTTATCAAAAGAATCGTTAACATACTAATCGGGCGCGCTACCAATATATTGATAGTCTCGACCGTGATTTGAGATCAAATTAACAATTGTTTTGGTAGAGGCCAGACATGAATAGAAGTCAATGAAAAGTATGGGTTAAGAGTGAGAACCCTATTCTCTCCAAAAAACCTAATCTTCATTCATCACTATCGATCTAGTTTTAAATCTATTAAAAGATAAAAGGAGTAATCTTTTATATTCATCCATGACTACTAAATCCGATGAACCCTGCAAGCCATTTTTCCTATAAATTCTACATCCGTGTCTAACATAGATCTAGAATCACTCTCCCCTATTTCTAATCCACTCGTTTAAGGCAGGATTAAAAGTTCCACGCATCCCTGCGGATGAACCGTACTCATCTCGGCTAGGTACACGCGATGCCGTGTTGATTGCGGTTACTACAAACACACTTTTTCAAAGACAATCACCCTGGTTCAGGAGAAATGATGTAGTGGCCATTTTGGATACGTGCAGGTTTCCGATCGATTGATTATACTAGTTACCCGGACTTTCGATTGGACAGTTGGTAATACTAGCCGTCTCTGGATTGAGCCGGATTATTAAATCAGGTATTGATTTAATAATTTACATATATGTATTTCGATATGTATATTCTAGTATTATGTTCTTTGAGTTATTTTATCTCTTTGGGTATTCGTATTTCGATACGAATAGAGGTATGTATATACAGTAGAGTGTAATCTATATTTATACGGAAAATATTCTAGAAGGTGGACACCTCATTTTAGTTATTATCCATTATCTATAAATAGAAAACGAGGTGTAAAAAGAGGTGAGGGGAGTATGGTGAGAACCATACTTCTATAGTGTTGACAAATGAATATTCAATTCATTTGTACAAACTATTCAAGCATGGTTGGATTTCTTTTATTGGAAATATTTTTCACAAAACCATAATTGGATCTTCTCTCTCTCATGCTTGATTCATTTTCTTCCATGCTCACCATTTGCTTCACTCTCCTCACTTGCTTCTTGAGCTCCTCCACCTTCATCTTCAACCTCCTCTCTACACTCTTATGTGTTGAGAATCAAGAGAGGATGTGAGATAGAAATACACATAGAACCTCACACTACATCCTAGACACTTTATACTAGCAATCTAAAGTTTCTAGTTGCTCCACTAGACTCTTGGTGTGGAGCTAGAGCTATGGACTATATCTTTCGGGTGGATCATCTTCGATGGAGAGAGACCGACGATCAAGCGTGATCCAGGAGAACTCAAGGAGCAAGGAAAGACGAACAAGCTCGATCAAATAGATCTCTAGGAGCACATGAAGAGGATAGAAGACCAAAAGACACGGATCTTTGGGTGAGACACATCTATCATAGTAGATAGATATCCTCTTTGATAACTAGTCTATGTTTTTGGTAGATTCTAGAACGGGTTATTCTAGCACCAGTTTTTCAAATCCTAAAAATTTTTGTTCTGCAAATTGCCATGGTAGATGGTCAGGGCGCAAGTGTAACCCAACAGGTATCTGATAATTTTCCAAATGCACAGCTCTCGATCTTTTATATAGTCTCTAATACTAGAAACACTAGATGCCATATGGGAGTAGATGTAGTTAAGATCATGCCTCCAAAATCCCAGATCCAACGACTACTAAAGGACCATGGGTCCGCCGCCAATTGCCACGTCTGACCGCGGTTCCGCTGCCATATTGATGGTTCAGGTCTTTGGATTTTTATGGTTTTTCTTCTTGATATTTGGAGATCCTTTTGAAATATAGATTCTGAAAATATTGCTCTGAGTCTCTGTCGTTTCTAGATTCCTCGATTTGCTTCTAAAATTTGGCAGATTCGGTTTCGATATCCCGATTTAACTTGGATCTCCTACATAGATTTCAGACCTGAGCTAATAACTGTACAATATCTCAAATCAAATTATTAGTAGCATTCGGTATTTTTGAGATATTTTTCTAACCATTTATATAATATAATATCTTAAGAATATTGATTAGGAATATTTGATATGATATGCATATTTTAATATGAATATTTTATTTAAATATTATATGCATGTATTTTCCCTAATTATATTAATTATAAATGAAGAAACATATGATAATAATGTTTTTACAAATACACCCATATATGTTCTTTATTTACAATTAACACCTTTTAGCACTTAACAATAATAAGGAAAATGTCCATACAAATGGACAATATAATTGACTAATCAGAAACTATTAAGGATGTGCATGTGAACTACTCAAGCCCCACTAATATGATCTACATCATAGTCCTGGTAGTAAAGCCAACATCCTAAGAGCTTTATCAACATGTATCAAAGAGACAGTAAACTAAAACAAGTGTACATATTATGATAAAGAGCAACCAGATAGCACACTATCATGTTGACCAAGAAAGTCCTCTATATATATATGTCCAAGCATCCACTATAATATACAATAATGGCCTCTACGGCATACATATTCTTAACAATCTCCCACTTGCACTAAGACCAGTTGTTTTATTGCATACCCAACATCCTAAAAAGTTGCTTGGACTGTGTCTGAGGGAGGGCGTTTGTGAGTGATTCCACCATATTGTCCTTCGTGTCTACTCTCATGATCTCGATCTCACAGCGATCAACTATCTACCGGATTAGGTGATACTGCTTCAGAATATGTCCGGATCACTGATGGGACCGTGGTTTCTTGGCCAAAGCCATAGCTCTATTGTTATCATAATACAATGGTATTGGATCAACAATGGATGGAACCACACCAAGTTCAGTGATGGACTTCTTCATCCAGACAGCCTCTTTGGCAGCATCGTTAGCAACGATATATTCAACCTCCATCATCGAGTCTGCAACAGTATCTTCCTTGAAACTCTTCCAACGTACTGCCCCTCCATTGAGGGTGAAGACAAAGCTTGAGACAGACTTGTTGTCATCCTTATCACTCTGGAAGCTCAAATCAGTAAAGGACTCCACTTGGAGTTCTCTGTTACCATACACCAAGAACGCATCTTTAGTCATTCGCAAGTACTTAAGAATGATCTTCACAGCTGTCCAGTGCTTCTTCTCTGGGTCTGATTGAAACCATACTGAGTGTGTAAGCCACATCCGGTCTTGTACACAACATTGCATACATGATAAACCCAACTGCTGAAGCATAAGGTATCGCATTCATGCGAGCCCTCTTCAGATCAGTCTTGGAAGACATCTCTTTGGAGAGAGCGATCCCTGTATAAGCGGGTAAATTACCACGCTTAGAATCTTCAATACTAAACCTCTTTAGTATGGTGTTTATGTACCTTGATTGGGACAATCCCAACATCCTTTTAGATATACCCCAATATCCATTTGAATGCGTTGGATATCCCATAAATTTACAAAAAACTGATCGTGCTTCGAGTTTGTTTGGATTCTATTTTTTAACATGGGCCGGACAACCCCATATCTTAACTCGCTTAAGATATGGTCTTTTTCCACTCCATATCTCATATGGTATTTTAGGCACAGATTTTGATGGAACTTGATTCAATAGGTATGCGGCTGTCTCAAGTGCATAACTCCAAATAGAAATATGTAACTCGACATTACTCATCATAGAGCACACCATATCCAATAGGGTGTGATTCCACCACTCCGATACACCGTTGTGATGTGGTGTATACGGAGGAGTAAGCTGAGAGAGAATCCCATTCTCTTTTAGATAATCTCGGAATTCTGTGCTTAAGTATTCCCTTGCTCGATCTGATCGAAGGATTTTGATACTTTTACCCGTTTGGTCTCTACTTCGTTTTTATATTCTTTGAATTTCTCAAAGGCTTCAATCTTGTGTTTCAACAAAAACACATGTCCGAATCTAGAGAGATCATCGGTGAATGTAATGAAGTAAGAGAAATCATTCCTGGCATGTGTAGACATAGGACCTGATTGATTTCTATATGTGTGTAGTTATAACCGCAATCAATAACGGTGTCGTTTGTAGCTAGCCGAGATGAGTACGGGTCGTCCTCAGAGATATGTGGAATCTTTTAATCTTACTTTAGACGTGTTGAAAAAGAGGAAGCATAGAAGAATAAAGAATAGTGAAGAATAGTTTCTAGATCTACATCAAACACGGATGTAGAATACAGATCTAGTTTAAATACGGATGTAGATTTTATAAGAAGAGGGCTTGTAGGGTTCGTTAGGATTTAGTAGTCATGGATGACTAATAAAGATGACTCCTTTTATCTATTGATAGATTTAAAACTAGATAGATAGTGATGAATGAGAATTAGGGTTCTTGGAAGAAACTAGGGTTTCCCTACAATTGACCCTTATCCTTTCATTGATCTATATTCATGTCAAGCCCTTACCAAAACAATTGTTAATCTAATCTCAAATCGCGGTCGATACTAGCAATAAATTCATAGCGCACCCGATAAGGATGTTAACGATTCTTTTGCTAAAATTTATAAACTTCATAAGACTTAACAGAAATTAAAATATTTTCTCATCCATTGTTCTATCCTAATCCTACGAACCCTATTAAGCGGAGAATTACGCGTGCATGATGGAGATAGAAGAAGAAGAACGGATAGAGATCATAATGTAGAAATTAAATACTAAATAATTAATCTAATGATCTATCTTTATTAATCAACTTCACAAGTACAATTCTTCGAGTTTAGATTACAAGAGGAAGAAGAAGTTGCTCTCGATCTCTGCCTCGTAGGAAGTAGATGCTCCGTCGAATCTCACGTCGCCTTATTACGTCGAATCGCGGACCTGTCTTGGATCACTTGTTCTTTGACGGTGATTTTTTTCGTGTAAAAGATTGATCATTTCTAAGTTTAGCCCTCGGTCCTTTATATAGCTCCAAAATCAGAAACTATAGATCCCAAGAATCAGGGGTTGTTGTGAAGATCCAAACCTAAAAATCCTAAACCCTAACTCATTGACTCGGTCGTAGATCCGCCAGATATTGCATGGTTTGGCCACGGAACCGTGGTCGTTTGTTGGGATCTTGGCTTCAAAATTCGGGGTATGCGTCGATGCGACACATGGAGATTTATTTGATGTCTGGAACTTGATAATATTTCCTGAGTTTCTGTCAGTATTGATTCTTCAATTTTATTTAACTTCATCGGCACATTTTTGATTCCCGACATCTCAATATCTCGATCTCCTGACCTGAGCTAAACCTTGCACAATATCTCAATGAATAATGTTAGTAATATTTGGTATTTTTGAGATATTATCCTAACCATTTTATATGATATTATATTTTGAAAATATTGGTTAAGAATATTTGATATGATATGCATATTTAAATTATCAAAAAATTATATGCATACATTTTTCTTCATAATGTTAATTATAATATATAAACATATGGTAAATAGTATTTTTTACAGATAAACCCTCATAGGTGTCATATTTATAATAAACGCCTTTAGATATTTAAGAAAAGTAAGGAAAATGTCATATCAAAAGTGCTATATTTTCGACTGAACAAATACCCTCAAACTTAACTTTGATCGTCCCGAGAAAACTTATTTATTCAAGAGAGGGAGAAAAAGAAAAAGAAAAACTTAAGTAGCACATTTTCGTAAACAACACGATTGCACTGAGCACGTGCAACAAGCCTTTAAAGCTCTAGGTGTCCCTAGTAGGAGGAGTGTTGTCTCTTGAGGGTTTTCAGCGGATTACACCCACAAAATCCTATAATAAAAAAAGAATATGAAAGTTACATACAAAGATAAGAACTATAAAAGAAACAACTTGAAAATAAGAGTTTCCAACTATACCAGTTTTTCATTTGCCATGAGCCCTATCTTGATGGTCATGAAAAAAAATGTTAGAAATCACATTATCCCTCAATAAAACATCGCCTTTAGTTTTCCTCCCTATCTTTCATCCAAACATCGATCATATACTCTTACGTGTGTGTAAAAGACATCCATACACTTATAGAATTCAATTCAAGCTATCATACTCTTGTCCATCTTCCAAAGTACTTTATAGTCGGTGAATATTTTCGATGAAATTGCTTACACATCCTTCATGCGACCGTTAATACTTCTTGAGGTACTAACCGACCGATTACTAAATGTGTTCGTGCATTTAGGCGTAATTTCTCGTCTTGCAACACCTAAGGCTTAGCAGTGGCTCCCAAACCAGTTGGTCTAAGGCACTAGGTAATAATGCACACTTGCTATATTTTTTTTATGCTGCCTTGAGCAATTAAAAAACCGGTGTTCATTTTTTTCACCACTTATACTTTTTTTTTTCATACTAAGGCTTTTAGACAAGAGCATTTCAAGGTATTCTCTATTATCCTAAGTTTCAAGATGTGTGACAGTGCATATAGTTGAGTATCAACGTTCAAAAGTTTGGACTCAAGAATATGGACAATTTTTCAGACTTATTTTTATCCTCAGATTAGCAATTTCCTTCATCTTACTAACCCTTGGGACAGCAACTCATAACTACTTATTACTAGTTTCGTTTAAGAAAACATCTAACTTTCTTGCTTTTCTTAAACTATTCCAATCTTACATATGTAATTTTTCACTTTCTAATCTTTCATTATCTAAATTTTTTTGTGCTTATATATAGTATAATGCAAGATAATGCGTGACTAAGCACAAACCTCCCCCAAACCTATTTACAGCCGTGTCCTCACTGATATCATCTGTTAAGCTTAAAAAAAACTGTAGACTTGGGAGAAAAGTTAGTAACGGGGATAAGAAATAATGAAAGTGAAATCCTCCCCCAAACTTATTTTTGGCTCAAAATTTTATAAAAATTTTCTTTTCGTGCAAGAGCCAAAATATACCCCCCCTAAACTTGAGTAAAATCAAATTAAGCATTTAAAATTATGAGGAGGGTTAAGTTATTGGTCAAAATAAAGCCTTACAAAGACCAAAAGTCAACACCAACCATTCAAAATTTTTATCAATGTAATGCACTGGTTGGTAGAAGATCCTGTTATATGTAGACAAGAAGCGAGGAGAAGATAAGAGATGGTATAGAATGGGTTTACGTCTCGGTTTGTAGAGACGAAACAATGATGATGGATTACTCTCATTCTCGTTATTGTTAAGAAGAAGAGGTGGCGGTTCAACTTCTTTAGGTTGGGGTTGATTCATCACAACTCCCATGTCTTCTAAGAATGCGAGTTCTTCAGTGAAGATTTCTTCAAGCTTTCATCGATATCCCGAATAATAATCTCATCGGAAAGAACGGGATGATACTCGGACTCCATAAAAGGTTCATATTTAGTATTAGATGTTGACCCGGAAAACTCGATAGAAGGGTCCGTATGTATATAATAAATAGCAGGGTCAAACAACAACATAATAGCGGAGTCGAGATCAGTATCGTGAATCTTTTCAAGTTCGCTGCTGTCAGAATTTATTGCTTCGACAGATAATACTTAAGCATAAGGTTCGGAGGGTTCCCTTTCCAACTTGTAAATGTTAAGCTCAATTGACATCTTTCCGAAGGATAGGGTCATAGAGCCGTTTCGACAATTGATTATTGCGTTGGAAGTCGCAAGAAAAGGTCGAATTAGAATCACCGGGATTTGGTTATGTGGGTTCGGTACATGCTATGTATCTATAACGATAAAGTCTACAGGGAAGATAAATTCCCCGACTTTGATTAACACATCCTCTAGCTCACCCCTAGGTTTGGTGATAGATCGATCTGCCATCTGGAGAGTGCAGTGTGCAGGTTTTAACTCTCCGACTCCTAATTGCTCATACACAGAATACGGAAGCAAGTTAACACTAGCACCTAAATAGAGTAGAGCACGATTGATAGTTTTACCCCCAATAGAAATAGATATGGTAGGACTTCCGGGGTCCTTTCGTTTCTTGGGTAGTTGTTGTGTAAAAGCAGTGCTCACGTTACTCGTTAAGAATACCTTTTTCGGCACTTGAGTTTTTCTCTTCCTAGTGCATAAGTCCTTTAGAATTTTTGCATAAGACGGAACTTGTTGAATAGCATCTAGGAGATGAATGTTTATGTTAACTTGCTTAAAACTTTCCACAATTTTCTCCATTTGTGGACTTAGTTTGTTGCCTCTTAACCTGTTTGGATAATGTGCTTTATCAATAAGGGTTGGGTCCAATATTGGAGAGGATTGTGGGGATGGAATGGATCCCAGAATTGGAGTGGGGATCGTTTTAGGTAGACTCGAGGAAGTGGGCTGAGTGTTCGAGCCTTGGGGAAAACGGAAAATAGGCTCGGAAGATGGTGGACTAGACGAAATAGAAGAAGAAGTAGAAGTCGGGGTATTATTATTATCATCAACGTCATTAACATGTTCACCCACTTGGTTATCCAGCACCTTTTCCGATCTCAACGTGGTAACGACACTCACATTATAACTTTATGAGTGGCCAGGATTAGGTATAGGTTGAGATGGAAGTTTCCCTTTCTCTCTCGCACTCATCACTGCATTTAACTGTGCAAGTTGTGCTTCTATCAATTCTTACTTTCATCGTGGGAAGCGGTGTTCTGCATTAATGTTTGGATAGAAGATGTTAAAATATCAATCGTTTGCATGGAATGTTTAATGAACGTGTCGAGTGCAGAGGGTTTATCGGTACCGGCAAAAGAATTATTATAAGGATCAAAGTTGTTGGTCGGGTTTTGCAAAGGTTGCGGTTGAAAAGGGTGCTGACTCGGTTGTGGTGGTTGTTGTTGCTATGGAGGAAGTCTTTGATAATCGCTTTGGAAATGGTTTTGATTTTGGGTTTAGTTTTGGTTCAAAGCAAAATTAGGATGATTCCTCTATCCCTGTTTATATGTGGAAGAATAAGGATCGTTTCTACATCGCTGCTGAAAAGTAGCATTAATTTGTTCTTGACCTTGAAACGGTGGATTCAAAGTACATTCTTCCGTCAAATGTGATGGGTTGGAACAAAAACCACACACGATTTTGAGGAGCGTAAATTGGTTTAGGGAGGCTGAAGAGACTTTGTTTTCTATAGCATCGAGTTTCCTTTGTATCACGGCCATTTCGGCTTTCACTACGATGGAAATATCGAGCCGATGGATACCTCCCTTAGACGATATAGGTCTAACGCTTTCCCACTATAAAGTTTGTTCAGCGAGATTTTCCAGAAATTGCCAAGCTTCACCATCATCTTTAGACAGGAAATGACATTGACACATGGTTTCAAGCATCTGTTTTGTTGCAGGATCAACACCCTCATATATAATGCGACAAAGGTTCCATCTATTGATTTTGTGATGAGGGCATTGTAGAAGAAGATCCTTAAATTGTTCAAAACATTTCCAAAATGGTTCATTGGGAAGTTGGGTAAACTGGTTAATCTCGCTTCTAACGCGGGCGGTCTTATGATTTGGATAAAATTTCTTAAGGAATGCTACAAAGAATTCATCCCATTTGGCAATAGAATGTGCGGCAGTGTTATAAAGCCATTTTTCTGCTAGATCGCATAAAATAAAAGGGAGAAGACGTAATCTCATAGCATCCACAGAAAGTTGTAACGTGTCCATCATTGCGAATACATTTTCGAATTTGTTTATAAAAACATATGCGTCTTCGTATTCAAGCTTGTGAAATTTGTGCAACAGTTTGATGAAGTGGGGTTTAATTTCAAAATTATCTCCATTGGCTGGTGGAATAGATAGACAGGTAGGAAGGGCTCTACGCACAAGGTAGCAACTCTCTTATAGAGAGATGCGCGGGGGATTCTGTGCACCTACGGGTGGTGGCAGGATAGTGGTGGTAAAATCTGATGGAGAACCGTCCATCTCAGATGTAGTGGGTGAAAAAGAAGATGAAGAAGTACCGACTTAGGAGTCGATAGCAGAAACGCGGACAAGACGGGCACTAGAATCCCGTGTCCAGCCGAGCATGCACTAAGCGGGTTTAGCGCAAGAGGCAGCGTGTCTATGATTAAAAATTGGTTTGTTTTGAAAAAGTGTCGGACGTGAGACAAATCACACAAAATATGCACAATCAATCCTAGAACTATGGTTACCTAGGTCAAGTCACTAGACCGCTCCTAGACTTCCAAAGGAAAAGTTGCAGGATCAATCCTCTACCACCTCTTTATCACTTTTGTGGCCAGGTAAGTGCCAGGTAAGTCGGAGGTATCCGCTATACAAATCACTAAAAATAGCGGGCCTAATTAAGTAACCACTTGCCTAGACACACTTCCCTAGACACACTTCCCTAGACACTACGCAAGTAATGCGGATAAGCGATATATTACCCACGACCTTCCTCTGTCCTTATTGAGCGCGACGGTCCTTAGAGTCTTGGTCTAGATATTTTTTAATTAATGTAGGGTGATGCAGGTACTCGTTTTGTGATTTGTGGGGCCTAGGAAGGGTGAAGAAATCCCTACCTAATCTGAATTTGGTCTTTGCCCCTTAATGGATGTATTAAAATATGCACAAATCAATTACAAAACACGCAAAAAGATTTTTGAGCGGCGATATTTTTCAAAGAATCTTGCAGAAAGATATATTATTGGATTTTCTAAAGGAGAGAGAAAGAGATAGAAAAGTTACCAGAGAAGTTTGGAACCCTAAGTCCCCAACTTTGCCGCGGATCTGCCGCCAAAATGGTCTTCTTTCCGCGCTTCCGCCGTGGAGTTAAGAGCTCGCTTTAAAATTTTTTGCTGCGGTGGCCTCCCTTGCTCCTCTGGGTCTTGATAAATATCTCTGAATCTTTATCTCCTCGCTACAGTGACTCCAGATTCCCTGGCAAAAATCACACACTAATCGTTAAATATACAAGATGCGGTTTTGTTTTGTTTTACGATATAGATCGAATAAGAATTCAACATGAATAGTAAGAATAAAAAAAATTACACACTTATCCCCGGCAACGGCGCCATTTGATTGATTTCTATTTGTGTGTAGTTATAACCGCAATCAATAACGATGTCGCTTGTAGCTAGCCGAGATGAGTACGAGTCGTCCTCAGGGATATGTGGAATCTTTCAATATTACTTTAGACGTGTTGAAAAAGAGGAAGAATAGAAGAATAAAGAATATTGAAGAATAATTTCTAGATCTATGGCAAACACGGATGTTGAATACAGATCTAGTTTAAATACAGATGTAGATTTTATAAGAAGAGGGCTTGTAGGGTTCGTTAGGATTTAGTAGTCATGGATGACTAATAAAGATGACTCCTTTTATCTATTGATAGATTTAAAACTAGATAGATAGTGATGAATGAGTATTAGGGTTTTTGGAAAAAAACTAGGGTTTCCCCACTTTTGACCCTTGTCCTTTCGTTGATCTTTATTCATGTCTAGCCCTTAACAAAACAATTGTTAATTTAATCTCAAATCGCGGTCGAGACTAGCAATAAACTGGTAGCTCGCCCGATAAGGATGTTAACGATTCTTTTGCTAAAGTTTATAAACCTCATAAGACTTAAAAGAAGTTAAAATATTTTCTCATCCATTGTTCTACCCTAATCTTACGAACCTTATCAAGCGGAGAATTACTCGCGCATGATGGAGATAGAAGGAGAAGAACAGATAGAGATCATAATGTAGAAATTAAATACTAAATAATTAATCTAATGATCTACCTTTATTGATCAACTCACAAGTACAATTCTTCGAGTTTAGATTACAAGAGGAAGAAGAAGTTGCTCTCGATCTCTGCCTCGTAGAAAGTAGATGCTCCGTCAAATCTCACGTCGCCTTATCACGTCAAATCTCGGACCTGTCTTGGATCACTTGTTCTTTGACGGTGATTTTCTTCGTGTAAAATATTAATCGTTTCTAAGTTTAGCCCTCGGTTCTTTATATAGCCCCAAAATCAGAAACTATAGATCCCAAGAATCAGGGGTTGTTGTGAGATCCAAACCTAAAATTCCCAAACCATAACTCGTTGACTCGGCGGCGGATCCACCGCATATTGCATGGTTTGGTCGCGGAACCGCGGCCGTTTGGTGGGATCTTGGCTTCAAAATTCTGGGTATGTTTCGATGTGACATATGGAGATTTATTTGATGTTTGGAACATGAAAATATTTCCTGAATCTCTGCCAGTATTGATTCATCGATTTTATTTAACTTCATCGGCAGATTTTTGATTCACAACATCTTAATATCTCGATCTCCTGACCTGATCTAAACCTTGCACAATATCTCAATGAATAATGTTAGTAATATTTGGTATTTTTGAGATATTATCCTAACAATTTTATATGATACTATATTTTGAAAATATTGGTTAAGGATATTTAATATGATATGCATATTTAAATTATCAAAATATTATATGCATACATTTTCCTTCATAATGTTAATTATAATATATAAACATATGGTAAATAGTATTTTTACAGATACACCCTCATATGTGTCATATTTATAATAAACACTTTTAGATATTTAAGGAAAGTAGGAAAAATGTCATATCAAAAGTGTAATATTTTCGAATGAACAGGACTGTATACATCACTATGTATCAATTCCAAGAGTTCAGTAGCTCTTGCTCCGTGTCCCGTAAACAAAATTTTGGTCATCTTTCCTTTCAGACAGGACTGACAAGTTTCATAAGATGTAAATTCGAATGGTTCAAAATATGCATCCTTATGCAACTTAGCTGGTCTGGTCACATTGATATGATCAAGTCCACAATACCACAAGAAGGCTTTGTTCATTTCTGAACTTTTCCTCTTGTGAGTGTTTTGTATATTTAGAACTGTATTTTAATTTAGAACATATAAACCGCTACACAACGTACTAAATCCAATCAACACTTGATTTAGGAAAATGTTCATAACAATTTTCTCTAATGCAAAGTTATATCCATCTTTATCTAATAAAGAAACGGATATTATATTGCACATCATCGATGGTACGAAATAACATTCGTTCAAAATCAATGTATTACCAGTTGGCAATATAAGGTGATATTCGACGACAACTTCGGCATCAACAATTGCTTCATTCCCTACTCTGAGAGACATATCACCATTTCCCAGTTCTCTACTTTTCTTTAACTCTTGTAACAGATTACAAATGTGGAATCCTGATCCGGTATCTAATACCTAGGATGTAGAGCAAACTGAGAAACAGTTCTCAATAACTAACACACCCGAAGAAGATGCATCATAATACTCCTTCTTCATTCGGGTTGCATAGAAATTCTTGCTTTCCCCTATCCTATGCCCTGATTCATGACAATTGTCATAAGATAGAGCGAAACCAACGTTCCCCAGCCCAGTGTAATAAGCGGGTTCGGTCAATACATCTATATTATTATCTTGATTAAGGCGTGACATGGTCGCTACCTGGAGAGGGAAAGAAGAAAACACTTTAGCGTGCGCTCTTACAAGATTAGATTGGTTATTATCTAATCAGGAAGGCTCCCATTGTTTTTATCAAATCTTCCTTCAAACCCTAAAAGGTAAGATTAGCCAGGATTAATTACACCCAACAAGTTCGCTAATCTGTCAGTGTCACTAACCGGAAATGGCAAGTGAGTGACACTTGGATCACGTGAAGTCTATAGGACTCCACTGTAACCCAAGTAAGCCGAAAACCCAGAAATCTAAAACTTTTTAGTAAAATAGCAGAGGCGGTGTTTTGAAAAAAAGGGGTATAATTGAAATCAAGTTCTCTTTTTAAAAATATATATAAAGTTTGTTTAAAAAGAAAGCGAAATATATGTTATAATTTGAAAACTTTTTCGTCATTTGAAATTTGGGTAGCACCTCCTTTGTAAATTTCAATCCAAAACCAGTACATAACAAGTATAATATGGCATTCCCAAGCGGGAGCTAGCTCTTCGCCAATCGGCGGAAACAACCACGCAAATACGAATATACGACGCCCGAGGTGAAGATCCACAGAGAAAAGAACGTAAAGAAAAAAAAAATCAAAGAATCATCAAACCCAAAATAAAGAATAATACACACATCTCGCTCTAAGTCTCATAGAATATATAAGTCTCTAGTTTCTAAGTTTACCAAATATACATAGTCTTGCTGATGGAGCTTTTAACTAGACACAACTAAATAATAATGTATACAATGGCAGTTACGATCCGAGGAGTAACCCACCTACCAATGCAAATCACCAAAAAGAACTGTGTGCCAGCAAGCTGCTACTGATCCGAGTGGTCGATCCTATAAGAAAACTATGGCACAACGAGGATGAGTTGCCAACTCTTGAGTAGAAAATATTAGAAGGTAGAAATCGAATGTATAACGATCTCCTAGGTCATACTATAATATAATAATATCGTACTGTGTGGTATCTAGGGTGATCATGTATACATAAGTGTAATAATAATAACAACATGTCTGTATCAATATATGGTACCAAGTCATGTGTGTCATACGTATGTATATATGTGTATCATCTAACGTGTGTCCATCAACGACACATCAAATTATCATAAAACCTGAGTGCCCAGTATCGACACTCGAAATCATCACAAAACCCGTGTCTAGCATCGACACGTACATCCTCGTATCTTAGGCACCATCTCATCAGATTGGTACTCATATCCATCTGTCTCATTTCACTCCGGTCAGTATCTTCCGGATATCCGCCGAGTCCAAAACTATCACTAGTAGGTAGTGTTCCCCTGCCGGGCTCCACGCCTTTCTATAGGATCTTCTTTCCCTGGGGTACCGTACCGGGTCCACTATGTACCCGTAGATGGTGACTCCTCACTCCTCGAATTGGGTAATCATCATAGCTTAGCACCGAGAAAACTCATGGTGGACATCGAAATATCATATCAGGAGAAACCGCGTTTTTAAAAAAATCAAAAGAATTTAAAAATATATTTGCGATTTCTCAAATCCGGAAATCTCATGAAAACAGAATCTCATAAGCATGGAACCATAAGGGTATAGTAAGTACAAGCACATAACAGTACTGTAAAGTATAACATGTGTTTTCATATAAGCAAGTCATGTAACTAGGTAAGGAAGTGCAATATCTAAACTAGCATGTGCGGTAATGAGTACTAAACAATAACTATAATTCTACAAATTAGGGAACAATACAGCGACATAGCAATTTTTAATGTGTATGTGGCATGGCAATTACCGATGATGTGTGTGTGACCCGGCAAGTAGGTATACGTGCAATATGCGCATCATCGGTAATGGTGCATGTGTCCTTGCAGACAAAGTCATAATAAGGTAAGTACACGGAGCGTAGGACATATATATTGCAAGGGAAAAATAGTACGGGAGTCTGCGGAAACAAGATAACGTAGCGTGCACAGTATAAATATGTAACTACGTATAAGCCATACAGTTAAAGTTAAAACAGTACGAATCTATGTTTTTGAAATTAAGGGCCATGATGTTTTAGAAAAAGATACCATTTGAAAATCCGTAGCATTCCTTGAAGTTATCATTTAAAAGTGCCTAACGATTCATTAGTTTTGAAAATAGGTATGGCTATAAATATATCCTAATATCTACCTAATGATCTTAATCAATATTCCTCGAGTCGCTATATATATATGTCGTAGATTCATCCTCATCATATCACATACGATATAATCCATCATACGATATTATCAATCAATTGTACGGATCTATAGTCACGCACATCATCTCATCTCATATCATCATATATATCATCTCATGTCATATCGTGTCATGCCATGTCATATCATAGCATATATATATCGCCTCGCATCCTCATATCAAAACATATCGACTCGTGTCATTTTGTTCCATCATATCCTCATCTCATCATATCATCTCATAATTATCCTCATGGTTATATATATATATATATAGAGAGAGAGAGAACTAGGAAATACCTTTCTACACGTACACTACTATAGTTTATAGTATCATAGAACCCTATTAGCTGGTATACACTTCTAATACACACACACACACACACACACACACTATATCTCTAATATCCTAGTACTATGGTTGTGAGGGTGCTATACGCCATCCATCCGACTTCTCCGGTAGATAAACATCTACTCACATACTATCCTCGCTCCAGCCGAAGTCGATGAGCGTCTTGTTCTTCTTCGTCGCCCCGAAAGTTCACGCAAATATACCTACAAGTCAAAGCACATCGTATCGAAATCAAAATCAACTCTTGACAACCGATACGGCAAGAGAAGCATACATGGTTAGAACCTATGGTCCACACATGCAAGAACAACAAAATAACCCCCGATGTTGACGTACGATTGTCAAGCGACCGAGTCAAAACTCAAATACTAAAATCCAAGTTTTCAAAGGTCGCAAAACATATTTAGAAACTTAGTGAACACTCCCAGATTCTACCCATGGTGAAATTAGAACATTCTGCATATTGGATAGGCCTAGACATCTGGTGATTGAGCTATGGACCAAAAATTTAAGACTGGGTCGCAATTTGCTGCCATATAGATTAAATTGGCGGCCAAGAAGGGGAGATGGGGGCTCGGAATTTTAGGGTAGCTTTCTAAGTGTCTGCACATCTCACTGTGTTTGTAATAAAAAATTTCAGAGTCCCCAATTCATCCCAGATTCTAATTGATCACCACATTTCATCAAAAACCGATATCGGAAAATTCTAAATTCATGTTTGAGACTTCAAATCTCATTTTAAACAATACTAAGCCAAAGGACACTCACTATACCTCCACGAACCTCTACTAAAAGTTTAATCCACTAATCCCCATCCTAGAATTTTCCAAGATCATAAAACTTAATCTTTTTTAACTTTAAACTAATGGTTGAGGTTAGGAAACTAAATACTTGAACAAGGGTGAGTGTTTTACCTCAAGTGAGAAACTCAAGAAAATTCATAGATGTTCCAAAGTGCTCAAAACTCCAAGTTGATCCCCACCATGATACTTGTAGTGAGTTTTGGAATAATTTTTGTGAAGGGTTTGTGAGGTTTAGATGATGTTTTGGGGGTGGTGCAAGGTGGTAGTAGTGGTGGAGGTGAAAGAAGAAGGAGATGAAGATTGAGATGAAGAGAGATGAAGAAGAGGGAAAGGAATGGTTAAGGCCAACCATACACACACTCTCTCTTTCTCGTTCTCACTCTCTCTTTCTCGTTCTCACTCTCTCTCCTAAAGCCCATACTTCCTTTTCCCCCCCTCCATTTTCTTTTTCTTTTCTTTTTAAAACAAAATAAAAACAACTAAAAATGGAACCATGCATGAAACAAAATGCAATGTGTCATAGCACATCAAATAAGGTTAACAAAAATGGATTTGGCATAATGCATAATTAGTGATATACTAATCAAGTTTAATATAAACTTGTATGTAAATAATTGTACAATAATTTATAAAAGCCCAAATCCAATAAATGCTTTTATAAATAATAATTCATATTAATTTTCCAAATATTTGCCAAAATATAGGTATATAATTATACCATTTTACGAAAACTCAAATCCATACTCGAATAATTTTCGTGAAATTTATTATTATTTTTATTTAAATTCCAAAAATATTAATTTATATTTTCTGAAATGTCACGGTCAGCTAGCCTGGTGTTGGTACTCCGAGGGAGTCTCCCCGTGCTTTCGGGAAAAATCGTACGACCGTATGAGGAAACAAGATAACGTAGCATGAAGAGTATAAAATACGTAACCACGTATAAGCCATACAGTTGAAGTTAAAATAGTACGAATCGTTGTTTTTCAAATTAAGGGTTACGATGTTTTAGAAAAAGATACCATTTGAAAATCCATAGCATTCCTTGAAGTTATCATTTAAAAGTGCCTAACGATTCGTTAGTTTTGAAAATAGGTATGGGTATAAATATATCATAATATCTACCTAATGATCTTAATCAATATTTCTCGAGTCGATATATCTATATCTATATGTTTGTGTGTGTGAGCGCGCGCGCGTGTCGGCGATTCATCCTCATCATATCATGTACGGTATAATCCATCATACGATATTATCAATCAATAGTACAGATCTATAGTCACGTACATCACCTCATCTCATATCATCATATATATCATCTCATATCATATCGTGTCATGCCATATCATATCATAGCATATATATATATCGCCTCGCATCCTCATATCAAAACATATTGACTCGTGTCATTTTATTCCATCATATCATCTCGTAATTATCCTCATGGTTATATATATATATATATATATATATATATAAGTGTATGTACCTATAACTCATGGACTAAGAAAAACTAGAACTAGGGATATACCTTCCTATACGTACACTACCATGGTCTATAGTATTCCAGAACCCTATTAGCTGGTATACGCATCTAATATATATATATATATATATATATATATATATATATATATATATATATATATATATAAACAAACACACGCATACACACTATATCTCTAATATCCTAGTACTATGGTTGCGGGGGTGCTATACAACATTCACCCGACTTCCCTCGTAGATAAACATCTACTCACATACTATCCTCGCTCCAGCCGAAGTCGATGAGCGCCTTGTTCTCTTTCATCACCCCGAAAGTTCAAGAAAATGTACCTACAAGTCAAAGCACATCATGTTGAAATCGAAATCAACCCTTGAAAACCGATACGGCAAGAGAAGCGTACATAGGTTAGAACCTATGGTCCATGCATACAAGAACAACAAAACAACCCCCGACGTTGACGTACGAACGTCAAGCGACCGAATCAAAACTCAAATACCAAAACCTAAGTTTTCAAAGGTCGCAAAACGTATTTAGAAACTTAGTGAAACACTCCCAGATTTTACCTATGGTTAAATTAGAACATTCTGCACATTGGATAGGCCTAGATATCTGGTGATTGAGCTATGGACCAAAAACCAAACCCTAACTCTAAGACCGGGCCGCAATTTGCGGCCATATAGATTAAATTGGCGGCCAAGAGGGGAATATAGGGGCTCGGGCTTCTAGGGTAGCTTCCTTAGTGTCTGCACATCTCACTGTGTTTGAAATAAAATTTTCAGTGTCCCCAATTCATCCCAGATTCTAATTGATCACCACATTTCATCAAAAACCGATATCGGAAAATTCTAAGTTCATGTTTGAGATTTCCAAAGCTCATTTTAAATAAGCCTACCATCACTACTATGCCAAAGGACACTCACTACACCTCCACTTACCTCTACTACAAGTTTCATCCACTAATTCTCATCCTAGAATTTTCCAAGATCACAAAACTTAATTTTTTTAACTCTAAACTAATGGTTATGGTTAAGAATCTAAATACTTGAACAAGGGTGAGTGTTTTACCTCAAGAGAGAAACTAAAGAAAATTCCTAAATGGTACAAAGTACTCAAAACTCCAATTTGATCTCACCATGATACTTGTAGTGAGCTTAGGAATAATTTTTATGAAGGGTTTGTGAGGTTTAGATGAAGTTTTGGGGGTGGTGTAAGGTGGTAGTGGAGGTGGAGTGAAAGAAGAAGGAGATGAAGAAAAATGAAGAGGATGGAAAAGAATGGTTGAGGGCAACCGTACACACACACTCTCTCTCTTTCTTACTCTCTCTCCTCAAGCCCATACTTCCTTGTCTCCCTTGTCCCTCCCCCATTTTCTTTTTCTTTTTCTTTTCTTTTTAAAACAAAATAACAACAACTAAAAATGAAACCATGCAATACAATGTGTTATGGCTCATTAAACATGGTTAACAAAAATGGATTTGGCTTAATGTATAATTAGTGATATACTAATCAAGTTTAACACAAACTTATATGTAAATAATTGTACAATAATTTATAAAAGCCCAAATCTAATAAATGCTTTCATAAATAATAATTCATATTAATTTTCCAAATATTTGCCAAAATATAGGTATATAATTATACCATTATATGAAAACTCAAATCTATACTCGTATAATTTTCGTGAAATTTATTATTTTATTATTTAAATTCCAGAAATATTATTTTATATTTTCTGAAATATTATAATCTTTCCCCTTAAATAAATTTTTTCCCCGAATTTAAATTTAAATCCTCCAAATATTAAAACATTTCAGTAAATCAATCAAATCAACGGGGCTCCGAAATCATGGATAAGCTAAACATATCACAGCGTAACGAGTGCACATGAAAACGAGTACAAAACACAGTAATCAAAACTCCGTCAAAAGTCATGCAAATCATAGAAGTTATGATGCATATGCAAGTTTCGAAACCTACTGTTTAATTCAAGTTTCATAAACTCAAGGCTATAATACGTATATAGTACACGCATCCTTATGAAATCGTCTAAGTAGCTAAAAGATATGAAAAATCCTTTTCAAATTGTCGTGTGATGCGCATATCTTGGCAGAAGCAGTGGACGTTCATTGTAAAGGAATATATATGTATCTATATATATTTTTCTTAAGATATACGTCCCGCCTTTTTAAAATTATTTAGAAAGGTTTTCTTTGTAAAAGTTCGTGTCACTCATGGACACATAGGAAAATAGTGAGACTATAGCTCCTTCTTGAAAACCTCTTCGGTAAATATCGATGCATGCAAAAATACTCAGGTACTGTCCTCAGACTAGTCCTTCTCGGCTACTATATAATATAGTATATTTATCATAAAAATATGATGCTTAAAAGAAAAAATCAACCTCAATAGGTACACATGATAATACCACGTGCGTCTGGTGCACACAGAAATCAAAGTTAAATCCAAGTGCTACGAATGTGCACGAAAACGAAAACTGGGTGCAACGGGTTTGCATGAAAACATCTGTCGAGTGCAACAGGTGTGCACGACAACAACATCAAGTGCATCTAGAGTACACGAGAATCTCAATCATGTGCAACTGATATGCACGAAAAATCTCGATTAAATGCATCCGGTATGCACAAAACACATCAAAAGCGCCAAGTGTGCACGAAAATCTAAATCAAGTGTGTCATGTCTGCACAAAAGTATCTAGTT
The DNA here is from genome assembly GCA_030015575.1 of Agapanthus africanus. NCBI lineage: Eukaryota > Viridiplantae > Streptophyta > Magnoliopsida > Asparagales > Amaryllidaceae > Agapanthus > Agapanthus africanus. The sequence goes on from CM057339.1 coordinate 732,174,131, forward strand.
CAATAGGACACAAGAAAATGAATATCAAGTGCACACGGTGCATGAAAACATGAATCTAGTGCAACAGAGTGCACGAAAACAGATATCAAATATATGAATCAATATCAACGGTATACAAAATGCACGAAATCAAAATAAAGTATACCGAGGTGTATGAAATTATAAACATGTGTAACTGCATGCACAAAACCCATATTAATGCACTAAAAGCGCATGTGAATTACACCGAGTGCATAAGTCAAAATCAAACGCATACAACATGCACGAAATCAAAATCGACTGTATCGGGATACACAGAATCATAAATATGTGCAACAAGTTCACAAAAAAAAATCGAGTGCAATGAGTATGCACAAAAACAAAAATCAATATAACTGGTGTATAAAAATATGAATCAATTGCAACTATGGTGCATATAAGAAATATATGTCATGTGCAGCTATGGTACACAAAAATACCAATCACAAAACTCAATCATCAAAGTACCAGAATCAAAATAATGGAAACGTGATATCCGAATCACCAAAATGCAAATCGCAAACAAATGGTATTGAGGTACACCTCCATCAATGTCGAAAGGTGCCGGTGCACTCCAAAGTTGGCAGAGCAAGAATATCTACTTGTCTCCTGCCCACGGTCTGGTATCTTCTATCTCTGGGTACTTGTTTTCTCTGTGGATTACCAATCCCACGATCTCTCGGCTCGACGGCCTGGTTAGGAGTAATGACGAAAACCGTCCCACTCTGATGCCTCTCTGAATATCTTCTAGCCAACCAACATGGCCACTCGCAACGTAGCACGTCAACAATGGCGGCCTATGGCCCTCTGAATATGTGCGATACAACCGATCCTGGTTCCAAATCTTTATCGCTACGGTGTCTTGGAAAGAACCTGCTATGGTCTCTTCCGATCTCACCTCTGCCGAACTGTCTGGAAGTTGGCACTCTTTACTAAATCCACTTCTGTTCCGGGACAACTGCGATATCATCACAACTCTCCTCTAGAAATGTGCCTGTATCCAACTGTAACATTTCAGAAAATAAAATATTATTTTTGGGAATTTAAATAATTAAAATAATAATTTCTATGAATATTATTAAGTATGTGAATTAGTTTTAATGAAAGGGTATAATTATATACCGATAGTTTGGAAAATATTTGGAAATTTATATCAAATGTTGATTTTGAAAAAAATTATGTGATTTAGACATTTTATAAATTAATTTTATGCAAATTAGTGCTAAACTTGATTAATATTTCGCTAATTATGCACTAATCATGTTTATGTCCATGACATGTTGCAAAAAGATTTATTACATTTTTTCTTATAGCACCATGTTTCATTTGCACTTGTAAATGGTTTTTGTTTTATAAAAAAAATGGGGGAGACACAAAGGTATGGGCTAGGAATGGTAGAGAGAGGGGTGGGGGTATCTATCTACCATGGTTCATTCTTGATCATTCTTCATCTCCTCTTCCACATTCTTCATCTCCCTCACCTCCACTGCACCCCACAAATCAACCCCAAATCTTTATCAAAATACCTTACTCCCTTCACAAATTTATTGCACAAGCTCATTACAAGCATGATGGTATGGACAAGTTGAGGTTTTGAAGAGTTTGGGCAACTCAAAAAAATTCTTGAGTTGCCAAATGAGGTATTTTCTACACCCTTAATTTAGAATTTGAGTTTCCTTAACTCCTATGGTAGTTTAGAGTTAAAAAATAATGGTTTAGTGATGTCGGAAAATTCTAACTTGAGATTTAGGTGATATTATGAGTTGTGAGGATGTAATTGAGTGTAATTAGTGACCATAACCCCTGTAGTGTCGATTTTATGGACTAAACCAGAGATTAAAACCCCAAGACTTGAGCTTAGAATTTTTCCGTGTCGGTTTTATGAAATTTTGAGGACTACGGGGAATCTGGGGCAACTTGGGATATTTCTGAGAAAGTCAAACAACTCCAATGATCTAGATAGACTACTAGAAGACCCCCAATGAAGTTCAAGACCAAAATTCTTCAGTTGGGCAGGCGACACCGGTCAAAATAGTAATCTCGCCGGGCATATTTTGGGCTTTGGTGCTGGGGTTTGGTCTGTAACTCACTTACCTTATAACCTAGTTCCATGTACTGTTCGTTTATCCCTAATTTACCTGAACAAAAATCTAGGAGAATTTTTAGTTGGTTTTGACAAGGTTTTTCCGATTTCTAAAACTTGGTTTTTAGTATTTGAATTTGGATTTGGTCGTTGGACGTTTGTACGTCAACAACAAGGGTTTTATGATTGTTTTTGCATGCGTAGGCTATAGGTTCTAACCTATGAGCACTTCGCATGTTGTGTCGGTTTTTGAATTGGATTTTGATACGATACGATGTGTTGTGATATGTAGGTACCTTCGCGTGGACTTCGGGACGACAAGTGAGAACAAAGCGTCATCGACTTCGGCAAGCGAGGATCGGGGTGAGTAGATGTATATTTACGGGGTAAGTCGAGTGGATGACGTATAGCACCCCCGCAACCGTAGAATAGGATTATTGTCTATGTTGTATATTATAGCAATGCGAGTTGGATACTTAGAAAATAGGGTTACTAGGAGGCTATTGGTTAGATTAAGCGTACATGTAGGATAGTCTACTCTTAGTTTAGTTTCTTAGTCTTGAGTCGTCGGTTTACTTTGTTGCGCGCGCACACACACAAGTGTTATGATATGGGTGTATATGTGTGTGTGTATATATATATATACACGTATAAGATGAGGATACGAGAGGTTGAATGGATATGAGTCGATATGACCAGGCATGATGCCATGAGGTTATGATATGTGATTGAGTCAAAACAACGTATATGATATGATATATTAAAGGATCGTTGGGCGATGAATACATGACATGCTATAACATGTGACTTGATGAAATAATAGATCGTACGAGACCTTAGATCCGTACCCCTGATCATGATATTGTACGATGATGATACCGTACGAATGATGATATATATAGGATATTTGACCCGTACCCTCGATTTTGAGGATGCCGTACGACGGACTATACCGTACGAGATGCATATTTGATGACTGATCCGCACTTTTGATTCAAGTATACCGTACGTGACGCTATGAAGCTGGATCGCCGACTATTAGATATATCGACTCGGTTATGCTATTGACTTTCTTACCACTTTCGACCCGGTTCTTAGTTTAGTCTTTAGTTACTTAGATAGATGCTAGCTTAGGCTCGAGTCATACCTATTTTAAAAACTAACGAATCGTAGGCATTTCAAAGGATAAATCGGGGGACGTTACGGATTTTCAAAGCACATCTATTTTCTTAAGACACCATAGTCCCTACTTTTCTAAAAACAACGATTCATGCTTTTTTTAAACCCGATAAACGGTGTGGCTCATATATAGATTTATATACCCTTATTGTTGCTTTTACTGTTTACTTCTGTTACGATCTCGTCTTCTAGAACACCTGCACCATTATCGTTGATGCGCATGTTGCACGTACACTTGCTTGCCGACTCACACACATCATCATCGGTAATTGCCATGTCACGTACATATTAGAAAACGTTACTTCATTGTTTAACCTGATAGCTTGTCATTAAGTAGTGTTGTTAGCATTCATGATATTGTATGTTAGTTTAGATATTGCATTCCTTACTTAGATGCCGCATTCATTCATATATATGCATTCTGTTTATGCGCTGTGGTTAGGCTTTATGCCGATATTCATTGTTTTCTTATTGACTCATGGTTATGAGATTTTGGTATTTCTTAAGATTTCTGGATTTGGGAAACCGTATGTGAATTTGAAAACTTATGCACCTTTTTAAAAGAAGAAATGTGGTTTTCCCTTGATATGATATTTCTTGTCCACCATGATGTTTTCTCGGTTCTGAGCTTGTTTTCGAGACCCGATTCGAGGAGTGGAGGAACCGTCTGCGGGTACATGGTAGGCACGGTAAGGTACCCTATGGCAAGAATGGATTTTGTGGGGATGATGAGCGTGGCAGGGGAGCACTACCTACCGGTAATATTTGGCACGTTGGACGATCTGAGGATGCGGCGCCCGAGATATATGAGGATATTGTATTACAGCTGGACATGATTTTCATGATATTTTCGAGTGTCGATACTTGGCACTCAGATTTTATCCTGATTTTTCTGTGTCGTTGCTGGGCACACATTCATTGATGCATTTACATTTATGCATATATTTGCTTATGACAGGTAGTTACTTTATGACATGGACACGAGTACTTAACCTTACATATATGTTTATTTTATTAGCTCTACTGTTACTCGATGTTATCGTGCTACTATTATTATTGTATTGTACTGTATGACCTAGGAGATAGTCATACATTCAGTTTCTACTCGGTGATGTCTTCTACTCACGAGTTGGAAACTCACCCCCGTTATGCCACGGTTTTCTTACAGGTTCGACCGCACAGGTTCCGTTGTGGCTTGCCGGCACATCACTTGCTTCAGGGTGATTGCATTGATAGGTGGGACACCTTGCATCGTGACCACCACTATATACTTGTATATTTCATTTCAGTTGTATCTAGTTAAAAGCTCCATCAACCAGACTATGTATTTTTAGTAGGCTTAGAAACCACTATTTGTATATTCTTTCGGCTTAGAGTCGAGCTCATATATTTATTATTGTTTCTGGTTTTCTTGATGATGCTTAGTTTCTTGATTTACTTCTGTGTTTTGATCCTCGCCTTTGGCGTTGTATATTTATATTACTTGCATGGTTGTTTCCGCCAATTGGCGAAGAGCTAGCTCCCGCTTGGGGATGCCTTTTACTATTATTATTTGTATTTGTTTTCGGGTCAAAATATACAAAGGATGTGCTACCGAAATTTTCAATGACGAAAATGTTTTCAAGTTAGATACAAACATTGTGTTTTCGTATACTATTATCTATGTTTTAAAGAAAGAACTTGATTTCAGTAAAACCTTATTTCAAAACTGCACCTCCACTATTTTTCCCTAAAAAGGTTTAGATTTCTGGGCTTTTAGCTTACTTGAATTAGGTGGGGTCCTATAGACTTCACATGATTCAAGTGCCAGTCACGTGCCTTTTCCGGGTCGTGACAAAGTTGGTATCAGAGCGTTAGGTTTAACCTTGGTTCGAGTCTAGGTTTGACTATGCGGAGTCTAGGGCGTATATATATTCGGAACCTTGGCTTGACCTTACGGAACTTAGACTTGGCCGAAGGGGTATTAGACCCGAACTTTCGTCGCATAGGTTAACCTTGGTTGATGGAGTAGGTAACTTAAGTAGAGTGACGTATTGTATGTATGTTCCGCGGCATACTTACGATATGCTACTTCGCTTAAGAAGCCTTAGGATGTACATTTCTTATGCATTATATTTCTATTCATTCCTATGATCTATCCTCATTGATATCGGATTGTGGTTTCCATTTCTGTGATTACACGAGTAGAGAGCTACAGCTAGAGACGCGGTCAGAGCGAGCTCGTCATGGACGAGAACTGACCAGGATGTATTCCGGTGATACACGAACGCATTGACTTATTGTTTTACTATGTATTCTCGTTGACACGAGCGTTCGAGGACTATACAAGATGATTGGGCCAATGCTAGAGGCCAGCCAGATTGAAAAGATTATTAGGATACCATCTACTCTAGATGATTGAGACATAGTCTACAGGGTGGGAAGATGAGCCAGTTGTTGCTGAGTTGATAAGATATCGTCCCCAGATCATTGAAGCTAATGTAGCATGAGTTTATACATCGGGATATGATAGAAGATCCCTAGTCACCCTGGATAAATGACTAGGACATGTTGTTCGTTTGGATACTCCGATGTGAGATCATCAGATTGACTAACTTCAGCTAGAAGAGGACCTCACACAGGTATGTTGTGAGTCGATCGAGACAGGACGAGCGTAATCGCATCACATCGATGATTTGGACGAGTTCCCGAGGATGATATTGGCCAGGCACCTTCCACATGTTATTAGAGATGCCAAATTCGTAGTTTCGAAACAGACTCTAAGAATGAGTACAGCCAATTGGAGTGCAGTCCACACAGCTACGAAGAGATGCTTCTGAATTGGTCTATATTGAAGGGAAGCAGAGTAAGAGATTCATGCGAGATCGTAATGAGTTGTTGTTCCACTCCGTTGATGCCAGAGACTTGATACGCATGCAGAGGCGTTGGATACGAACATATTTTCCAAAGAAAAGTCATTAAGAGGACGCGGCTGTTCCGTTACAAGAAATGGATTTAGTAAAGGGTGCCAACTTCCATGCAGTCCTGCGGAGATGAGATTTAGGAGAGACCCCGGCAGGATCTTTCTGAAATACTACACGAGAAGATTTGGACCCAGGATCGGTCGTATCATGCACCCTCAGTAGGTCAGAGTTTTCCATCATTGACGAGACACGTTACGAGTGACCATGTTAATTGGTCAGGAGGTCTTCAGAGAATGCGCCAGAATGGGACTGTTTCCGTCATCACTCCGTATAGGGCAGTCGAGCCGAGGAATTATGTAACTGGAAATCCGCAGAAAGAAACGAGGACCTAGGGGCAGAGGCGCCAGACCGTGGGCAGAAGGCAAGTAGATATTCTTGCTCTGCCAGCCTTCGATGCACTGGCATTTTTCGACATTGAAGGAAGGGCACATCGACGACAGTTATTTATGATTTGCGTATTGGTGATTCACATATCACGTTTTTGCCATTTTTGATTCCAGTATTTTTATGACTGTTCATGATTCATATTTCCTATGTGCACCACAGTTGCACTTGATTCTTATTTTCATGTATCGGTTGTACTGATTTTCGTTTTCGTGCATACCCATTGCACTTGATTTTGATTTTACACATTCTGAGATATTTGTTTTTGATTTCGTACACTCTGATATATTTGAGTTGATTTCGTGCATATAGGTTGCACATGATTTTGACTTGTGCATTCGGTGTAGTTTACACGAGCTTTCAATACATGCTATGGTTTTGTGTACGCAGATGCACATGTTTGTGAGTTTATATACCGCGGTATACTTGATTTGATTTTGTGTATATCGTATACCGTTGATTTCGATTTTTATACTCGATATGTGTTTTCATGCACCCTGGTGCACTGGAGTTATGTATTCGTGCACCTTGTGCACTTGATTAAGATTCTTTCGCACACATGGAGCAATAGATGCGATTTTGTACACACAATATGCACTAAATTGAGATTCTTCGTGCATAACAGATGCACTTGATATTGTTGTCGGGCATACCCATTGCACTCGAGATGTGTTTTTGTGCACGCCTGTTGCACTTAGTTTTGTTTCAGTACACATTTGTGGCACATGTGTTTGATTTCGATTTCCATGCGCACGAAATGCACGTGGTATTCTTTTTTTTACATTTTTAGGATTGATTTCTTTTGAGCAGCATGTTTTATGATATGTACTATGGTTTAGCGACCAAGCAGGACTGGTCTGAGGATAGTACCTGAGTATTTTTGCTTGTATCGATATTTATGGAAGGGATGTTCAGAAAGAGCTATAGTCTCAATATTTTTCCTACGTGTCCGTGAGTGACACAAGAATTTACCAGAAAACCCTTCTAAATTATTTTCAAAAGACGGGACATATATGTTAAATAAAAGATAAGTGTGTGTGTGTGTAGCTATTTTCTTATAAAGGAACGTCCGCTACTTATGCCGTGATTTGCGCATCACACGGCGATTTAAAAAAGGTTTTTGCATGCATTTCTATTTGGATGTTTGGCAATTTCATAACGATGCGTACTGTATATATGTTATAGCCCTATCTATATCATGTTTGATTTTTGTACTGGATTTTGACATTGTATGTCCGTGATAACTCCGATGATTGCGTGACGCTTGACAAAGTTTTGATTTTGAGTTTTGCCCTCGTTTTCATATGCATGCATTGTGTTATGATATGTTTTATATATCCATGATACTCGGAGGCCTGTTGATTTGATTGATTGACTGAAATGTTTTATGTATTTGAGGGGTTTAAATTTAAATTCGGGGCCGAATTTATTTAAGGGGGGAAGATTGTAACATTTCAGAAAATAAAATATTATTTTTGGAAAATATTTGGAAATTTATATCAAATGTTGATTTTGAAAGAATTTATGTGATTTAGACATTTTATACATTAATTTTATGCAAATTAGTGCTAAACATGATTAATATTTTGCTAATTATGCACTAATCCTGTTTATGTCCATGACATGCAACATGACATGTTGCAAAAGATTTATTACATTTTTTCTTATAGCACCATGTTTCATTTGCACTTGTAAATGGTTTTTGTTTTATAAAAAAAACGGGGGAGACATAAAGGTATGGGCTAGGAATGGTAGAGAGAGAGAGAAGGGGGTATCTATGTACCATGGTTCATTCTTGACCATCCTTCATCTCCTCCTTCTCGTTCTTTATCTCCCTCGCCTCTACTACACCCCATAAATCAACCCCAATTCTCTATCAAAATATCTTACTCCCTTCACAATTGTTTTGCACAAGCTCACTACAAGCATGATGGTATGAACAAGTTGAGGTTTTGAAGAGTTTGGGCAACTCAAGAAAATTCTTGAGTTGCCAAATTAGGTATTTTCCACACCCTTAGTTTAGAATTTGAGTTTCCTTAACTCCTATGGTAGTTTAGAGTTAAACTATAATGGTTTAGTGATGTCGGAAAATTCCAAGTTGAGGTTTAGGTGATATTATGAGTTCTGAGGATGTAATTGAGTGTAATTAGTGACCATAACCCCTGTAGTGTCGATTTTATGGACTAAACCAGAGATTAAAACCCCAAGACTTGAGCTTAGAATTTTCCCATGTCGGTTTTGTGAAATTTTGAAGACTACAGGGAATCTGGGGCAACTTGGGATATTTCTGAGAAAATCAAACAACTTCAGTGACCTAGATAGACTACTAAAAGACCCAGAATGAAGTTTAAGACCAAAATTCTTCAGTTGGGCCGGCGACACCGGTCAAAATAGCAATCTCGCCGGGCATATTTTGGGCTTTGGTGCATTGGTTTGGTTTGTAGCTCACTTACTTTATAACCTAGCCCCATGTACTGTTAGTTTATCCCCAATTTACCTGGCCAAAAATCTGGGAGAATTTTTATTTGGTTTTGACAATGTTTTTCCGATTTCTAAAACTTGGTTTTTAGTATTTGAATTTGGATTTAGTCGTTGGACATTTGTACATCAATGACAAGGGTTTTATGATTGTTTTTGCATGCGTAGGCTATAGGTTCTAACCTATGAGCACTTCGCATGTCGTATCGGTTTTTGAATCGGATTTTGATGTGATACGATGTGTTGTGATATGTAGGTACCTTCGCGTAGACTTCAGGACGACAAGGGAAAACAAAGCGTCATCGAATTCGGCAAATGAGGATCGGGTGATTAGATGTATATCTATGGGGGAGGTTGAGTGGATGGCATATAGCATCCCCGTAGCCGTAGAATAGGATTATTGTCTATGTTGTATATTATAGCAATGCGAGTTGGATACTTAGAAAATAGGGTTACTAGGAGACTATAGGTTTGATTAAGCGTACCTGTAGGATAGTTTATTCTTAATTTAGTTCCTTAGTCTTGAGTCGCCGGTTTACTTTGTCGCACGCATGCACACACATGTTATGATATGGGTGTACATGTGTGCATGTATATATATATATATATGGATGCATTGATACACACACACACACACACGTATAAGATGAGGATACGAGAGGTTGAATGGATATGAGTTGATATGATCAGGCATGATGCCGTGAGGTTTTGATATGTGATTGAGTCAAAAAACCGTATATGATATGATATATTAAAGGATCGTTGGGCGATTAATACATAACATGCTATAATATGTGACTTGATGAAATAATAGATCTTACGAGACCTTAGATTCGTATCTCTGATCATGATATTGTACGATTATGATACCGTACGAATGATGATATATATAGGATATTTGACCCGTACCCTCGATTTTGAGGATGTCGTACGACGGACTATACCGTACAAGATGCATATATGATGATTGATCCACACTCTTGATTCAAGTATACCGTACGATAAATTATACCGTACGTGATGCTATAAGGCTGGTTCGCCGACTATTAGATATATCGACTCGGTTTTGCTATTGAATTTCTTACCACTTTCGACCCGGTTCTTAGTTTATTCTTTAGTTACTTAGATACATGTTAGCTTAGGCTCGAGTCATACCTATTTTCAAAACTAACGAATCATAGGCATTTCAAAGGATAAATCGGGTGACGTTACGGATTTTCAAAGCACATCTATTTTCTCAAGACACCGTAGTCCCTACTTTTCTAAAAACAACGATTCATGCTTTTTTTAAACCCGATAAACGGTGTGGCTCGTATATAGATTTATATACCTTATTATTGATTTTACTGTTTACTTCTGTTATGATCTCGTCTGTTAGGACACATGCACCATTACCGATGATGCGCATGTTGCATGTACACTTGCTTGCCGGCTCACACACATCATCATCTGTAATTGCCATGTCACGTACACATTAGAAAACGTTACTTCATTGTTTAACCTAATAGCTTGTCGTTAAGTAGTGTTGTTAGCATTCATGATATTGTATGTTAGTTTACATATTGCATTCCTTACATAGATGCTTCATGCATTCATATATATACATTCTGCTTATGCACTGTGGTGGGGCTTTATGTTGATATTCATTGTTTTCTTATTGACTCATGGTTATGAGATTTCGGTATTTCATGAGATTTCTAGATTTGGGAAACCGCATGTGAATTTGAAAACTTAAGCTCCTTTTTAAAAGAAGAAATGCGGTTTTGCTCTTGATATGATATTTCGTGTCCACTATGATGTTTTCTCGGTTCTGAGCTTGTTTTCGAGACCCGATTCAAGGAGTGGAAGAACCGTCTACGGGTACATGGTAGGCCCGGTAAGGTACCCCATGGCAAGAATGGATTTTGTGTGGATGACGATGAGCCTGGCAGGGGAGCACTACCTACCGGTAATATTTGGCACAGCGGACATCCGGAGGGTACTGACCGTAGTCATGACATGGATTTGAGGGCCGATCTGATGATGCGGTGCCCAAGATATATGGGGATATTGTATTACCGCCAGACATGATTTTCATGATATTTTCGAGTGTCGATACTTGGCACTCAGGTCTTATCCTGATTTTTCTGTGTCGTTGCTCGGCACACATTCATTGATGCATATATTTGCATATGACAGGTAGTTACTTTATGACACAGACACGGGTACTTGACCTTACACATATGTCTATTTTATTGCCTCTACTGTTACTCGATGTTATCGTGCTACTATTATTATTGTATTTTACTGTATGACCTAAGAGATAATCATACATTTGGTTTCTGCTCGATGATGTCTTCTACTCACGAGTTGGCAACTCAACCCCGTTGTGCCATGATTTTCTTGCAGGTTCGACCGCACAGGTTCCGTTGCGGCTTGTTGGCACAGCACTTCCTTCAGGGTGATTGCATTGATAAGTGGGACTCCTTGCATTATGACCACCACTATATACTTCTATATTTCATTTCAGTTTTATCTAGTTAAAAGCTCCATCAACGAGACTATGTTTTTTTAGAAGGCTTAGAAACCACTATTTGTATATTCTTTCGGGTTAGAGTCACGCTCATGTATTTATTATTGTTTCTGGTTTTCTTGATGATGCTTAGTTTCTTGATTTACTTATGTGTTTTGATCCTCGCCTTCGGCGTTGTATATTTATATTACTTGCGTGGTTGTTTCCGCCAATTGGTGAAGTGCTATCTCCCGTTTGGGGATGCCTTTTACTATTATTATTTGTATTTGTTTTCGGGTCAAAATATACAAAGGATGTACTACCGAAATTTTCAATGACGAAAATGTTTTCAAGTTAGATACAAATATTGTGTTTTCGTATACTATTATCTATTTTTTAAAGAAAGAACTTGATTTCAGTAAAACCTTATTTCAAAACTGCACCTCCACTATTTTTCCCTAAAACGGTTTAGATTTCTGGGTTTTTGGTTTTTTTTTGAATTAGGTGGGGTCCTATAGACTTCACATGATTTAAGTGCCAGTCACGTGCCTTTTCTTGTTCGTGACACCAACGCATCTACGTACGTATTAATTCTCTAGCTTCAATGGAGAGGAACGATTCATTAAGAGCTCACACGAATCTTTTATGCACTTTTCTTCAATATCGACCAATTTGGAATTGTATCTTGGTAGCCGTGTAGACTGAGATCCAATTTGGCTATAGTCATATCCAGAGTCTCTCGTAAGGACTCGAAGTTACGATCTTAGGCATCTTCACCACTCTGTGGAAGACATCTGACCGATTACGTCCTCGAAAACTCCTCCAAGTTATCGAATGAATACATATTGTTCGTCTTCTCTCGATTGACTCACTCTGGGTCTAAGCAAGACACTTCAAACTGAAGCTGGACAACTCAACTGATCTTGCATTGGGTATCCAAACGAACAAAATATCGTAGTCACTTTATTTAAGAATGACTAGCGGTCTTCTGTCACATTCCTACCTGTAAACTCATGTGGCTTCATCTTCATAAACTATGGAGGTGACATCTCGTCAATCTCTGCAACAGCTGGTTCATCTATCTGCACGGTAGACAACACATCGATTTCTGGAGTAGGCTGTAAATCAACAGTCCTCTCAATCTGGCTGGCCTCAAGCGATGGCCCGATCATCCACTGCAGAACCCTAACGCTTGTGTCAAATGAGAAATCCTAGTAAAAACAATAAATCAATACGTTCCTACGTCACCGCAATAATTCCCTGGTCAGTCCTCATCTCCGATGAGCTCACTATGACCGAAATCTCTAGCCGCAGCTCCCTCAACTCGCATAGCTAAGGTGACAGGAACCGCAATCAAATATCTATGAGGATAGATCATAAGAACGAATAGAAATTCGGGTCTCAAAATAATGCACATCCTAAGGTCACTTAAGCGGAGCAGCGTATCATAAGTATGCCGCGGAACATACACACGGTACGTCACTCTACTTGATTCACCTACTCCATCAACCAAGGTCAACCTACGTAATGAAAGTTCGGATATAATACCCCCTCAGTCAAGTCTAAGTTCCGTAAGGTTAAGCCTAGGTTCCGAAATATATATACGGCCTAAACTTCGCATAGTCAAACCTAGACTCAAACCAAGGCTAAACCTAACGCTCTGATACCAATATTTTCATGATGCAGAAATGGCACGTGACTGGCACTTGGATCATGTGAAGTCTATAGGACCCCACCGTAACCCAAGTAAGCCGAAAACCCAAAAATCTAAACCTTTTTAGTAAAATAACGGAGGTGGAGTTTTGAAAAAGAGGGTATAATTGAAATCAAGTTCTTTTTCTTAAAATATATGTAAAGTTCGTTTAAAAAGAAAGCGAGATCTATGCTATAATTTGAAAATGTTTTCGTCATTTGAAATTTGGGCAGCACCTCCTTTGTAAATTTCAATCCAATACCAGTACATAACAAGTATAATATGGCATCCCCAAGTGGCGGCTAGCTCTTCACCAATCGACAGAAACAACCACGCAAATACGAATATACGACGCCCAAGGTGAAGATCCACACAGTAAAAAAAGTAAAGGAAAAAATCAACGCATCATGAAACCCAAAATAAAGAATAATACACACATCTCTCTCTAAGTCTCAAAGAATATACAATTCTCTGGTTTCTAAGTTTACCAAATATACATAGTCTAGTTGATGGAGCTTTTAACTATATACAACTGAATAATAATGTATACAATGGCGGTTACGATTCGAGGAGTAACCCACCTACCAATGCAAATCACCCAGAAGAAAACTGTGTGCCAGCGAGCTGCTACTAACCCGAGCGGTCGATCCTGCAGGAAAACTATGGCACAACGAGGGTGAGTTGCCAACTCGTGAGTAGAAGATATCGGCAGGTAGAAATTGAATGTATAAAGATTTCCTAGGTCATACTGTAATATAATAATATTGTACCGTGTGGTATCTAGGGTGATCGTGTATACATAAGTATAATAATAATAACGTCGTGCTTGTATCAATATATGGTACCAAGTCATGTGTGTCATACGTATGTATATACATGTATCATCGAACGTGTGTCCATCAACGACACATCAAATCATCATAAAACCTGAGTGTCTAGCATCGACACTCGAAATCATCACAAAATCCATGTCTAGCATCGACAAGTAAATCCTCGTATCTCAGGCATCGTCTCATCTCACTCTGGTCGGTATCCTCCGGATATCCGCCGAGTCTAAAACTATCACCGGTAGGTAGTGTTCCCCTGTCGGGCTCAAAGCCTTGCTATGCGATCTTCTTACCTCGGGGTACCGTACCGGGTCTACCATGTACCTGCAGACGGTGACTCCTCACTCCTCAAATCAGGTAATCATCATAGCTCAGCACTGAGAACGCTCATGGTGGACGTCAAAATATTATATCAGGAGAAAACGCGTTTTTAAAAAAATCATAAGATTTTAAAAATATATCCGCGGTTTCTCAAATCTTTGAAAATAGAATCTCATAAGTATGTAACCATAAGGGTACAGTAAGTACAAGCACATAACAGTGCTGTAAAGTATAACATGTGTTTTCCTATAAGCATGTCGTGAAACTAGGTAATGAAGTGCAATATCTAAACTAGCATGTACAGTAATGAGTACTAAACAATAACTATAATTCTATTAATTAGGGAATAATACAGCGACATAGCAATTTCTAATGTGTATATGGCATGGAAATTATCGATGATGTGTGTGTGAGCGGGCAAGTAGGTGTATGTACAACATGCGCATCATCGGTAATAGTGCATGTTTCCTAGCAGACAAAATCATAATAAGATAAGTACACGGAGCGTATGACATATATATTTTAAGGGAAAAATAGTACGAGAGTCTGCGAAAACAAGATAACGTAGTGTCACGCCCCGCTTCCCAGAGTACGCTTAGATGGGCACGTGACATAGCCAACCATGCTACCTGTGGATAGGAAAAATCCCTCCACAGTCACATTACGGCTGTAGAGATATCAAGAACAAGAAAGTAAACTAAACTATCTAGTACATGTCCGTGAGCCAGAATAAATGAGTCAAGAAATAATAATAAGCGGAAGCAAAAGATCCAATAAATAAAACACCTGGAAAGTAAAACTGAATACCAACAGGATCCTCACCGCTCGGTCTAACAGCGGCAATGCTCCTGATCAGTCTGCATCAAAGGTAGAGAATCTGGGCCATGCAAAACCCAGACGTCAGCGCGTCATAACATCAAGCAATACTATATAAACAGGGTAGCAAGACATGCAAGTATGATCATAAAGGTAAAGCAGGTGTAACAGCAATATAAATCAGGGCAGTGAAAGGTAGTGTGCAGTGAGTAATCTAAACTGGTCTATTGGGTTAACTACTCTCAAGTCTTTGACATCAATTTGATGAATCATCGATGTAACTCAATAGTATCCCGTGCGTGCCCGGGATCACGGTGAAGATTCTCGGGCTGAAACCGAGACATGCCGCTAGGCACTAAAGGAAAAGGGGTAATGATGAATGATGTCTGCAGCATCATCCCAAGGCTGGCCTAGCCTTTAAAACGTAGTGGATAACGATGGATGATGTCAGCAGCATCATCCTAAGGCTGGCCTAGCCTCTAAAACTGATCAGTAAAGGTAGCGAACTATCGAGTTACAAGTCAGGTTTCATCATTGATTTCCCCATACCCCCAAGTTATATGTGTTCAAGTCAGGTATTAAAATAATCTGGAGCTAATGCCAACACAGGATCAGGCAGGTATAGGTTTGTCTGGATAGACAACAGGAAATGTCCGTAGGGACAACAGGTAGAATTTGTTGGCATTAGTAACAAGATCAGGTAACAGGTAAAGTCATGGTATATCAGGTCAAGTCAGGTAATGTATATAGGTGTCATATCATGTCAAGAGTTGCACGGTACCATGTCGTGTCAAGTAATAGGTGTAACAAGTCATGTCAGGGTGCAACAGATGTCAAGTGGGTGCTCATAATCAAACTAGCATAAGCAAGGGTATACAAACAAGCATGGGTACTAATAGAACAATAAACTGGAACATGTAATATGATATGCAAATAGGTACAGATTAAACTATATGGATGTACGGTTTTCGATTAGAGTTAGGGTTATGGTTCCAATATTAAGTATCATACACCTAAATGAATATGGAATATTAAAATCACATGAACATGTATTACAAGACCTAGCGATGAAATTATATATATATATAAAAGGTTAAATGGATGCAAACGGGTGTCCGATGGGGTAGAAACTATTAAAAGGTACTGTGGGCTATGCAGATAATTATTATGTGATTTAAACACGTATGAGGGTACTACGTATAGTAAACAAAAATGTAACTGGTATGTTTCAAGTTCTGAATCTAAAAAGATATGAACGGAATATCGAACTGTTAAATTGGAACACGTGACTTTAGATTCGATCTATAGGTTTAATATGCAAATAAATAGTTATAAAAATCATATAGATAGCATGTAGCAAGTTTTACTTGCCTAGACGGATCGCGGTACGGGTGTACGGAACATCACGCGTCGGCGGGAAAAGTCGCGACGCGCGCACGGTACACGGAATGAGTCCAAACAACGCACAAGGGGATCACACGGGTCAGAGATGCTTGCTGGGTCGTTGTGATCGTCGCCGGCACGGTCAGATTCCGACAAACCAAGAACAGTGAATAATCAAGAAGGAAATGCAAAATGCATGGAAAAAGAAAAAGATGGATGGAAGAGATCTTACTGTGGTTATGTGTTCTGGGATTCCAGGGGAGTCGGCAAGGGGCTTAACCCATTTTCCCAAAAAGAAAAAAGAGAACGCGAAAGAAAGCAATGTACTTTGTTTTCAGAAAAACATTTCTTTCATTAAAGCAACGGCTCATTCTCCATAAAGATAATACTATTTCCCAAAGAACAAATATCAAAAGAAGAAATTGAGAAAATAGATGATATCCAATGGCAAACTGTCAGTTTTTAAACAAAACTAATAGATGTAAATTCACCTCTCCTCTTTCCCTCCCATCAGTGCCCTCTAAGTCTGTAACAATTGTGCATGGTTCAATTCCAACACACTTTGCTATCCAGATACCTTTTGTAGTTTGGCTACTTCCCCTAAAAGCATCCATCTCTCTGAAGTTTGTATTAAACAGATGGTTCAGTCGGAAGCTTTTCCCGCTGCTTTGGGGTTCCATGATAGAGACGACGGCGTACGAGAGGCCAACCTCAGAGACCCTCATCATCTTCATGAAATGATCCAAGCCAGCGACATTGAACTCGCCTTCGCCATCGATGAGCTGAGTCGAACAGCACTCGTCCTCCATCTCCGATCCTAGAACAGATGACAAATGCGCATGCGATCGATCTTTTTGAATGAAATGGGACTCTTTTCCTCTTGATTTTTTTTTTCAAAGTTGGGGATTTTGAAATTTCTAGGGTTTGAAAAAAAAGGAGAGAGGGGGAGTGGAGAATGCAACCGAGAGGAGAGAGAAAGAGAAGAGAGAGAGGGGGTCAGGAGAGAGAGAGAGAAACGGAGAGAGAGAGAGTAACTGATTGATTTGTTTAGTTTTAAAAAAATAAATAATATATATATATATATATATATATAATTCTTACAGTTAGTATATATATAAGGATAAAATAATATATTTTAGTTAAAATATATTAATAGTTTATAAATATATAAAGAATATAATATTAGTCTGTTTTGAGATTTTGGCAAATACAAACTTACTCCAAAACATGCCCGGGTCGGGTCTAAAATTCAGATTTAAAATATTAAAAATATAAGCGACTTCCAAATTTCAAAATGACTGCTCTGGTAACGAAAATGCATACCCCCAAGAACGGATGCACGTACGTGCGCGTAGCCATCCAAACACGTTCGTTTCACTGAACGGGACGAGAACAAGATGTACGGATGCTACCACAGGGTTAGGGGTATCATGCAGGATATGAAATGTATTTTTAAAATATTTTTCGTGACTTAGAAAGTTATATGGTAAAATATGACATGCCAGATAAAATACCAGTATGCGATAAAGTTGAAAATGCACAAGTCTACATAAAAAGTCAGGGTGATTCATAAATAAGAATCAAACAGGTTCAAGCAAGCGGGTCGGGTCGAATGCAATGTAAAGTGTAAAATACCATTCACACCCATAATACGTTAAATCAAGAAAATACCACGAATAAAGAAATACGAGAACTGGAATTGACCTAAGTGAACTCGGGTGTTACATTATACCCAACTACAAAAGAATTTCGTCCTCGAAATTCCAAGAACAAGAAAGGATAAACAATCAAGAAACTACAAGAATAGATGGGGAAACTTCTGTCAGACTTCATCTTCTCGTTCCCAAGTTGACTCTCCATGTGAATGATTACCCCAAGAAACAAGTACAAGAGGGATAACTTTGTTCTTAGGAACCTTTTCTCTTCGATCCACAATCGACATCGGTCGCTCCTACAAAAAAAATCAAATCTTCTCGGACAGTCAGCTTCGAATGATCCAGCACGTGTGTTTCATCTCGTACATACTTATGGTGTTGAGATACATGAAACACGTCATGAACATTCGCCAAGGGTTGCGATAACGCCAATCGATACGCCGCTTCTTTAACACGCTCCAAAATCTCAAAAGGTCCAATGAACCGAGGACTAAGATTTCCTCGACTTCCGAAACGGATCACCCCTCTAGTCGGTGATATCTTCAAGAATACCAAATCACCAACGACGAACTCTAGAGGTCTTCTCAACGTATCTGCCCAACTCTACGTCGGTCTCGTGCTGCTTTAATATGATTCCAAATAGTATTAACCTTCTCAGCTGTCTGCACAACCAAATCTGGTCCCAACAATCTTCGTTCACCGATATCGTTCCAACAAACAGGTGATCGACACTTGCGACCATATAAAACCTCGAATGGAACCATCTGAATAGTCGCCTGAAAACTGTTATTGTAAGAAAACTCCACTATGTGTAGATTATCCTCCCATCAACCCTTGAAGTCTAACGTGCAAGCTCTCAACATGCCTTCAAGAGTTTGGATCGTTCTCTCCGACTGGCCATCTGTTTGAGGATGATAAGCTGTGCTAAACTTCAAACGAGTCCCCAAACTTTCCTGTAAGCTCCTCCAAAAGTGTGATAAGAAACGAGTGTCATGGTCGGACACGATGCTCATCGGTATTCCATGCAATCTTACAATCTCCTGCATGTACCGTTCTGCCAAAGCTTCTGTTGATTGACCAACTCGAAAAGGAATTAAAGGAGCTGCCTTGGTCAAACGATCAATAATTACCCAAACTGCATTGTTGCCTTTTGGACTCCGCGGTAGAGCCGTCACTAAATCCATGGTTATATGTTCCCACTTCCACTGAGGAATCGGAAGTAGTTGCAATAAACCAGCAATCCTTTAATGTTCAGCCTTAACTTGCTGACACATCAAGCACCTTGCTACAAGCGGCAATCTCCCGTTTCATACCTTCCCATCAGAGATGTTGTCGTAAATCTCGGTACATCTTCGTGCATCCTGGATGTATGGAATATGCTGAACTGTGCGCCTCCTTCATAACTTCTTCGCGAATATCTCCTTTTGGCATAGACAACGGCTACCAAATCGCAACGAACCATCTTCATGAATCAACAAGTCCGTTCGAAGCCCAGCTTCAACCTGTTCTCGAAACTTCTGCAATCTTGGGTCCTGCGACTGCACTGTTTTAATGTTCTCGATCAACGACGACTGTACTTGCAGCTGCATCACTGTCCTGAAGAATGCGGTAGCACGACCTCCAAATCAAATCTTCGAGAGTCTTCAATAAGTTTCTTCTGTGAAGTCAACATGTGAATTGCTGGCAACCGACTAAGCGCATCCGGCACAACATTAAATTTCCCGGGATGGTACTTAAGATCAAGATCGTAGTCAGCCATCATCTCCAACCATCTACGCTGCCTTATATTAAGCTTCTTCTGTGTGAACACATACTTCAGGCTTTTGTAATCGGTGAATACTTCGACCCTTTCGCCCAATAAGTAGTGTCTCCAAATCTTCAAGCGAAAAATCACAGCTACTAGCTCCAAGTCATGAGTTGGGTAATCCCTCTCATGGGTCTTCAACTGTCTCGATGCGTAAGCTATAACCTTCCCATGCTGCATCAAAACACATCCCAAACCTTTCCCAGATGCGTTGCTGTGAAACACCAATCCTCCGGAACTGTCTGGCCCGGTTAAAATAAGAGCGGTTATCAACCTTTGCTTCAACGCCCTAAAAGCTGACACACACTTATTTGTCCACACAAATAGTACTTCCTCGCGCGTAAGCTTGGTCAGAGGCTCTGCCAAACGAGCAAAATTCTCTATGAACCTTATGTAATACCCGGCAAGTCCAAGAAAGCTTCTGATTTCTGCTACGTTCTTCGGAATTGGCCAATCTTGAACTGCTGCAATCTTCTCAGGATCAATGGAGATTCCAACTCCGGATACAACATGCCCCCAAAACTTCACTTCTTCAAGCCAAAACCCACATTTGCTCATCTTTGCATACCATCTTTCTTGCCTCAATGTCTACTGTACGATCTTCAAGTGTTCCACATGCTCTTCCTTGCTCCGTGAATAGACCAGAATATCATCGATGAACACCACTATAAACTGGTCCAAGAACGGTGAAAGATTCGGTTCATCAAGTCCATAAATATCGCCGGTGCATTCGTTACTCCGAAAGGCATCACTAAATACTCGTAATGTCCATACCAAGTTCGTAACGCAGTCTTGCAAATATCTTCTGATTTAACTCGGACCTGATGATATCCGGATCGCAAATCCAGCTTCGAGAATACCCTCGCGCCACTAAGCTGCCCAAATAATTCGCCAATGCGATGGATCAGGTACTTGTTCTTAATAGTCACCCGGTTTAATTCTCGATAATCGATGCACATCCTCCTTGTGCCATCTTTCCTCTTTACTAAAAGAACTGGAGCTCCCCAAGGTGAATTGCGCCAATTCAACCCTTCTCTAGCAATTCGGTAACCCGCTTCTTTACTTCTTCCAACTCTACTGGTGCCATTGGGTAATACGCCTTAGAGATTGGCGCTGCACCAGGAATAAGATCAATCATGAACTTCACATCTCATTTTACGGTAAACCCGAGCTGTCCTCGAACACGTCCATGAATTCTCGAACTACCGCTGGCGCTTCTTTCTTATCGACTTCCATCGACGAAAGAACATTATTTGTCGGCTTAGCCTAAACTCGACTGGCCCGACAGAACAGCTTCCTCCAGCAAAACAAACTCCGGATGTCCGAGAATCTAGAGAATCACTTTCCTTTCCTTACAATCAATATGAGCGTGGAAAGTGCCGCGAAAATCCATTCCCAAGACAACAACAAACAAAGGGGTGCACCAGAATTGAATAATTCTAATGCGAGGAAAACATGAAGAAGTAAGATACCGAAATGACTTCAACCGAAGTCAAGATACTGAAGAGGATTAAGCACGATAAACATGATTTAAGCTGGCGATAAAACAAGAACTGGTAAGCAATGAAACCGAGAGAAGCAAGGTAATATAACAACCATGAAATAAGGAAGTGAATCAAGACCACGACTCCAAGTTACTTAAATAGAGTACCGCATTGTAACCATGCTGCAGTTCATGGGTACAATTACATAACTCTACCCAAGTCGCCCAAATCCTAGTATCAGAATCAAAGAACAGGGAGAAACAATAGAGAACCAAAAAGGTTTCAAGCCGAGATGCAAAGTTGTTTGCATATCGTCAAGACGAAGGATAAAAGAAAGATATGATTCAAGAATCACGATAATAAGGTGGCAGGACATGTTCCTAATCACGAGTATTCTGATTCGTGTATTGGGTCCAATACCCAACTACAAAAAGAATCAAACTCGATTAACCTATATCCTATGGCTCTGATACCAAAAGAACCATGTCACGCCCCGCTTCCCAGAGTACGCTAAGATGGGCACGTGACATAGCCAACCATGCTACCTGTGGATAGGAAAAATCCCTCCACATTCACATTACGGCTGTAGAGATATCAAGAACAAGAAAGTAAACTAAACTATCTAGTACATGTCTATGAGACAGAATAAATGAGTCAAGAAATAATAATATGCGGAAGCAAAAGATCCAATAAATAAAACACCTGGAAAGTAAAACTGGATACCAACAGGATCCTCACCGCTCGGTCTAACAGCGGCAATGCTCCTGATCAGTCTGCATCAAAGGTAGAGAATCTGGGCCATGCAAAACCCAGACGTCAGCGCGTCATAACATCAAGCAATACTATATAAACAGGGTAGCAAGACATGCAAGTATGATCATAAAGGTAAAGCAGGTGTAACAGCAATATAAATCAGGGCAGTGAAAGGAAGTGTGCAGTGAGTAATCTAAACTGGTCTATTGGGTTAACTACTCTCAAGTCTTTGAAATCAATTTGATGAATCATCGATGTAACTCAATAGTATCCCGTGCGTGCCCGGGATCACGGTGAAGATTCTCGGGGTGAAACCCAGACATGCCGCTAGGCACTAAAGGAAAAGGGGGTAATGATGAATGATGTCTGCAACATCATCCCAAGGCTGGTCTAGCCTCTAAAAAGGAAGTGGATAACGATGGATGATGTCAGCAGCATCATCCCAAGGCTGGCCTAGCCTCTAAAACTGATCAGTAAAGGTAGCGAACTATCGAGTTACAAGTCAGGTTTCATCATTGATTTCCCCATACCCCCAAGATATATATGTTCAAGTCAGGTATTAAAATAATCTGGAGCTAATGCCAACACAGGATCAGGTAGGTACAGGTTTGTATGGATAGACAACAGGAAATGTCCGTAGGGACAACAGGTAGAATTTGTTGGCATTAGTAACAAGATCAGGTAACAGGTAAAGCCATGGTACATCAGGCCAAGTCTGGTAATGTATATAGGTGTCATATCATGTCAAGAGTTGCACGGTACCATGTCGTGTCAAGTAATAGGTGTAACAAGTCATGTCAGGGTGCACCAGATGTCAAGTGGGTGCTCATAATCAAACTAGCATAAGCAAAGGTATACAAACAAGCATGGGTACTAATAGAACAATAAACTGGAACATGTAATATGATATGCAAATAGGTACAGATTAAACTATATGGATGTACGGTTATCGATTAGAGTTAGGGTTATGGTTCCAACATTAAGTATCATACACCTAAATGAATATGGAATATTAAAATCACATGAACATGTATTACAAGACCTAGCGATGCAATTATATATATAGAAAAAAGGTTAAATGGATGCAAACGGGTGTCCGATGGGGTAGAAACTATTAAAAGGTACTGTGGGCTATGCAAATAATTATTATGTGATTTAAACACGTATGAGGGTACTACGTATAGTAAACTAAAATGTAACCGATATGTTTCATGTTCTGAATCTAAAAAGATATGAACGGAACATCGAACTGTTAAATTAGAACACGTGACTTTAGATTCAATCTATAGGTTTAATATGCAAATAAATAGTTATAAAAATCATATAGATAGCATGTAGCAAGTTTTACTTGCCTAGACGGATCGCGGTACGGGTGTACGGAACATCACGCGTCGGCGGGAAAAGTCGCGACACGCGCACGGTACACGGAATGAGTCCAAACAACGCACAAGGGGATCACACGGGTCAGAGATGCTTGCTGGGTCGTCGTGATCGTCGCCGGCACGGTCGGATTCCGACAAACCAAGAACAGAGAATAATCAAGAAGGAAATGCAAAATGCATGGAAAAAGAAAAAGAAGGATGGAAGAGATCTTACCGTGGTTATGTGTTCTAGGATTCCAGGGGAGTCGGCAAGGGGCTTAACCCATTTTCCCAAAAAGAAAAAAAGAGAACGCGAAAGAAAGCAATGTACTTTGTTTTCAGAAAAACATTTCTTTCATTAAACCAACGGCCCATTCTCCATAAAGATAATACTATTTCCCAAAGAACAAATATCAAAAGAAGAAATTGAGCAAATAGATGATATCCAATGGCAAACTGTCAGTTTTTAAACAAAACTAATAGATGTAAATTCACCTCTTCTCTTTCCCTCCCATCAGTGCCCTCTAAGTCTGCAACAATTGTGCATGGTTCAATTCCAATACACTTTGCTATCCAGATACCTTTTGTAGTTTGGCTACTTCCCCTAAAAGCATCCATCTCTCTGAAGTTTGTATTAAACAGATGGTTCAGTAGGGTGCTTTTCCCGCTGCTTTGGGGTCCCATGATAGAGACGACGACGTACGAGAGGCCAACCTCAGAGATCCTCATCGTCTTCATGAAATGATCCAAGCCAACGACATTGAACTCGCCTTCGCCATCGATGAGCTGAGTCGAACAGCACTTGTCCTCCATCTCCGATCCTAGAACAGATGACAAATGCGCATGCGATCGATCTTTTTGAATGAAATGGGACTCTTTTCCCCTTGATTTTTTTTTTCAAAATTGGGGATTTTGAAATTTCTAGGGTTTGAAAAAAAAGGAGAGAGGGGGGAGTGGAGAATGCAACGGAGATGAGAGAGAAAGAGAAGAGAGAGAGAGGGTCAGGAGAGAGAGAGAGAAACAGAGAGATAGAGAGAGAGTAACTGATTGATTTGTTACTTTTAAAAATATATATATATATATATATATATATATATATATATATATATATAATTCTTACAGTTAGTATATATATAAGGATAAAATAATATATTTTAGTTAAAATATATTAAAAGTTTATAAATATATAAAGAATATAATATTAGTCTGTTTTGAGATTTTGGCAAATACAAACTTACTCCAATACACGCCCGGGTCGGGTCTAAAAATTCAGATTTAAAATATTAAAAATATAAGCGAGTTCCAAATTTCAAAATGACTGCTCTGGTAACGAAAATGCATACCCCCAAGAACGGATGCGCGTACGTGCGCGTAGCCATCCAAACACGTTCGTTTCACTGAACGGGACGAGAACAAGATGCGCGGATGCTACCATAGGGTTAGGGGTATTATGCAGGATATGAAATGTATTTTTAAAATATTTTTCGTGACTTAAAAAGTTGTATGGTAAAAGATGACATGCCAGATAAAATGCGAGTATGCGATAAAGTTGAAAATGCACAAGTCTACATAACAAGTCAGGGTGATTCATAAATAAGAATCAAACAGGTTCAAGCAAGTGGGTCGGGTCGAATGCAATGTAAAGTGTAAAATACCATTCGCACCCATAATACGTTAAATCAAGAAAATACCACGAATAAAGAAATACGAGAACTGGAATTGGCCTAAGTGAACTCGGGTGTTACACATAGCGTGAACAGTATAAATATGTAACTACGTATAAGACATACAGTTAAAGTTAAAACAGTACGAATCTTTGTTTTTGAAATTAAGGGCTATGATGTTTTAGAAAAACATACCATTTGAAAATCTATAGCATTCCATAAAGTTATCATTTAAAAGTGTCTAACGATTCATTTGTTTTGAGAATAGGTATGGCAATAAATATATCATAATATCTACCTAATGATCTTAATCAATATTCCTCGAGTCAATATATATATATATATATATATATATATATATATATATATATATATATATATATGTCGGAGATTCATCCTCATCATATCACATACGGTATATCCCATCATATGATATTATCAATCAATAGTACGGATCTATAGTAACGTACATCACCTCATCTCATATCATCATATATATCATCTCATGTCATATCGTGTCATGCCATGTCATATCATTGCATATATATATCGCCTCGCATCCTCATATCAAAACATATCGACTCATGTCATTTTGTTCCATCATATCCTCATCTCATCATATCATCTCATAATTATCCTCATGGTTACACACACACACACACACTATATCTATAATATCCTAGTACTATGGTTGTGGGGGTCCTATATGCCATCCAACCGACTTCTCCCGTATATAAACATCTACTCACATACTATCCTCGCTCCAGCCGAAGTCGATGAGCGTCTTGTTCTTCTTCGTCGCCCCGACAGTTCACACAAATATACCTACAAGTTAAAGAACATCGTATCGAAATCAAAATCAACTCTTGAAAACCGATAGGGCAAGAGAAGCATACATGGTTAGAACCTATGGTCCACACATGCAAGAACAACAAAACAACCCCCGACGTTGACGTATGATTGTCAAGCGACCGAGTCAAAACTAAAATACCAAAACCCAAGTTTTCAAAGGCCGCAAAACGTATTTAGAAACTTAGTGAACACTCCTAGATACTATCCATGGTGAAATTAGAACATTCTGCATATTGGATAGGCCTAGAGATCTGGTGATTGAGCTATGGACCAAAAACTAAACCATAACTTTAAGACCGGGTCACAAGTTGCTTCCATATAGATTAAATTGGCGGCCAAGAAGGGGAGATGGGGGCTCGGACATTAGGGTAGCTTTCTAAGTGTCTGCACATCTCACTATGTTTGTAATAAAAAATTTCAGAGTTCCCAATTCATCCCAGATTCTAATTGATCACCACATTTCATCAAAAACCGATATCAGAAAATTCTAAATTCATGTTTGAGTCTTCAAATCTCATTTTAAACAATACTAAGACAAAGGACACTCACTATACCTCCACGAACCTCTACTATAAGTTTCATCCACTAATCCTCATCCTTGAATTTTCCAGGATCACAAAACTTAACCTTTTTTAACTTTAAACTAATGGTTGTGGTTAGGAAACTAAATACTTGAACAAGGGTGAGTGTTTTACCTCAAGAGAGCAACTTAAGAAAATTCATAGATGGTCCAAAGTGCTCAAAACTCCAAGTAGATCCCCACCATGATACTTGTAGTGAGCATAGGAATAATTTTTGTGGAGGGTTTGGTTTAGATGATGTTTTGGGGGTGGTGCAAGGTGGTAGTAGTGGTGGAGGTGAAAGAAGAAGGAGATGAAGAAAAATGAAGAAGAGGGAAAAGAATGGTTGAGGCCAACCATACACACACTCTCTCTTTCTCGTTCTCACTCTCTCTCCTAAAGCCCATACTTTCTTGTCCCCCCTCCATTTTCTTTTTCTTTTCTTTTTAAAACAAAATAACAACAACTAAAAATGGAACCATGCATGAAACACAATGCAATGTGTCATAGCACATCAAATATGGTTAACAAAAATGGATTTGGCATAATGCATAATTAGTGATATACTAATCAAGTTTAATATAAACTTGTATGTAAATAATTGTACAATAATTTATAAAAGCCCAAATCCAATAAATGCTTTTATAAATAATAATTCATATCAATTTTCCAAATATTTGCCAAAATATAGGTATATAATTATACCATTTTACGAAAACTCAAATCCATACTCGAATAATTTTCGTGAAATTTATTATTATTTTTATTTAAATTCCAAAAATATTAATTTATATTTTCTGAAATGTCACAGTCAGCCAGCCTGGTGTTGGTACTCCGAAAGAGTCTCCCCGTGCTTTCGCATGGAACTAATTTGTTCACTGCCGGAAGACGGACCGGGACGTTGGGAGGTCTAGCCTGAATTCTGGGGGCAGATACTATTTGGATTTTGTTAGGATTTGCTAGCACCCTGGCCATCTACTGTGTCCGATGCTGAACAAAAATTGGCGTTTAAAAAACTTGGCGCTAAAAACCCGTCTAGAAATGAACCATAAACCTACACTAGTTACAAAAGATATTCTAGCTACAAGGTTAGAAGTGTTATACCGACTGAACCGTGTCCTTCGGTCTTCTACCGTCTTCCTTAGCTCCTTAAGGTCCTATGGATCCAGCTTGATCACCGGTCTTCCTCCGTCGAAGATGATCCATCCGAGGGATATAGCCCATGGCCCTAACTCCACACTAAGAGTCTAATGGAGCAACTAGAGACTTTAGATTGCTAATCTAAAATGTCTAGAATGTAGTGAAGTGTTCTATGTGTGTATCTAACTCACCTCTTCTCTTGATTCTAAACACATAAGATTGTAGAGAGGAGGTTGAAGATGAAGGTGGAGGAGCTCAAGAAAAGAAGTGAGGAGAGTGAAACCAAATGGTGAGAGTGTTTCAAAACCAACAATACAAAAACTTCATCCAACATCAAGTTAGAAAATAACATGCTTCATGGTATTGTATTACTCATTTTTTCAATAAAATAAAATCAACTATGCTTGAATAGTTTGCACAAATGAATTGTTAATTCATTTGTGCAACACTATTGAAGCATGGTTCTCACCATACTCCCCTCTCTACCTTTACACCTTATTTCGATTTAATTTAATAAATGGATAAATCTAAAATGAGGTGACCACCTTCTAGAATATTTTCCATATAAATACGGATTACACTCTACAGTATATACATACCCGTATTCGTACCAAAATACAAATACCTAAGAGATAGAATAAAAAAAAGAACATAATACTATAATATACATATAGAAATACATATATGTAAATTATTAAACCAATACCTGATTTAATAATCCGGCTCAAACCCGAGACGGCTAGTATTATCAACCGTCCGATCGAAAGTCCGGATAACTAGTACAATCATTCGATCGGAGCCCTGCACGTATCAAAATACGGCTACTACATCATTTTTCCAGAACTAGGGAAACCCTTTGTGTAGGACTCTAAAGACTCGTCAATATGCTGGCAGTGGGTTTAACTACAAGCACGTCAGCGGCTCTAGCTGTACATAACCGCTACCCAGGTATTGAGCTAAAGGAAGGTCGATGAGCAAACTCATCCGAACTCCGACTGAGCCTGTCAGTGACAATCTCCATACAGTCCGATCTGTTCGTCTAAGAGTATCGCATATCGGGTACAGAGGGTGGATAAAGTCAGACCCCTAATAACGCGATATTTTCAGGTCAGTATGAAGCTAATCATCCACCAAGAAACTACTAATCCAAATCAGTAATTCTAGTCTACCTTGGCCAAGGATTTCTGGTGATGGCCACCCATGCACAGTGCGACATCAACCCCCAATACCGGGAGAGACGAATCCCCGACGATACGCTCACTGCCTCCATTTGGCTCGGGACTATACCCAACTAAAACCTGTTTGCATGACTCCTTTGAGCCATGGTAAGGTAGTAATCAAAGCACCGTAGGAACTCACATGAGACAAATGACTATCTCAGGTTGACAGACTAACCTGTGTTGGATATGTATTCCCTAGAGGCCATTGTTGTATATGTATATATGTGGATGCTAGAGATATGTATGTACAAGACAATCTTGCTCGGTTATATAATATATTATTTGAGTTGTCTTTATCAGGATATGTGTATTTCTTTCTTATGATCTTTATGTTGCTTGCATATATTGATAAAGACTCGATACAGTAGTATACTATTATGCTTTAAATTTATCTTAACATGTGCATATGTTATATATGTCGACCACATGTTGATAAAGCCCGTAGGATCTTGCTTGACTACAAGCGTTATGATGGCGATCATACTTGTGGGAGCCGGGTAGTTTATAAGCACATCCTTAAAAGTCCCAAGTACCAGGAGTATCGAGATCGGGCATCGATACTCAAGAGTAGACTTGTGTATACGTTTCTAGACCCTGACGAGGGGTGGTGGTTGGTCCCACAACCATTGGTGTGATCACCTAAGATTGTGTACGGGTGCTCACTGGGGGTAAGTACACTGGACGGACTCGCCGAGAACCTCTAGATGGTATTATACCTATCGTCAGATAGTGGTTCTTTTATAACATGTATACAGATTAGTCTTTGGACCTAAGATCATCATTTGTCTCGTGTGAGTTCCCACTATGCTTTCATTACTACTCTACCATGGCTCTACTGAGTCGTGCAAACAGGTTTTGGTTGGGTACAGTCCCGAGCCACATGGAGGCAGTGAGTGATTGTCAGGTATTCGTCTCTTCAGGTATTGGGAGTCGATATCGCACTGTGTTCGATTGGTCAGGACCATATGACCTTGGCCAAGGCAGTTGGGATTTACTGACAGGTTGATCGGTAGTTTCCCGGATTGGTCCTGAGCCAAATCAGCACGAATTATCGAGTTATTAGGGTTTGACGCTTACCACCCCTAGATCCGGTATGCGATACTCTTAGACGAAGAGACTAGACTGTACGGATATTGTCACGGATAGGCTTACTAAGGATCCAGATGAGTTTGCTCGTCGGCCTTCCTTTTCGACAGGTACCCGGGTAGCCGTTACGTACAGCTAGTGCTGCTGACGTGCTTGTGGTTATTGATTTATCCAGTAACGCACTGCCGGCGTACTGTCGAGTTTATAGAGTCCCATACAAAGGGTTTCTCTGCTTCGAGCGAAACGATGTAGAGGCCGTATGGTTTTACGGTAGGGTTTGATCACATATGTGTACTTGTGCATGTATGATGTTCAGGTGGATAATACTAGCGGGCTTTGGTTTATGCCAGATCCTAGTATTATATTGTTGGATTATTTTCATCTCTTTGTATTCGTATTTTTCGGAATACGGATACTAATATGTATATACGGTGAGGGGTGTTCTTGTAATTTTTTACAAGGGTGCTTCTAGAAGAATACACCTCATTATTTGTTTTAACCATTTAGTTAAATGGTTAATGAGGTAGAGGATGAGGTGTTATCATTCATTGAACGAAGCATGGCTACTTTGTGACTCATGTAGTGACTTATGGGGTGACTCATGCTTTACTATTTGAGTATGCTAGATATTTTGAGATATTTTGGGTAGATATTTTTTTGTTTGCATTATTAGTTCACAAGTCTTAGCTATTCTTCAATTACATGCTCACAACAACACTCTCATCTCCTCCAAGCTTCTCTTCTTCTACCTCAAACCCTAATAGTCTCATGTGTTGAGAAACCTAGGGTTCTTGAGACAAAACAATCCATCATCACTCTCTACATCATCTAGGCTACTTAGATTAGCATACTTAGTAGCCTAGTTATCTCGGTTTAGAGGTAAGAGCACAAAGTAGACACTCTCAGGTGATCGTCTTTGACACGAGGAGGCCTTCGATCAAGCTCGATCATGGAGGTCACTAAGAGCATGCTAAAGGAGAGAAGTGAAGACCCGAAAGACTTGAGCCTCTAGGTATAAACTTCTTACATAGTAGTTAGCTTCTCTAGTTTACTAGTTGGGTTTATGGTAGATTCGGTTTAGGGTTATTCTAGCGCCAGTTTTGAATCGTTAAAAAAAATTGTTCCGCTAACGGCCTCGGATGATGGCCAGGGCGTTAGTTGCAACATTTCAGAAAATAAAATATTGTATCTGAGGATTTAAATTATTAAAATAATAAATTTCTTGAATATCATTAAAAATGTGGAAATTGGTTTTAATGATACAGTATGATTATATGCTTATAGTTGGAAAAAAATTGAAAATTTATATAAATTATTGATTTTGAAGGTGTTTATGAGATTTAAACATTTTATAAATTATTATAAGGTTAATGGTATATAAGTTTAATGCTAAACTTGATTAATTTTCACTAATCATGCATTAATCATGTTTGTGTGCATGGCATACTACAAAGCATGTTTCAAAAGACTTGTTACATGGCATACTACAAAGCATTTTACTTATGAACAATGCCTTTTCTTTTCAAATGATTTTTTTTAAAGAAATGGGAAGATATTTTGATGGAGGGGGACCCATAGGTATGGGCTTGAGAAAGAGAGAGAGAGATGGGTCTTTCCTTGGCATGGCATCTCACCTCATTCCTTTTCATCTCTTCAAACTTCTTCATCATCTTCATCTCCCTATCCTCCACCTCGTCCACCACACTACCATGACAAACCACCTATAAAACTTTATCAAAACTTGTGTTTTCCTTCAAAAAAAATGGTGCACAACCTCACTACAAACCCTATGGAGGCCTCAAGTTTGGATTTTGAAGACTTTGAGCAACTCAAGAAAATCCTTGAGTTGCTAAATGAGGTATAACCTTTCACTTTTAGTTAAGTTTTTAGTTTTCTTAATGTCCTAGTTTAGTTTGGAGTTAAACTTGAGTTGATAAGTGATATTTGAAAATTCCAAGATGAGGGTTAGGGCTTATCTTGAGTTGTGATGGTGTATTTGTGCGTAATTAGTCACCACAAGCTTGTTAGTGTTATTCTGGACAAACTTTGAGCATAGAAAACTAAGGCTTGAGTTAGAATTTGGCTGATATCGGTTTTGTGAATTCTTAATGACTACAGGGAATCTGGAGAAAATTGGGAACCATGTAAGAAAATCAAACAAACTCAGAGACCTAGTTAGACAAATAGAAGACCACCACCAGAAGACGAGACCCAAATCCCATAGTTTGGCCGGCGGTGACGGATATTTTTGCCTTCTCACCAGTTTTGTTGTGGGCATCGGTGTTGTGGTTTGGTCTATTGCTCACTTATCATATATCCTAGCCCTATGTACTGTTAGTTTATCCCCAATTTACCTGACCAAAAATCTGGGAGCATTTTTAGTTGGTTTTGACAATGTTTTTCCGATTTCTAAAATTTGGTTTTTAGTATTTGAATTTGGATCTGGTCGTTGGACGTTTATACGTCAACGACGAAGGTTATTTTTCTATTTTTGCATGCATAGACCATAGGTTCTAACCTATGTACGTTTCGTGTGCCGCTTTAGTTTTCGTGTTTGATTCGTGTCTATGATATGACGCATTGAAAACTGTAGGTACCTCGCGTGGACTTCGTACGACAAGGGAGAGCGTGGCGTCATCGACTTCAGCAAGCGAGAATCAAGGTGAGTAGATGTATATCTACGGGAAAAGTCGGGTGGATGGCGTTTAGCACCCCCACAGTTCGTAGATTAGGATGCGTATATTATTATATATATGTGTTAATGTGAAGCACGGATACTTTAGCAAGTAGGGCTCTAGAAGACTCTGGGTTAGAATAGGCATACATGTAGGAAGTGCTTACCCTTAGTCCATCTTCTATAGTCGAGACCCGTTAGTGTATTATGTCGCACACGCACACACACGCCCATACACATAGTGAGATGATATGGTGTGTGTGTGTGTGTGGACGCGTTGATATATATATATATATATATATATATATATATATATATATATATATATATATATATATATTGTAAGTCCACGTTGCGACCCCCGGTTCTTACGGGGAGGCGGAAACGGTATAAAAATCAAATTTTTAGTGCAATACGCAACATGGACTATGCAAGGTCGGAATCGTTGTCTAAACTAAAACTAGCAACCTAGCTAAAGAAGTTTAGCTACTCGGATGAAGATGGTTATACCTAGACTTGAACTCCTTCGTCTTCAAACTTTGTAGAGGTTGATGGTTCTCCTTTGTCGCCTTCTTCCGTCGAAGATGGATCCACCTCGAAGGCTCGACCTTTGGGCTCTTTCTCGTACTTGGAGTGAACTAGAATCGCCGGCTTGCTAGACCCTTGATCCTAGAGTGAGTAGAGAGTGTTTAGGGTTTGCTTTTCTTTTTCAAGAGAAGGATTCTCAACTCATGAGAAGGTTTCTCTTGACTAGAGGAAGATGAAGATGAAATGAAGAGAGAGAGTGAGTATGATAGAATGAGCCTTCCTTTTTCCTTTTGCAACCATATCAAAATGAAAAAGGTTTAATCAAATAATAATAATAATCAAAATGAAAAAGGTTTGATGGATAGTTTAGAATGACTAATATCATTACAAGCATTAAATGAATAAAGCAAGAATGAAAAGGCATCTTGCATTTGTAATGATGGTAGTCAAATGTTCAACCATGGTCAACAAGTCAACCATGGTCAACAAGTCAACAAAAACTAACCATGACACAATTTCATTTTATTATATATTATTAAATGATATAATACAAATCCATTAGGGTTTGGAAAAAGACGACTGTCAACTGTGCATACGCACCCGTTCCGAAACCCTAATGGAAATCATCTTCCTCCTCCTCAAATAACTGTGCATACACACCTGCATTCTTGTTCCGAGGAACATGAACACTGAGAGATAAAAGCAACCCCAAATACTATACCAGTATCCGGCTCAAACCAGAGCCCGCTGGTAATATCTGTCCGGACTCCAAACGTGCACAAGTGCGCGGATGAGAACGAACCCTGTCGCAAAACCATGCGACCTCTACTCTGTTTTGCCCATAGGCGAATACCCTCTGTGTGGGACTCTAAAGACTCGACACTACGCTGGCAGTGGGTTTAACCACAGACCGCAAGCGGCACTAGCTGTGCGTAACGGTCCCCAGATAGATGTCGACAAGAAGGCTGACGAGGTGAAACCCCATCGGTACTCCTACTGAGCCTGAATGTGACAGTCTCCGTACAGTCCGGTCTGTTCGTCTGATACATCGCATGGCGGGCCTAGGGGGCGGTAAACGTCAGTCCCCCAATAGCGGTACAAGTCGTGCCGGAGCGAAGCCCAAAACACCCTGAGATAACACTGGAAACCCACCAGTATATCTCGTTTGCCCTGGCCAGGGACTACTCGTGTAATGGCTCTCCTAGACACAGCGCGATGTCAACCCCCAATACCGGGAGAGACGAATCCTGTCTAACCGTCACTGCCTCCAAGTGCTTCGGGACTGCACCCAACCACCACCTGTTTGCACGACTCCTTTGAGCCGTGGTAGGGTAGTGATCAAAGTGCAGTGGGAACACACTCGAGGCGAAGTGCCAGTGTCAAGTCAGCGGACTAAGCTGTACTCATGTCACCTGGGAACTGATGACTGACGATAGGTATAATACCAACCTGTCAGTTCCCGACGAGTCCTGTCCAGTGTACTCGTAACCCAACGAGCACCCGTATACTATCTCCAGTACGACATACTGATGGCTGTGGGACAGACCATCTCCCTCACTGGGATGAGAAGCGCATACGCTAGTCTACTCCGGAGTATCGATGCCCTGTCTCGATAGTCCTGCGACTAGGGACCTGTATAAGGATGTGCTTATAAATTACCCAGCCCCCACTAGTGTGACTGCCATCACAACGCTGGTAATCAAGCAAAGATCCTAAGGGCTCCACTAATGCGTATAAGTGATATAGTAAAATAAACACAAGTACACATTGAAGTAGAGACAAACCAAGTAGCATACTACTATTTTGAGCAAGATTGTATATACAAGGTGAATATCCCAAGCATCCATTAAGTAATATACAAACTAGTATGATACAGTAATGGCCTCTAGGGCATATACACTAACAATCTCCTACTTGCACTAAGGCCATGTACTGGCGTATCGAAGACCTATCATCTCGATCAGCCGCTCGAACTGAGTCTGGGGCAGGGCCTTGGTGAATGGATCTGCAGTGTTGTCTTCTGAAGCAACTCTCCGAACCTCGATCTCCTTGCGATCCACGATCTCCCTGATCAGGTGATACCGCCTCAAGATGTGCCTGGATCTCTGATGGGACCTGGGTTCCTTTGCTAAAGCTATAGCCCCATTGTTGTCGCAATACAGAGGTATTGGGTCAACAATGGACGGAACCACCTGAAGTTCTTTCAAGAACTTCCTCATCCAGACAGCTTCTTTTGCGGCATCAGATGCAGCGATGTATTCCGCTTCCATCGTCGAGTCTGCAACGGTATCCTGTTTGGAACTCTTCCAACACACCGCCCCTCCATTGAGGGTAAAGACAAAGCCCGACATGGACTTGGAATCATCCTTGTCACTCTGGAAGCTGGAGTCAGCAAAGGCCTCGATCTGGAGGTCTTTTCCGCCATACACCAAGAACATCTCCTTAGTCCTTCTCAGGTACTTGAGAATGTTCTTTACCGCTATCCAGTGTTTCTCCCCAGGGTTTGACTGATACCGGCTTACCACACTCAGTGCATAAGCTACATCCGGTCTGGTACACAACATCGCATACATTATAGAGCCTACCGCAGAAGCGTAGGGTATAATAGACATGCGATCCCTTTCCAAATCAGTCTTGGGAGACATCTCTTTAGAGAGGGTGATCCCGTGACAAGCCGGTAGGTTACCGCGCTTGGAATCTTCCATACTGAATCTCTTCACTATGGTGTCGATGTACCTGGACTGAGAAAGTCCCAATATCCTCTTGGATCTATCACGATGGATCCGGATCCCCAGGATGTATGAGGCATCACCCAGGTCTTTCATGGAGAACCTGTGTGACAAGAACCCCTTGACAGATTGTAGCATAGGAATGTCATTTCCTATTAAGAGAATGTCATCCACGTATAAAACGAGGAATACTACAGTTCTCGCTACAAATCTACTATAGATGCATGGTTCATCTGGATTTTTGATAAAGCCAAATTCTTTGACCGTCTCATCAAAGCAGATGTTCCAACTCCGCGATGCCTGCTTTAGTCCATAGATGGACTTAAGCAACTTGCACACCTTTCCGCTGCTCCCACTCTGAATGAAGCCCTCTGGCTGGTCCATATAGACACACTCCTCTAAATTTCCATTTAGAAAAGCTGTTTTTACGTCCATTTGCCAGATCTCATAATCGTGGAAGGCAGCGATGGCAAGAAGGATCCGAATGGATTTTAGCATGGCTACTGGAGAGAAGGTTTCGTCATAGTCCAAGCCAGGTCTTTGACGAAAACCCTTTGCTACCAGCCTAGCTTTATAGGTTTCAACCTGTCCATCTACACCAATCTTCCTTTTGAAGATCCACTTGCATCCTACGGGTTTTACCCCGTCTGGAGCAATGTCCAACGTCCATACCTTGTTGGTGTACATGGACTCCATTTCGGTCCGCATTGCATCCAGCCATTTCACTGAGTCAACGCTCTGAACGGCCTGCTGGAAGCTAGTAGGCTCATCATAATCTATGATGCAATCCTCTCTATCCCCGTCTATGAGAAAACCATAGTATCTCTCGGGCGGATGAGACTGCCTACTACTTCTGCGGAGCGGCGTAGGAATGTCCTGTTCTCTTGAACCCTCTGGTTCCACCAAACTTTCAGTAACAGTTTGTGGTTCTGGAACTTCTTCCAGTTCTATTGTGCTCCCACTTATCTGGGTTTCCAAAAACTCAGTTTCCAAGAAGCGGGCATGCTGAGAAACAAAAACCTTTTGTTCCTCAGCGGAATAGAAAAGATACCCCCTGGAGTTCCTTGGGTATCCCACAAACTTACACTGTACTGAACGTGCCTCAAGCTTGTCCGCATGCTGCCTTTTTACAAAAGCTGGACATCCCCATACTTTAAGATACTTGAGACAGGGTTTCTTCCCAGTCCACATCTCATAAGGGGTGGTAGGCACAGTCTTGGTGGGAGCCTTGTTCAAGAGATACGCAGCTGCTTCTATTGCATATCCCCAGAATGATCGCGGCAACTCAGCGTTACTCATCATGGACCGAACCATATCCAATAGGGTTCGGTTCCGTCTCTCCGATACACCGTTATGTTGCGGAGTGTATGGAGGAGTAAGCTGAGAGAGAATACCATTCTCTTTTAAGTAATTCAGGAATTCGGCACTTAAGTATTCTCCACCTCGATCCGATCTTAGAATCTTAATACTTTTGCCGGTCTGTTTCTCTACTTCATTCTTATACTCCTGGAATTTTTCAAAAGCCTCGGACTTATGTTTCATTAAGAAAACATAACCGTACCTTGAGAAGTCATCCGTAAAAGTAATGAAGTAAGAATGTCCGCTTCGGGCATGTGTAGACATTGGACCGCACACGTCACTGTGTACGAGTCCCAAGAGCTCGCTCGCTCTTTCTCCATATCCAGTAAACGGAGTCTTTGTCATCTTTCCCTTGATACAGGATTCACAAGTGGCATACGACTGATATTCGAACGCATTCAAATACCCTTCTGTATGTAACTTCGTCAACCTTCTCTCATTGATGTGACCCAATCTACAATGCCATAAGAAAGTCTGGTTTATTTCTGGAGACTTTCTTTTGTGTGTATTCTGGACATTGAAAATCTGTGGTTGGTTCAATACGTATATACCATTACTCAATGTACCTGACCCAATCAAAACTTGATTAAGGCGAATGTTTACAACATTACTTACAAACGCAAATTCATAACCTTCTTTAGAAACTAAAGATACAGAAATGATATTACAAGTTGCGTTGGGTACAAAAAAGCAATTACGCAAAACCAAAACATGTCCATCTGACATTCCCAGGTGATAGTCCCCCACGGCTTTAGCATCCATGCTAGCTCCGTTTGCAACTCTGAGGGTCATGTCACCTGCTTTCAAAACACTACGGTTTCTCAATGCCTGCAAAGAATTACAGATATGAGATCCTGATCCGGTATCCAATACCCAGGAAGTAGAGTTTATAGAAAGACAGTTTTCAATAACATACACACCTGAAGCTGAAGCTGCAACCTGCTTCAATTCCTGTGTTCTGGCCTTCCAGGCCCTGCAATCATTCTTCCAGTGTCCTTTCTTATGACAAAAGAAGCATTCTTCCTTATCCACAAGCTTCCCCGCTATCTTTGTTGCTTTACCTTTTCCCTTCGTATCCACTTTACTAACACCGCCCCTTGGTTTGGCGGGGGCTTTCTTCTTCTTTCCCTTGGCTTTCGCCTTGGACCTAGAAGAAGATGATCCTCCTACAAACAAAGTGGATGTTTCCCTACCTTTCTGTAGGGTGCCCTCTGCGCTCCTCAGCAGGTTGAGGAGCTCTGAAAGTTCAACCTCCTTTTCTTGTAGGTTGAAGTTCATTATAAACTGGGCGTAAGTGGAAGGAAGGGACTGGAGAACTATATCCGTATATAGCTCACTCTCCAATGTGATCCCTAGGTCAGCGAGCTCCTCAATGTAGCCGATCATCTTTAGCACGTGCTCGGCTACTGATGATCCGACGGCCATTCTTGTCGAAAACAACTTTTTCGACGCTTCGTATCTTGCGATACGTGATTGCTCTCCATACAGTTCTTTTGTATGAAGCAATATGGACTCCATGTCCATATTCTCATGCCTCCTCTGATGTTCGTTGTCCATTGAGGCAAGCAGGAGGCACTTGGCCTTCGCGCTATCAATCTCCCAAGTCTTGCGGATTTCCTTATCCGCGACGCTGGAAGTTGGACCAGGGACAGGGGGAGCTTTGGTGGTAAGAAGATACCCCAGCTTGTCATAAGTGATTGCTATCTTGACATTCCTGAGCCAATCTTTGTAGTTTGGCCCTGTCAACTTGTTTTTATCTAGGAGTAACTTAAGTCCA
Source organism: Agapanthus africanus (assembly GCA_030015575.1). Classification (NCBI taxonomy): domain Eukaryota; kingdom Viridiplantae; phylum Streptophyta; class Magnoliopsida; order Asparagales; family Amaryllidaceae; genus Agapanthus; species Agapanthus africanus. Next base: position 732,213,413 of record CM057339.1, read on the forward strand.
GTCATGTTGATTGGTCGCTGCAATTAGGAGAGAGAAGAAGAAACACTCAGCATGATGCTCTTGCAAGTTTAGAGTGGTTTTTAGTTTGTCTAAACAGGATGGCTCCCACTGTTTCTCGAATCCCTCCTCAAACCATAAAGGAAGAATTAGTCAGGATCAATCCCACCGTACAATACTTGCTTAACCGTTCAGCCAGGCTGGTGTCGGTACTTCGAGGGAGGTTTTCCAACGCTTTCGCGAAGTTCCTTAATTAAAGAACCTCTTTTCCCTGGGGGCGTAGCCCCGCTAACACCTTTCTAGGCACCTACTAGGTTTATAGCATTGATCGTTGAGTGAGAAATTTCCCGAGGAGTAGCATATACTCACAGTAGGATCGGGATCCAAATATCATCACGTGACGAAACTGAAGGAATCCTACCAGAATCACCACACTCCAAATGGTATGCAAATCTAGCAAGTTTCAGTACTTATGAAACTCCCGATGTGGATTTTTGCCCCATGCTCTTATGACCTTGACGAAGGTCAACAAATCATAAGTCACATGTCAAGTTCTGCCCGTCATTATCCAGGTTAATTTGAATCCACCCGCATATACCCTTGACGAAGGTCAACAAGGTAATGTGAGTGTCCCAAACCAACGCATCTATCTATGCTACATATGAATACTTAACAGCTACCAATCACTATGCCTTGACGAAGGTCAACAAACACAGCTTGAATACTATTTGAATATTCATACGAAACGACGGAGGGCTACGAATGGTTTTGGCAAAACCGTGAACGTAGTGAACTTGATTTGGTCGATGGAACGAGATAGCTTTTAAATGGAGTGGCTCAAGCTCCGCATTTTAAAAGTTAGTTTTGAAAAGAACCGAGTGGTTTTTCGAAAGTGTTCCAACGACTTTAACTTGGTTTATTATCTTGCATTAGTTCTTTTAATGCGTGATATTCTTGCATTAGTACTTTTAATGCGTCCCATCATTTAATCCTACCATTGCAGAAAACAACCAAAATATGACGTACGCTTATGCCATTCGCATTCGCCACTGGGCCCCGTCATTACCCGTTAGGTTACTTAACTAACGACAGAGCGGGGGCTGGGCTAGCGCGTCTGTAAAACATAAGCAACGCCTAAATAGTTATAGATATAGCAATAGTAGACATTACAGATCACAGATGAATGCATCGTATATACTAGCAATCCGCAATCCTTTCGAGCCTGAAACGAAAAGCGGATAACACGGTCGCGGTGAATAGCCAAATACCCCACCCAAGACCCCTACGGGTGCGGCAAACTACCCGCCAAGTACCCGAAGCGTAGCAACCTCCCTCATCTCCATGAGTAGGCCACTCGACACTTCGGCATACCCGGTAGTTTGTGCACCCCTCCATGGGTCTATCCTAGGATCAAAAACAGCAAAAAGAATTATACAATGACGGCTACAACCCCGACCCGGTTGTGCGGCCAAACAAATAATATTATTACATCAATTTACATTTACAATGAATGAAAGAAAAACAAAAGCTCATCTCACATCCACCCCGGCTATTCACCCGCGACAGTCCAACACATTCATATACACATTCCAGCACATTACAGATCATGTATAACCCCGACTAATCGTCTTATAGCGATTAGTCGACGTTCAATACATGCAAACATTACAGATATAACCATCATAGTCAAAGCGCAGTGAAGTTCGGAAAAATACGGAATTATAGGCCCCCAAAAGTAAATTTTAGTTCTGGAAAATCTGGGCATATAATTTATATCCTAAAAATCCCAAAATCAACACATAAAGACACTGCACGAAAAACGATGCAGAGAGGACATCAAACCGCGGCGCTTCCGCGGCACGAGCCTACCTCGTGCGGCGGAAGCGCGGCGGTTTGGATGAATCTCTGTGTCGTTTTTCATGTGTGTTTTTAAAAAACCCTGAGATGAATTTACAAATATAAATTTTTTCATTTTGAGCCAAAAAAATTTCAACAGAAACTCAGGTTTTGAAAAATACGGTTTTTGGGTTTTTTACGGTTCCGAACTTCGTTACACTTCACTATCAAGCTAGTTTAAGTTTAGTTAGGCTCTGATACCACTGTAAGTCCACGTTGCGACCCCCGGTTCTTACGGGAAGGCGGAAACGGTATAAAAATCAAATTTTTAGTGCAATACGCAACATGGACTATGCAAGGTCGGAATCGTTGTCTAAACTAAAACTAGCAACCTAGCTAAAGAAGTTTAGCTACTCGGATGAAGATGGTTATACCTAGACTTGAACTCCTTCGTCTTCAAACTTTGTAGAGGTTGATGGTTCTCCTTTGTCGCCTTCTTCCGTCGAAGATGGATCCACCTCGAAGGCTCGACCTTTGGGCTCTTTCTCGTACTTGGAGTGAACTAGAATCGCCGGCTTGCTAGACCCTTGATCCTAGAGTGAGTAGAGAGTGTTTAGGGTTTTCTTTTCTTTTTCAAGAGAAGGATTCTCAACTCATGAGAAGGTTTCTCTTGACTAGAGGAAGATGAAGATGAAATGAAGAGAGAGAGTGAGTATGATAGAATGAGCCTTCCTTTTTCCTTTTGCAACCATATCAAAATGAAAAAGGTTTAATCAAATAATAATAATAATCAAAATGAAAAAGGTTTGATGGATAGTTTAGAATGACTAATATCATTACAAGCATTAAATGAATAAAGCAAGAATGAAAAGGCATCTTGCATTTGTAATGATGGTAGTCAAATGTTCAACCATGGTCAACAAGTCAACCATGGTCAACAAGTCAACAAAAACTAACCATGACACAATTTCATTTTATTATATATTATTAAATGATATAATACAAATCCATTAGGGTTTGGAAAAAGACGACTGTCAACTGTGCATACGCACCCGTTCCGAAACCCTAATGGAAATCATCTTCCTCCTCCTCAAATAACTGTGCATACACACCTGCATTCTTGTTCCGAGGAACATGAACACTGAGAGATAAAAGCAACCCCAAATACTATACCAGTATCCGGCTCAAACCAGAGCCCGCTGGTAATATCTGTCCGGACTCCAAACGTGCACAAGTGCGCGGATGAGAACGAACCCTGTCGCAAAACCATGCGACCTCTACTCTGTTTTGCCCATAGGCGAATACCCTCTGTGTGGGACTCTAAAGACTCGACACTACGCTGGCAGTGGGTTTAACCACAGACCGCAAGCGGCACTAGCTGTACGTAACGGTCCCCAGATAGATGTCGACAAGAAGGCTGACGAGGTGAAACCCCATCGGTACTCCTACTGAGCCTGAATGTGACAGTCTCCGTACAGTCCGGTCTGTTCGTCTGATACATCGCATGGCGGGCCTAGGGGGCGGTAAACGTCAGTCCCCCAATAGCGGTACAAGTCGTGCCGGAGCGAAGCCCAAAACACCCTGAGATAACACTGGAAACCCACCAGTATATCTCGTTTGCCCTGGCCAGGGACTACTCGTGTAATGGCTCTCCTAGACACAGCGCGATGTCAACCCCCAATACCGGGAGAGACGAATCCTGTCTAACCGTCACTGCCTCCAAGTGCTTCGGGACTGCACCCAACCACCACCTGTTTGCACGACTCCTTTGAGCCGTGGTAGGGTAGTGATCAAAGTGCAGTGGGAACACACTCGAGGCGAAGTGCCAGTGTCAAGTCAGCGGACTAAGCTGTACTCATGTCACCTGGGAACTGATGACTGACGATAGGTATAATACCAACCTGTCAGTTCCCGACGAGTCCTGTCCAGTGTACTCGTAACCCAACGAGCACCCGTATACTATCTCCAGTACGACATACTGATGGCTGTGGGACAGACCATCTCCCTCACTGGGATGAGAAGCGCATACGCTAGTCTACTCCGGAGTATCGATGCCCTGTCTCGATAGTCCTGCGACTAGGGACCTGTATAAGGATGTGCTTATAGATTACCCAGCCCCCACTAGTGTGACTGCCATCACAACGCTGGTAATCAAGCAAAGATCCTAAGGGCTCCACTAATGCGTATAAGTGATATAGTAAAATAAACACAAGTACACATTGAAGTAGAGACAAACCAAGTAGCATACTACTATTTTGAGGAAGATTGTATATACAAGGTGAATATCCCAAGCATCCATTAAGTAATATACAAACTAGTATGATACAGTAATGGCCTCTAGGGCATATACACTAACATATATATATATATATATATATATATAGTATACATATCACTAGTAAAATAAGGGGTTGCCCCTACGGATCATATCATCCGTAGGGGCAACAAAAGTTTGGCCCTACGGATTAATACGTAGGGCAAAGTGGTTGCCCCTACGGTCGTTCAATATTTATTTAAAATTTATTAAATCTTAAAGTGTTTTTTGCCCCTACGGTGGCGCAAACCAAGCACCTACGGGTATATCCGTAGGGGCATCTAAATAGCGATTTAAGTGATCGATCCCTACGCTGATTATTTCTTATTCCCTTTATCGTTGCGCGTGAACCCAAAATCCCCAAACCTTGACGTTCCCGCCGATCGCCGTTCTCGTCATCGCCAGCGCCGGCCGAATCGTCGTCGCCACCGCCTGCAGTGATCTCGTCGTCGCCACCGCCGGCCGAATCGTCGTCGCCACCGCCTGCAGTGATCTCGTCGTCGTCGCCGATTGCGTCTCCGTCGTCTCCTCCACCGCCTAGCCTACAGGTTAGTTAAACATTATTTTAATGATGTTAGGGTAGCGATGAGGGTTAGGGTTAGGTATCGGTTGGGGTTAGGGTTAGGATTAGGGTTAGGGTACGGGTTCGATCGGTTGGGGTTCGACTGGTGTTGGGGTTAGGGTTAGGGTTAGGGTTCGGTTGGGGTTTGGTGTTGGGGTTGGGGTTCGGCTGGGGCTGGGTTGGGGTTAGGGTTTGGTGTTGGGTTGGGGTTCGGCTGGGGCTGGGTTGGGGTTAGGGTTAGGCCGGGTTAGGGTTTGGTGTTGGGTTGGGGTTCGGCTGGGGCTGGGTTAGGCTTAAAAAGGTGAAATTTTAGGGGATTGATCTGGAAAATAGTGAAAGTCGATACTGTTTATTTGTGAATAACACAGTCCATGATTTTTATATGAGAAAATGGTCCATGAAAGTCTATGGGATTTATCTAAAAAACGCTGAAAGTTCATGTATTTATTTGTAAACAACAAAATTCATGGTATTTATCTGGAAAACGTTGGAGGTCAATGGTATGTATTTATAAACAACAAAATCTATGAAAATTATGTGAAACGTTAAAACTTCATGGTATTTATTTGTAACAAACAAAGTCTATGGTATTTGTTTGATAAATATTGAAAGACCATGACATTTATATGTAATGGGTCAAAGTCATTTGGGTTATGTCAATCTTATTGGCGATACTTTCTTTTTGTGCATATCCAAAAACTTTGAAAGTTCTTGGTACCTATTAGAAAATATAAAGGGTTTTGTAGTGAAAGGAAAGAATTGGATTTAGAAAAACCGTGTGTAACTTTTAGAAATTCTATACACTCAAGTATATAGAAAAGGGTTAATTGCGGATACAGCCTATGTACTATGGGGATCAAGCACTTATAACCTCTGAAGTATAATAATAAGCACTTTTGTTTGTTTTTCATTAGTGATTAATTTTTAGTTTGCTATTTATTCTTTTTCAGTATGGATACTTGATAGAATTATAATTGCTTTACTATTGTTTGCCTTTTTCCTTTTGTGTAGAAAATATATCCATTGTGTCATATGGACACTATTAATTTCACATCGATTCAAGGGAAAAATTGAGGAAGATTGTGTTTGTTATATCAAAAACCTTTTTGTTGAACCCAACAGGTGAAACTTTAGAGTTGTTATAGATAGCTCTACATGTTTAATGCATGTACCATTGTTAAGAGAGTGCAAGGTGGAGAACAATAATTTGTTTCAACGGCACGTTTTTCAAGTTATAACCAATATATGATACTCGATGATAATATGAAACCTTCATATTCCCATCGATACCCATATATGAAACTAAAAGCGCCACTTAGTCCCCGTCTATCGGTTAACATACGTGCGATGCTCGTCGTGACCTAGAACTATACAAAGGTTGTTAAATATCGGACAGTATAGCTCGATACTAACAACCGTCGTATAGTCTACGCGACGAGAAAATTCAATCGTATGGTAACCCATAGATTTGTCCCGTGTGGACAAGTTAAGAATGTATAAAGCAAACGTCTTCATTCACTTGTGTTTTCATCCGTTTCGAGATATTTCGTCGGTATCTTTCCGCTGGTTCTTCGTGTACAAAGATAGATTAGATGTTCATTTCAACGTTGTTTCACAGCTTTGAAATGATTATCTATTCTATTACAGTGTACTCGGAGAACAGCGGGGAGGTGCTGCCGAAATTTACTCGAAACGGTTGAAAGCACAAGTGATGGGCGTTCGCTCTATACATTCTTAATGGGATAGAAGCCTACCCCCGACAGCCGGAACACATACATACAAACGCATAATCAGAGAGCGATTCGAGATGTTCGGGTTAAAACCAATATATGATAATATGAAACCTTCATATTCCCATCGATACCCATATATGAAACTAAAAGCGCCACTTAGTCCCCGTCTATCGGTCAACATAACGTGCGATAATTTATTCTTTTCAACGACAAACGCACACACAAAGCATATACATGGATTTTCTCCTTTGTCAGTAACTATCTCGTTCTTATATTTCTCAATATAGTCAGCATAACCTACAATTTATATGTTATTCAGTCTAACATGGCCCATGAGTACGTCAGAGTTAAGGACTGGATGTATGTGGATTGGAAACAACGTATGCAACCTAAGTTTGTCGCAGGAGTTGCTGCTTTCCTTGAATTTGCACGAGCACATAATAAGATCATAATAGAGAAGATTCTCTGTCCGTGCGATAGATGTGGCAATAAGTACTGGCAGAAGGTAGAATTGGCAGAGCTTTATATTGTAAAATATGGGTTTACTAGACTTTATTCAACTTGGAAATATCACGGGGAAGGAGAAGAATGCAGTACTGCGGTAGAAAAACGAGAACACGATAATGCGGCAGGAGAAGAAGAAGAATTCGGTAATACGGCAGGATACGGAGATTTATTTCCATCAGAAGAAATGGAGGATATGGTAGAGGCTGCCCTAGGTGAATCTATTCGTACCGAAGATGACATTCCTTCCGGTCAAGGACCGCGTGCGGATAAATATGAAAATTTCATGAATGATGCTAGGAAACCAATTTATGAGAATGCGAAGTATTCCATCCTCTCATGGTTCGTCCAACTTTTCCAAATTAAGTGCCTAAATGGATGGAGCAACAAGTCATTCACAATGTTTCTTTCGTTCTTGAAAGATTCTATGCCTCCGGGAAATAATGTGCCCGAAAGCTGGTACGAAGCCCAGAAAATGATGTCTGATTTGGGTCTAAAGTGCGAGAAGATTCAAGCATGTCCTAAAAATTGCGTGTTGTACCGGAAAGAGAATTCAGATTTGAAAGAGTGTCCAACATGCGGAGAGGCCAGGTATAAGCCGAAAGATTCTGATAAGAAGCCTGATATACCTGTGAAGATAGCACGATATTTTCCCATAACACAGAGGCTACAGAGGCTATTCAGGTGCAAGAAAACAGCCGAGGCAATGATTTGGCATCACCGTGCTCCTCCAAGCGAAAATGGAAAAATGAGCCATCCAAGAGATTCACCGGCATGGAAGGATTTCGATAGGAGGCACGCAATATTCAGTAGCGATCCTCGCAATGTCCGGCTCGGACTGGCTGCCGATGGCTTCTGCCCATTCAACTATATGGCTGGAAATCACAGTACATGGCCCGTTGTAATGATAATTTATAATCTGTCGCCTTGGTTGGCTATGGACCAATCATACTTTATACTTTATGATGCCTCTTCTTATCGACGGACCAAACTCACCGGGGAACAATATCGACGTCTATCTCCGACCTCTGATTGAGGAGCTGAAAACTTTGTTCATTGATGGTGTAGAGACATATGATTCAAACACAAATACAACCTTCATACTGCGTGCGGCTTTAATGTGGACAATTAATGACTTTCCTGCGTATGGAATGCTTTCAGGTTGGTCCGTACATGGTCACAAAGCATGTCCTCATTGCCATGAACACACAACATCAAAATTTTTGAATTTTAGCAGGAAGGTTTGTTATTGCGGCCATCGACGTTTTCTGCCTCCAGACCACCCCTATAGGTTAGACACGGTTCACTTTGATGTTCATCAGGAGCTTCTTGGGCCTCCATCCCCATTGTCCGGAGAGGACGTGACTGCTAAATGGGATGGTTACAATAACGTGACCTTCGGGATGGATCCGACGAGACAGGTCAAACCACAATATTGGAACAAGTTAAGCATTTTCTTCGAGCTTCCGTACTGGTCTACAAATTCAGTGCGTCATTGTCTGGACGTCATGCATATAGAGAAGGGAGTATCAGAGCACATACTTAACTTGCTTCTGTGTAAAGATGGGAAATCGAAAGACAACATGAATGCCCGGATGGATCTACAAGAGTGGGGAATAAGAAGTGAACTGCACCCTAAACCGGTAGCGGGTAAACCGGGCAAGTTTGTACTTCCCAATGCCGCTTATCATATGTCACAACCGGAGAAGAAAAGATTCCTGCAGGTGTTGCATGATTTGAAAGTCCCCACAGGTTTCTCAGGATCATTCAGCAAGAAAATAAAAATTGTGAAGGGCAAGATCGATGGGCTGAAAAGTCATGACCACCATGTTATCGTGGAGCACCTTCTTCCATTAGCCCTCAGGACTTCTCTCCCCGACTCGGTTGGTCTAGTAATCAACGACCTATGTTGTTTTTTCAGGGAGTTGTGTGCTAAAACGCTGGAGATTGCGACGCTGGATAAACTAGAAAATTCTATTGCGTTGATACTTTGCAAGTTTGAGCGTATTTTACCACCGTCATTCTTCGATATCATAATACACTTGACGGTTCATCTTGCAACTGAGGCGAAATTAGCCGGACCGGTACAATATAGATGGATGTATCCCGTCGAGAGGTACGTTAAAATTTTCGTTTCGCGCAATTTATAAATTTATTTTTGTCATGTATGCCCGTGTTTATTTATTCAACATATTCTCATTAGGTACCTTTACACTCTTAAGAAGTATATACGCAATAAAAATCGACCAGAGGGTTCTATTATGCAAGGTTATCTTCTTGATGAAGCAACCACATTTTGTTCCCGCTATCTGGACGAGAACATTGAGACAAGGCTTAACCGACCACGAAGAATTCAAGACGGGCCATATGGTAAAGCCGAGTATAAGAGGGTAGACACTATGTTTATCAACAAGATATACCGGTTTATCTTGCTTAATTGCGTATGTCTTGAACAAATTAGAGAGTAAGTTCTTTTGGATTAATTGTTATATCTGTGTTTGTGTGTGTATGAAATGACATAATATTAATGTCACAATTATTTGTCGAAAACAGAACTCATTTTAACGAGGTACGTGAGGGGCATCCTGATTGGAACGAAGAGCGTTTGGAAAAATACCATCAGGATAATTTTTGTGATTGGGTCACAGAGCATGTAAGTTATTCGAATTACATTTTATTACTATCAGTTTTAATCTAAACTTGTATCGTTATGTATTTATCGTAAAATTTGTTTTGTTAGATCCACGATCCGAACTTGTCTGCATCATTTGAGAGTGATTCAAGATGTTTAGCTCAATTTCCTAGTATGGAGGTTGCACATTACAAAGGATTTGGTGTCCTTGGATACAAAATCGAAGTTAAGGACATAGAAACATCTAGAATCACTCAGAATAGTGGGATTGCGACGGTAGGATCGGACGGTGTGATTTACTATGGGTACTTAAATTGTATACTCGGCATCCACTATCCCGGACGATCAGAACCCTTTTATATATTCCACTGTACTTGGTACGATCCGCGAACCGATACAGACAGGTGGAGAAGCAGTCTTGGGACCTGGAAAGATGAATATGGATTGACCAGTGTGAACACACTTCGATTTTACGGTCAGGACGATCCGTTTATCTTTCCGAACCAAGCGTTCCAAGTATACTACTCACAGTGTTTGAAGCATCCGGGGTGGAGTGTTGTATGCCGATGGAAACCTAGAGATGTCTACGATGTCCTAGAATACGAGGACAGCGATGAGGACGAAGAAGAGAGAAGGCTTAAAGTGCTCCGACCGTCTGTTTCGAAGGACGGGTTGTCTTCGACCGATCATGAAGTTACGTGGGTTAGAAATGACATCGACGATGAAATCCAAGTAGATATGTACGATGCGCCCACGAAACGAAAAAGGTTATCAGTAATGTTATATTATTACTTCACATTTTACGCTCTAGATCATATATAGTCAATACTTTTAATGATTGTCTAATGCGTCCACGAACCGTTTATCTAGATTTGATGACGATGTCGGGAGCAGCGAGGGGCGGCAGGAGCTCCAGCCGCGGCAGAGGCAGAGGCAGAGGGAGAGCGGTTCTGCCGCCCGGAGAGCTCCGTAGGGAGCTTCAGAGGGCCGGTCTTGCACCCAGATCGGAGACCCCTTCGGATGCCTCCTTCTGTGTTGATTTGGCCACACCTCCAGGTATACTGCACGCATATCCATTTTGAATGTAATATTACAGATATTCATGCATGTTTATGTCAAAATTACTTATATTGTCAATGTTTGATTGTCTAGTTGTTGGTGATGCGTCCACATCTGGGACAGAGGCCACCCCCGCTCCTCCAGGTATGTTTATATATCATATAGTGTATGTATATTGATTTAGAATTCTATATCATAAATATACACATTCCTTTTGCTCTTACTTAGCAATTTTTATTATTGTCTAGCTGTAGGTGGTGACACCACCGCACCTGCGGGTATGTTTATATGTCCTATAGTGCATGCATATTGATTTAGAACGTTATATTATTGATCTACACATTCTTTTTGCAATTACTTATAAAATCTATTTTTAATTGTCTAATTATAGGTGGTGCGTCCACACCTTCCACAGGGGCCACTCCTGCCGCTTCCATACCCTCCGCATCGTCTGCAGGTTAGTATGAATAAATTTAAAATATTTATTTATTTTACATATGCTCTATAGAATAAATATGAACTTCATGGAGATTTAGCGTCGATGTTTATTTTATAGTTGGAGGGGATGCGTCCGGGACCCCGGTTGTTCCTCACCGGAGGAACTATCGTCCCGCTCGTGCTGCTGCTCGGGCCCAGGCTCGTGCGCTATTCACCGGAGGTATATATCACACTTGAATTCTTAATACAACTTTGTCTTATTATTGATTGTCTTGATATTTCGTGCAGACGCAGGGCCTCTCCACCCCCAGAGGGGGACTCGAGGCCCGAATCAGTCCCATAGGCTGAGGCCTGATAGAGCTAGGGGGGAGGCAGCATTCCCCCTATTTTTTACCCTTGACTATCGCTATACCGGTCCTCATGCCGAGAGGTTCGGCCGGTATTTGGGGGACGAGAGCCGGATCGTGAAGAACTATCCACTTCACGTTGAGTGGGGCGAGCAGCACCAGCGCTCATTCGCCCTCTTCTTTGAACAGGCTCAGGTATGTATTAATATATATTTTCATTTGATCTATCCAATATATTTATTATTAACACTTGCAATCTAATAATAATGTTTTTTTTTGTATTTTCAGTTGGACTACGATTTTCAGCCTGTAGCCGACCCTGATCACCCGGGGAGGGTGCTCGACCTTCATGCTTTGTACAATGGCCTGATGAAGAACATGCAGGCCAAGGTCCGATACAACAGGAATGAGCTGAAGGCCGACTGCTACTCCCTGTGGATAGCGACCCCCGAGGCAGAGAGAGCGGCCCTCCTATCTACTCCGGCGTTTGCGAGAGTCGACGTAGAGACATGGCCTATATTGTGCGCTTATTTCGACTCCGAACGCAAACGAGTATGTATTTTAAATTTAATTCATTATTTATGATATAATTTTTTTCTTTGTGTTTCTTAATTAGAAAACTAAATGTTAATGCGTTGTGCAGAAACAGGCCGCTCAGAATACGGAGAACAGGAAGTCGGCGAAGAGGGGTCGCCCCACTTACACAGGTGGCTCGAGGAACATTACTCGAGCCATGGAGTTATCGGTAAATTAAGAGTTATTCTCTAATATTCTGCAATATTAAGAGTTATTCTCTAATATTTCTAATATTAAGAGTTACTTTCTAATATTGCAGACATCTCGGACCGTGGCGTCAGGTGGTACACCGAGCGTGCTGTCCGCATATCTTGCCGTCCACGGCACCTCGACAGATCCCGCCACGGGCGAGCTTCGATGTCCCGACGTCGCTACCCAGGAGTACTGCGTAAGTGTTAATATTTTTTCTACCCAAATTTGAAATTTTAGTTTTGGAAGGTTCAAGTTTAAATTTTATACTTATACTTTACTGCTTAATGTGGGTGTAGGAGCGGGTGGTTGAGCAGGCCCAGGCCTCGGGGATCGATTTTACCGGACAGAACGATCCGAGGCTGCTGACCCCAGTTCTGGACGCCGCACACGGAGGGCACCACGGAGGTTGGGAGAGAGGCCGGGGATTGGGCCCTAGCAGGGCCCATATAAGGTTGGACTCCACCCCGGCGGTTACTTCCTCCGTCTCCAGTGGCCGGCATGTCCATCAGGAACTGGATAGCTTGAGGGCCACCGTTCAGGAGTTGAAGGAGATGCTGGTATGTATACTACTTTATAGTAAAATATCATTTCATATTATATACATATCAAAATATCCATAATTAGTACGTAGCTTGAGCTTATTTGGTTTTAGAATTAAGTTTGATTAATCATACATACATATGTAATTAAAATAAACAACGCTTTTCCAAACTAGATATCCAAACAGGGTTTCGAAATAACTTAATAATGAAACGAATTCGAATAATACACAGTTCTTACACGCTTCTTACACACGTTATGTCCAGACGCGACAGGGTAGATCGGCCGAGCCTCCACATGCATCTCCTTCGGCTGCGGCTCCACAAGCCACTACATCGGCTGCGGTTCCGCAGACAGCTCCTGTAGCTCCACCGCCCACTCAGACTCCCGCAGCCGCGGCTCCGCAAGCGACTACCTCGGCGGCGGCTGCGCAGACCACAACGCCAGCTCCACATGCCGCTCAGATTCCTTTATTTGTAGCATTGGAGAGTGTATTTACCGAGGAGCAGGCGCGCGTTATTTTAACGTTATTCGGAGGTGGAGCTGGACCGAACTAGGGTAGCTTTTTGATTCTTATTTTTTGAAACATGTATTTATTTATATCACATTGTACTACATTTTGAAATGATATTGATATTGGTTTGTATTTATATCATATTCAGTTTTTGGGTTTCTTTTGTATATTATATATATGCGTGGGATGTGATTATGAATACTGCAATATATGATTTGATTGATGTATATAGTATTGTGCACAGGGCGGGAAAAAATCTAGCAGCCCTTTTTTTTTAAAAAAAATACAGACAATATGTACCTACGGATTAATCCGTTGGTATATATGTTGCCCCTACGGCGTTCTCCGTAGGGGCAAACTATCAGGAAACCTGATATTTTCCCACCTGATATCAGTGCAGGGTGTTGGGGGTGCCCCTACGGATATGTCCGTAGGGGCCACTGTTTATCCCCTACGTATATATCCGTAGGGGCAAAATATCAGGTTTCCTGATATTTTCCCCCCGATCTCAGTGCAGTGTGTTGGGAGTGGCCCCTACGGGTTGATCCGTAGGGGCTACTTTATATCCCCTACGGATGTATCCGTAGGGGTCTAAATAGGACCTACGGGTATATCCGTAGGTATATACAATATAATCCAAAAAAAAATTAAATATATGATTTTATTACCCCTACGGGGTACTCCGTAGGGGCTATAGCACCTACCGAGGTAGCCGTAGGGGCATAAATTTGTCCGTAGGGGCAAGTTCAGGGCCTCAACTTGCACCTGCGGCCTTTGCACCTACGGGGTCTTTTTTCGCCCCTACGTTTATATCCGTAGGGGCAGTGGGTTGCCCCTACCGATAAATCTGTAGGGGCAACCCTTATTTGTAGTAGTGTATACGTGCAAGATAAGGATAGTATATGTTATACGGATATGAGTCGATATGATCGAACATGATGCCGTGAGGTTATGATATGTCATTGAGTCGAGACACCGTATATGATATAATAAAGGATCGTTGGGCAATATTTACACAAGCATGTGATAACATATTTTTTGATGATATAATAGATTGTACGCTACCTTAGATCCGTACCACTGATTTATGATATTGATATAGTACGAAGATTGATACCATGAGAATGATGATTTATTATAATAGCTGACCCGTACCCTCGATTTTGAGGATGCCGTACAATGAATATTATCATACGAGATGTATATGATGATTGATCTGCACTCTTGACTCGAGAATGTCGTACGATGTATTATTACTGTATGTGATGATATGAGGCTGGATCTCCGACTATTAGATATATCGGCTCGGGATTGTTGGCCATAGTGCCCTCAAGGCAATTATCATAGTCGCAGGTCGGTGATTATGATGATTGAGAGAGGACCTATACTGGTAAAACAGTCTTACTCGAGATGATAGTATGCTATCTGGTTTGTTTTTATCATCATGTATATGTTGATAGAGCCCATAGGATTCTTGCTTGACTACCAGCATTATGATGGCGATCATATACGTGGGAGCTGGGGGTCTATAAGCACATACTTAAATTTCCCTAGTCGCGGGAGTATCGAGACTGGGCATCGATACTCCAGTGTAGACTGGTGTATACTTATCTAGACCCTGACGAGGGGCGGCGGCCGGTCTCACAAGCCATTGGTGTCAGTTGTTCACCTAAGATAGTATACAGGTGCTCATTGCGTTATGAGTACAATGGACGGACTCGCCGGGAATATGCTAGTTGGTATTATACCTATTATCAGATAACATTTCCCTGGTGACATGTGTACAGGTTTATCTGTCGACCTGAGATCGTCATTTGTCTCGTGTGAGTTCCCACTGTGTTTTGATTACTACCCTACCACGGCTCAAAAGAGTCATGCAAACAGCTTTTAGTTGGGTACAATCCCGAGCCACATGGAGGAAGCAAGCGGATCGTCAGGGATTCGTCTCTCCCGGTATAGGGGGTTGGTATCGCGCAGTGCACGGGTAGCCATCACCAGAAATCCTCGGCCGGGTA
This sequence comes from Agapanthus africanus, assembly GCA_030015575.1. Taxonomy (NCBI): domain Eukaryota; kingdom Viridiplantae; phylum Streptophyta; class Magnoliopsida; order Asparagales; family Amaryllidaceae; genus Agapanthus; species Agapanthus africanus. The sequence continues at coordinate 732,228,672 of CM057339.1, forward strand.
TACGAGAATTACCAATCCATGATCGATAGTTTCTCAAGTGGTGATGGATTTCATACCGACACGAATTATCACATTTTTAGGGGTCTGACTTTATCCACCCCCTAGACCCGATATGCGATACTCATAGACGAACGGACCGGACTTTACCGATATTGTCACTGACAGGCTCAGTAGGGTTTCAGGATGAGTTCGCTCACCGGCCTCCCTTTTGCTCAATACCTTAGCAGCCGTTACGTACAACTAGTACCACTGACGTGCTTGTGGTTAAACCTACTACCATCGTATTGACGAGTCTTTAGAGTCCCCCACAGAAAGTTTTCCCAAGTTCGGGAGAAACGTTATAGAGGCCGTATGGTTTTATGGCAGGGTTCGAACATACACGTGCACTTGTGCATGTGTCATGATTCGGACGGATCATACTAGTGGGCTTTGGTTTAAGCCGGATCCTAGTATTAGATTTGTTGGATTACTTTCGTCTCATTGGATTCGTATTCAATCGGAATGCGGATGCAGGTATGTATATACAGATGAGGGGTATTCTTGTGATCCGTTACGGGTTTACTTTAGTTGATGCCATATCTTTTTACTGGATTAAACATTTAGTTTAAATGTTTAGTGGAGGAAAATGTGAGTGCATGTTTTGTCCATATGCATCATTTCATGCCGCATGCACATGGTGACTCATGGTCTTGGTTTATGTGTCCATTATTGTGACATGGATTGATTTTTGGGCTATTATGATTAGTGGGGGATAGTTTGGAGAGAGTAGGCAGCCAAGTATGTGCTTGGGGATTTTTGGTTATTGATATCTCTCTCTCTCTCTCAAAGATATCACACACAACATAAGCCATTTCACTTCTTCTTCTCTTGAGCTCACATTCTCCTCTAATGGCTTCTTCTTCAACCTCCACCCATCCCTCTCATGAGTTGAGAATCCATGGGTGTCTTGAGACAAAGTGATCACACACATTCTTTACTTCATCTTGGACATGTCGGCTTGCAAACTTCATGTTCGAGTTGCTTCGGTTTTGAAGTGGGAGCTCGTAAAAAGATTCCTTGACGTGGTGCCACTTCGATGAGGAGACCGGAGGTCGAGCTTGATCGGAGATGCCGCGAGGAGCTAAGGATAGTGGCTAAAGACCGAAGGACACGGATTGATCGGTATAGCTATTATAACCTCTTTGTAGTTAGCTAGTTTACGGTTAATAGAACGATCCGGGTGAAAGTTTGCGTTAGCACAAGTTTATAAAAGTTTTTGTTTCGCGTATGGCCTCGGATTGACGGCTGGGGCGCTACCGTACGCTTAGATGGTATCAGAGCCAACCTTTAACCCCTTACTAGCTTGTTTAGATGCGCTTAAAAGATTTATCGAACAAATTTCCGAAATCACCATTTCATTTTTTCCAGTTTCTGCCGATTTTCAAATGTGGTCAAAAATATTTTCTAGAGGCTTAAAAATCCGTGCAGGCTTTTCTAGGAGTACAGGAAAAATTTGAGCTCATTATGCTTCTAAAGAGCCGCGGAACAGCCGCATTTGATCCCTATTCGCGGTGGTTCCGCGGTCGTTTAGTAGAAACAGAGCACCAAATTTTTACTGTAGTTCTTTTACATGGAATTGTGATTTTTGTGATACTTTGTTTTGGCCCAGATTTCTGTTTGAGTGCTGGAGCTGCACTCGGGCCAATTTGGGAAATTTAGTCGATCGAAATTTTAAGTGTGCGTTTAACAGTACATGCATTACTATCTGCGACCGTGAATGTCATTCGAGCGGTACAACTCGTCTAATTGCTATATGTCTTTTAGACGGGTTTTGCGAACGTGACATTCACGTTGATGTTCTGTGTTGTTCTGTGATGTTGGCTGGATCGTCATGGTGGATAGCTTGGTGCAATGTTAGTACAGTTCAGTTTTATTTTATTTGTACATTTGATATTGCGGGGCGAGTGTCCGACATGTGGACTGCCGTCACTGCCAGTTTGTATATTATTTGTTTGGGGCACGATCGGGTTGAGGTCGATGTCACCCTTGTATATTATTTTCTTTTCTGTACTAGGATTACCCCGTGGTGGAGGGCACGAATAGCCGGGTTCTAGAGGGCAACGAATCCGCATCTCATAGCGTTGAGACGGAGGGGACCTTACTCTAGAATTGGCGGGCTATTCGTCGCACTCGTAGGGGTATTGGTTGACCCAAGGAGGGGTGCTCAAGTTACCGAATTCCGTGAAGTGCTGGGTGGCCCATTCACGTTGTTGAAGGGGGTTGCCTTGCTTCTGGTTTTGGCGGGTACCTTACCGTGCTCGTAGGGGTCTAGGTTTCATTGCACAGGCTATCCACACGACAGGGAACGTCGGGTCTCATTTGTGGCTCAAGTGAAACCCGGGGCTCCAAGATTATCCACCATTCTGTGTTGCTTCTGTGATGTTGCTTTATATCATGCCTGGGACAAATGTTATATATATATTTATATATACTAGTAGATGTTGTATATGTTTTGCACCCGCGCTAGTCCTGTCCCCGCTCTATCGTTAGTTAAGTAACCTACGGGTTATGACGGGACCCAGTGGCAAATGCGGATGGCATATACGTACATTTTATTTTTTGTTCTTTTCTGGAGTGATATGTTAGTTGATGGGAATGCGTTGATTCGGATCAATGCAAGGGAAACAAACGTATTTTATGTTGTTGGAACCAATTTTAAAAACTGTCATTAAAGACGTACGCTTTTGCTTTGCACAGTGGTATTCGATTATGAAATCCAGCACCTCCTTCGACGAGGCAAGGGTCAAGATCCCTTCATCGGGAGTGACCCCTTGGGCAGAGGTTTGCGTCAAGGTAATGACTTCACTATAGTCGATCACTTTTTGCTTTGTATCGTGGTATTCAGTTTGGAATATCCCGCACCTCATTCGACGAGGAAAGAGCCGAGATCCCTTCACCGGGAGTGACCTCTTTAGCAATGGTTTTCGCAACTATATTTTTATAAAAGCTATCGGGTTCCTTCAATGATATCAAGTTCATTACGTTAAAGGTTTTTCGCCAAAAACCATTCGTAGCCCTCTGTCATTTCAGACGGGTAGCACTTAGTATTCATGCTATGTTTGTTGGCCTACGTCAAGGCATAGTGTATGGTAGCTATTTGTTACTTTTCTGTTGCATAGATAAATGCATTGGTTTGGGAAAGTGGTATTACTTTGTTGGCCTACATCACGAGTATGTACGGGTGGGTTCAAATTAACCTGGACAATGACGGGTAGAACTTAACATGTGACTTATGATTTATTGGCCTACGTCAAGGTCATAAGAGCATGGGATAAAAATTCATATCGGGAGTTTCAAACATACAGGAAACTTGCCAGGCATGCGCATACCTTCTGGAGTGTGATAACTTGAGTGTCTTCCATCAAGTTATCATGTGATGATAGTTGGATCTCGATTCTCACTGATGAGTAGGATTACTCCTCGGTTGATTTTAGATGATCCTGACTAATTCTCCTTTTGGGTTTGGAGGAGAATTCGAGGAAACAGTGGAAGCCATCCTGATTAGAAAAAATGATTAACCATTCTGATCTAGGTTAGAGTGCACGCTAAGTGTTTCTTCTCTCTCTCTCTGGCAGCGACTGTGACCCGCCCTAAACTAAAACTCATGAACCGAGTTAATCGAACCTTCTTAAAACACTTTGGCTTTTAGAATGTCACGGATTCACAAAATATCATTGCCGCTTCTATATCACTTTGCTTTTCTCCAGAACACCCCGTATCACTACGAACATCCACTCCTATTGGATAAATCCATCGTATAGTTACATACGAACTCGAAGGAACTTGTTCAAGATTCGAGGATGGATTCTGGTTCTGGAGAGATAGAATAAGATTATTCGGTTTTCTTTTCTCTTTACCTTCTCTCAGGTTGTGAGGGCTCCTAGGATTAGGAGAGGGTACACCCATTGAGCTTATTGGATAGTCTTCCTCCAAACCATAGGCAGGTGCCGAACGGTAGGGAAGGAAGAAAACCAATTAGCTAAAATCTGGTGTACAGAAGGTAATAAGTAAAGACATATAAAGAGATTAGAATAACGGCAAGGAAATTGCGACTGCTATCATTCACGACAAAACCGTGTATACCTCTGTCACTCCCACATCCACTTTGGATTTATCCAGAACACTTCGTATCACTACAAACGTCCATAATGCTTGGACATGCCATCGTATAGTTACATACGAACTCGAAAGAATTCGTTCCAGATTCGAGGATGGTTTCCAGTTCAGGAAAAATAGAATAGGATTATTCAGATGTCTTTTTTTCCTATTACCTTCTCTCAGGTTGCGAGGGCTCCTGGCATAAGGAATGTACACCTATTACGCTTATTGGATAGTCTTCTTCCAAACCTTTGGCTGGTGCCGAAGGGTAGGGAAGGAAGAAAACCAATTAGCCTAAAAGAGGTGTACAGAAGGTAACAAGTAAAGACATAATAAAAGGATTGGAATGAGGGCATGGAAGTATACAGTTACAGTCATGAATCAGGATAATGGAAGAGACATTACTATGAATACCCGGTTAACCCTTTTTTGAAACATTTTCATGTTTCAGTTTCTCTATGCGATGTTAATTGGAAACAGTTTTCCCAGTTGGAATCTAACTCCAGGGTATGTATTTACCAGATTCGTTTCTCATATCTATATAGTGTTACAGATGGTGAGTGGGAGTAAGATATTGGGAATTGGGTGATTAGATCCTCATTATATCGGAACTCGTTGTAATTGGTGATATTTGAGGAAATCATCTGGTTTTTTCCTGACAGCAAATATTTGGTTTTGAATATCCGTTATTGTGCACCAATTTCAAACTGATATATCTGTACGTTTATTTTATAATGTGAGATATAACCTTTTGAAATTATGTCTGTGACATTTACCTATATCAGTTGGTGATTAGGTGAGGAGCATTCAACAGCGGTGTAATTCTTCTTAACCATAGTACAGTTTTCAACTTACGACGCACATGGTTTGAGTCATTAAACTCAGTGGACTTATACAAAGTGTTGTATGTTTTCCAGTGTCCATTAGGACAAAGGGGTTGGTACTCGTACTATATTCTGTTTATTTCTGACTTCTCCACTTCTGGACAAGTATTTCGTTGAAATACAAAGTCCAGATATTGAGAAGTTATAGGTATAAGAATAAAGTAGAGAACCATTTGTTCCAAGTATCAGGATTCTTCGAAGCGATCGAAGATGTAGATACTTGTGTTTGGTATTCAGTTGATAGTAATGGTTTTGAGAACTTGCTTCTCCTTCAGGTTACTCATATCTGGATGCACTCCTAAGTTGAGTAATGCTGATAGGCCTCTCTCCATTTGGATGACATGCACTGGTGACAGCTGCATGATTTGAATCTGGTTCCAATGAAATCAGTGCCTCTGTTTATATATTGTATATAGAATGGTTCATATCTTAACGATGTTAAGGTATTTGGAGTTGTCCGGCTTATGCTTAAAACAAGACTCTGGATAACTCAAGGTACGTTTCAGTAATGGCAGTTTGTGGGTTAACCCAGGCTATAACGAGGGTTAACTTTCTACCATATAGAAGATCAATAGTGATATTGTTCTTGACTCGCCACAGTTATAGTAAAATGGATTTTTTCAGAAAACAGTAGTGGGAGTATGGTAGAACTGGAAGAGATTCCAGAACCACAAACGATTACCGAAAATTTAATAGAACCTAAAGATTCAATCGGGTTTGACATTCCATCAGCCACTCTGCAGATATGGTGGGTAACCTCAGCCACCGAGAGGTACTTTGGTATTCTCAAGGACGGTGATTGGGAGGTTCATGTTTACCCAAACTTTCCATTGCTGCTGTTCCAGACTATAAGACCCGGCAGGAGGATGCGTATAGCATCGTTCTAAACTAGTTTTAGAAGTGCACGTGTATATGACCCTGCCAGAGGGTTGTTGTAGTCAGTGGGAGCAGTGGAAGCATAGTGGGCAAGTTGCTTATGTCTATTTATAGACTAAAGCAGGTATAGCGGAAATAGATCATCTATTCTTGATGTGACAGTCATAGGTTTTGACTTCATCAGAATAGGGGATGGATCTGTTAAGAAGGTAGTAGGGTGTGATGTCCTGGTATTTAGGATGACATACACTTTATAGGAAGTGAATTTCCTATACTATGATCGGTTATACTGTGGTTGTCACACAGTTGTTTCTCCACATAAGACATGGATATAATATCAGGGTTTCTGGTAACTAGATCTATGGTTTTAGATCTAGATTTGGGTAGATTCCCAATCTGGGTACTTAGACAGTATTCTAAAAGTGTTTTAGAATGGACGACTCCTGGCATGGTGATGTACCTGCAGGTGATGGAGTCACCCTCTCTAAATCTGTCTTACAGACTAAAGGGTAAAGGGATGTGCATGATTGTCATATCACTTGCTTAGGCAATTGAGTTAATCATGAGATGTCAAGTACCACACCAGATATTACTTTTGCACTAGATGCAATAAGTTGATATATTAATCTAATCGTGGAGAAACGTTCAGAAGCAGTTTATGAACATAAGTGGATGTTCTAGAGATTTGATAATGGCAGCCTCCTTCGGGAGACGGTTATCATTCCAGGTTTTCAAGGTGACCTGGATGACAGAGTGATTGTTAGAGTTATAGTTTTCCCTCTAGATGAGGGGCAGTATTTTGGACAGGTGGTCTAAGCGGATACCGAGGAAGGCATGGCATAGTATACTGATTAAGTTCAGTGGACGATACAGTCTAAGAAGTTTGCTGGATTTGGAGTTCATTTGTGAACTGGGTCACATCAGATATCCAGACATATTCTAAGACAGGTAATGCTCATTTCGGGAGATAGTTTTCTCCACGAAGTTGAGATATAGAGAGATATAGAAAGAAACACGGGGGCGGATCAACTCACTAAGGCTATTTCTCGAACACAATAGTTTCGCAAATGGGCTTTGCGAGACTGATTAGTACAGAAGTTGGGTTCTCGGTATCACACAAGCTATGAGTATGCGACACCGCAATAATTGGCCTTAAGTCCAAGTGGAAGATTGTTGGCAATAGTGCCCTCAAGGTAATTATCATAGTCGCAGGTCGGTGATTATGATGATTGAGAGAGGACCTATACCGGTAGAACAGTCTTACTCGAGATGATAGTATGGTATCTGGTTTGTCTTTATCATCATGTATATGTTGATAGAGCCCATATGATTCTTGCTTGACTACCAATATTATGACAACGATCATATACGTGGGAGCTGGGGGTCTATAAGCACATCCTTAAATGTCCCTAGTCGTGGGAGTATCGAGACTGGGCATCGATACTCCAGTGTAGACTGGTGTATACTTATCTAGACCCTGACAAGGGGTGGTGGCTGGTCTCTCAAGCCATTGGTGTCAGTTGTTCACCTAAGATAGTATGCAGGTGCTCATTGCGTTATGAGTACACTGGACGGACTCGCCGGGAACATGCTAGTTGGTATTATACCTATTGTCAGATAGCAGTTCCCTGGTGACATGTGTACAGGTTAATCTGTCGACTGGAGATCGTCATTTGTCTCATGTGAGTTCTCAATGGGCTTTGATTACTACCCTACCAAGGCTCAAAGGAGTCGTGCAAACAGGTTTTAGTTAGGTACAGTCCCGAGCCACATGGAGGCAGTGAGCGGATCGTCAGGGATTTGTCTCTACCGGTATTGGGGGTTGATATCGCGCAGTGCACGGGTGGACATCTCCAGAAATCCTCGGCCGGGGTATACGAGAATTACCGATCCAGGATCGTTAGTTTCTCAAGTGGTGATAGGTTTCATACCGACACGAATTATCGCGTTGTTAGGGGTCTGACTTTATCCACCCCCTTGAACCGATATGCGATACTCATAGACGAACGGACCGGACCGTACGGATATTGTCACTAACAGGCTTAGTAGGGTTTCAGGATGAGTTCGCTCACCGGCCTCCCTTTTGCTCAATACCTTGGCAGCCATTACGTACAGCTAGTACCACTGACGTGCTTGTGGTTAAACCTATTGCCAGCGTATTGACGAGTCTTTAGAGTCCCTCACAGAATGTTTTCCCATGTTCGGGAGAAACGTTGTAGAGGCCGTATGGTTTTATGGTAGGGTTCGAACATACACGTGCACTTGTGCAAGTGTTATGATTCGGACGGATCATACTAGTGGGCTTTGGTTTAAGACGGATCCTAGTATTAGATTTGTTGGATTACTTTCGTCTCATTGCATTCGTATTCAGTCGGAATGCGGATGCAGGTATGTATATACAGATGAGGGGTATTCTTGTGATCGGTCACGAGTTTACTTTAGTTGATGCCATATCTTTTTACTGGATTAAACATTTAGTTTAAATGTTTAGTGGAGGAAAATGTGAGTGCAAGATTTTTCCATATGCATCATTTCATACCACATGCATATGGTGACTCATGGTCTTGGTTTATGTGACCATTATTGTGACATGGATTGATTTTGGGGCTAATTATGATTAGTGAGGGATATTTTGGAGAGAGGGGGCAGCCAAGTATGGGTTTGGGGATTTTTGGTTATTGATATCTCTCTCTCTCTCTCTCAAAGATATCACACACAACATAAGCCATTTCACTTCTTCTCTTGAGCTCACATTCTCCTCTAATGGCTTCTTCTTCATCCTCCACCCATCCCTCTCATGAGTTGAGAATCCATGGGTGTCTTGAGACAAAGTGATCACACACATTCTTTACTTCACCTTGGACATGTCGGCTAGCAAACTTCATATTCGAGTTGCTTCGGTTTTGAAGTGGCAGCCCGTAAAAAGATTTCTTGACGTGGTGCCACTTCGATGAGGAGATCGGAGATCAAGCTTGATCGGAGATGCCGCGAGGAGCTAAGGATGGTGGCTAAAGACCGAAGGACACGGATTGATCGATATAGCCATTCTAACTTCTTTGTAGTTAGCTAGTTTACGGTTAATGGAACGATCCGGGTGAAAGTCTGCGTTAGCGCCAGTTTATAAAAGTTTTTGTTCCGCGTATGGCCTCAGATTGACGGCCGGGGCGCTACCATACACTTACAGGGATATTATAGACTTTTTATTACCTTTGACTAGGTTCTTAGTTTAGTCTTTAGTTGCATAGATATAGGATAACTTAGCCGCAATTCATACCTATTTTCAAAACTAAGGAATCGTGTGAACTTTCAAAGATAATCTAAGGGACGCTACGGATCTTCAAAGGACATATCTTTTCTCAAAACACCGTAGCCCCTACTTTTCTAAAAACAATGATTCATATTATTTTAAATATTATAACTGTATGGCTCATATATAGTTATATAGTAGATTATGCTGTTGCTTTAAATATTTACTTTTGTTGTACTCATTGCATTGTAGATATATTCATGTATTTCCATTAGTTATTTTGATATCGACTGCTAGGACACCTGCACCATTAACGATGATGCGCATGTTGCACGTACACTTGCTTGCCGGCTCACACACATCATCATCGGTAATTGCCATGTTACGTACATATTAGAAAATGTTAGTTCACTTGTATAACCTGATAGCTTGTAGTTAATTGCATTGTTTAGTGTACATGATTTCACATGCTAGTTTATATATTGCATTTCATACTTAGATGCCGCATTGCATTCATATTCATACATTCTAGTTATGCACCGTAGTTTAGCTTTATGCCGGTATTCATGGTTTTGTTATCAGCTCCTGATTTTGAGATTCCATATTTTTCATGAGATTTCTGCATTTGGGAAACCGCATGTGAATTTTATAAACTTATGATTATTTAAAAGAGAAAGATGCGGTTTCCCTTGATATGATATTTCGTGTCCACCATGATGTTTTCTCGGTTTTAAGCTTGGTTTTCGAGACCCGGTTCGAGGAGTAGGATGAACCATCTGCGGGTATATGGTGGACTCGGTATGGTGTCCCGGGGTAATAAGCTTGAGTTGTAGAAGATGATCCTAGCAGGGGATCACTACCTACTGGTGACAGTTTGGACCCGGCGGTTATCCGGAGGATACCGACCGGAGTCGTAAGATAGATATGAGGGCTAATCAGAGGATGCGGCGCCTGAGATCCAAGGATTTACGTGTCGATGCTGGACACGAGTTTCATGATGTTCGAGTGTCGGTGTTGGACACTCCAGTTTTATTATGATTTTTGTGTGTCATTGCTGGACACACCCACCTGATGATGCATTTGTACACGATTCACATTTCATGCTATCACTTTATGACATGGACATAAGTACCTTGGTATCACTTGTATGCCATATTGTTACCCTTATTATTACTCGATGTCAGTATATTATTATTTTTATACTATGTGACCTAGAAGATCGTTACTCATTCGATTTCTGCTCAGTGATGTTTTCTACTCAAGAGTTGGCAACTCACCCCCGTTGTGCCACGGTTTCTTGCAGGTTTAGCCGTACAGGTCCGTTGCGGCTTGCTGGCACACTCCTTCTTCTTCTGGGTGATTGCGTTGATAGGTGGGACACATTGCATCATGACCACTATTATATACTTGTATATTTTATTTCAGTTGTATCTAGTTAAAAGCTCCATCAATCAGACTTGTATATTTAGCAGACTTAGAAAACCGCAGTTGTATATTCTTTCGACCTTAGAGTCGCGCTCATGTATTATTATTGTTTTTCTGGTTTTTCTTGATGATGTTTAGTTTTCTTGCCGTGTTTTGATTCTCGCCCTTCGGCGTTGCATATTTATTTATCTGCGTGGTTGTTTCCGCTTTTTGGCGAAGAGCTAGCTCCCACTTGGGGATGCCTTTATTCAATTTTGCTTGTATTCGTTTTCGGGCTAAAAATTACAAAGAGGGTGCTGCCTAAATTTTCAATGACGAAAATTTTTTCAAGTTAGATACAAATATTGTGTTTTCGTATACTATTATCTATGTTTTAAAGAAAGAACTTGATTTCAGTAAAACTTTATTTCAAAAATTGCACCTCCACTATTTTCCCTAAAATGGTTTAGATTTCTGGGCATTTGGCTTACTTGAATTAGGTGAGGTCCAATAGACTTCACATGATTCAAGTTCTAGTCACATGCCTTTTTGTAACGTTCTGAAAATTCGTTTAGGTTAATTATGTGTTAATTAGTGATAATACGTGTTTTCCGTAAAAACCAAGATATAATTATTTTTCCACATAGACTTGAATATACATATTTTAACTATGTAATTGATAATATTGGTATCTAATTAGTCACCTATTAATTGCTAGTTTATTTAAATATTTTCTTGAATTATTTATTTAAAGTTATTATTTTAATCATACACTTATACCATAAATTAGTGATAATTACAAATTAGAATGGGTTAATATATTTTTTTTGTGCACCATGACACAATCAAACTCACATGTAACATGTTGTTATGTTTGACCATGGTTCTAGACTTTTCAAAAAAAAAAAAATAGAAAACAAAATAAATAAGAAGTGAAATGATAATGAGGTAAGGTGTATATTAAAAGAGGTATGGAGTGAGCTTTGCCTTGAAACACACTCTCTCTCCCCCTCCCCTCACCAAAACCAGTAGCCCCTCCCATGCTCTCGGCTTAAATCTGCAGGCCCCCTTCCTACAATTCTTCATCATCTTTCACCTCAAAACTCATTCAAAAGTACAAAAAATCAACACTAAATCCTAGCTTAAAGCTTCACAAAATTCCTTGTTCAAATCATAGCTTGGTTCTTGATTCAAGTCTCCGTTTTGTTAGCATGTTTGGATTTCTTTCCAAACTATTTTAAGGTATAATCTTACTCTAATTGTTACTTTGTTCATACTTGTTCTAATCTAATTTTTAATTGAGTGTTAGTTAGGTTTTAATTGAAAGTTAGAGTTTTAAAGAGAAGGGTTTGGTTAAAAATTAAAGTTTATATCACTTAATTATGTTAGCTAAGTGTAGTTTAGCATCTAGTGGTTTTTTAAATATGATCTAGTTGTTAACTTGATGATCCTAACTTTTAAATTGTCATAATTATGTGTATATGCAAATTAATTTCAAGTTTAGTGTTTAAAAATGTGAGGTTAAAATTAGTCAAGTGTTGCATGGCTTGATTAGAATATTAAGTATAATTCATGGCCACTAGGTTTGCTACAACATATAGTTTTGCACCAAAATACCTTAATGTTGCTTACTAGATTTTTAAAAGAGATAGTTTTTAGTTAAGGTTTGAGGTTGTGATGACTTACAACTTAATTTCTAAAGTTTTTAGTGTGATGTGAATGCGCGATTAGTACGATTAGGTTCTAGGTTTGATGTTTGCTTCGCAAGGCAGCCCATAGTTGTAGTTTGTGGCGATGTCGCGCACATTTTGTGCACCAAGTGCACGCGCGTTGAGCTAAATGCGCGTTGGTTTCTACGTCGTTTTGTGTTCGCGTCTATTTAAATGTTTAGCTTTCTTTATATTGATATATGTGCAATTCTAGGATCGGTAGTGGAGACGACGCATGCGACAAGAAAAGGAAAGGCCTTGATTGGGTCAGTTTAGCCGAGACTTCTCGGTGAGTAGATGTACATATTTATGGGGAAATCTTCTGGATGGCGCAAGGTGCCCGATAGTTAGGATTATTAGTAGTTCTTATATTTATATGCGTAGTCTCCAAATCTTTCGTATCATGGCATTGCATCTTTTTACATATGATATTATTACTTAGGACACTTGTACCATTACCATTGATACATGTCGCACATGCACTATTCATGTGAACACACACGCCATTGGTAATTTCTATGTCATAGACACTATAGAACTTGACTAAATCGGTATCTGTGCATTTTCATCATGCATTATATGTAGCTTTTAGTTGTATACTCATGGCATCAAAATTGATATGTAGATTGTTAGTTATATACCTCATCGCACTATCATTCATACATAACTCATAATCATACATCACATGGTATATTATCAATATCATAGACATCCATTATTTCCGACATGTTCATACATTGTGATTCTTCTTAGAGATTTCAGTGTTTATGAGATTTATGGATTTTGGGGAAAACCGCAAGAATATTATAAATCTATTATCATTTTAAAACAAATGTAAGTGGCGGTTTTCTCATGTTATGATGTGTGTGGCGTCCACCATGAGTTTTCTCGGTTCTTGAGCCATATCATATACCCGATTTGAGGAGGGGGTGCACCGTCTGCGGATACATGGGGGACCCGGTGAGGTACCCCGGGGAAAGATGGATGTATTGAAAAGGCGTTGAGCCCGGCAGGGGAGACCTACCGGTTATTATTGACTCGGCGGTTATCCGGAGTATACCGACCGGAGCCGTGGGATGTGACAGATTTGAGAGCCGGTCTGAGAGACGGCTATTGAGATATTGAGATACTGAGACATTGAGATATTGAGATATTGAGACATGGAGATATTGAGATATACATATATTGTGTCTATGTTTGACATGGATTTTCTGTCGATTTCATTGATGATACTCCAGTTTTATTATACAAAAATTTTACCAAGATAAGAATACAGATTTTCCTATACCGGACATATTCAGGTTTCGTGTTTGATTATGCATTCATGTCGCATTCATACTAGTGCATCGCATCATGATTGTATATGTAGGTTGTGATGCATTTGCGTGCATGCTTACGATACCCTTGTTAGATGTTACTTACTACTCACGAGTTGGCAACTCTCCCCTGTTGTGCCACAGTTTCATGCAGGTCTGACCTGTCAGCACAGTAGCGGCGGGCGTACTTCCTCTTTTTGTTTCATTTGCATTGACTTGCGGTTGCTCGTAGGTGTGTTGCGAAGATATTTTGTTCCCAATTTGCGTATTGTTATTGTATCTAGTACACTCCATCTACCTTATCTACCGTTTTCCACCAGTTGTATATTGGAATTAGATGGTGAGCTTGTGCGACTTGTATGTACTCTATTTTTGGTGTCGATGCTGACTTGAGCCGATGTGGTGTTTTCTTATTTCCCGCTTTCAGATGCTTATCTTATAGTATATGTATATATATATACACATATATATATATATATATATATATATATATATATATATATATATATATATATATATATATTGCATGTGGTTGTGTTCCACCGTTCGGCGAAGAGCTAGCTCCCGCTTGGGGATTCCTTTATTCATTACTTATGCATATTTTGTATTGTACCCGTTTTGGGGCCAATATTTACAAAGGAAACTCTGCCGAAATTTTTGGGAAAATTTAATGTTTTAAAATTTTTTAATGTGACTTTATTTTACTCAAAGCAACTTTTTAAGTTAAGTTTTCCTTCACTCTATTTTGTTAAATGGTATAGATTTCTGGGTTTTGGCTTACTTAGATTACGGTACACCTCTAGATGTTTCATAATTTAAGTGCCAGTCACGTTCCACATATCCGGGTCATGACAAAGTTGGTATCAGAACGTTAGGTTTTACCTTTCTGAGTGTAGGATGACCCTTGGTAGATTGAGTATGTGATTTAAGCATAGTGATGTAGCCTGTGTATGTTCCGCGGCATACTTACGATATGGTACTCCTCCTAAGTGACCTTAGGATATATGATTGTTGTATTTCCTTCCTTGATTCTATATATCATCTTGTTTCGATCGCAATGTTCCTATCAATCCTGTTTCTTGTTCCAGCCACTATGCCGCCGAAGACTACGAGGGCCAGGGGGCTGCCGCCAGGGATGAGATTAGAGTGGTCTCGTTTGAGACGAGGACCGATCAGGGCGGTACGCCTACCCCTCAGGGACATATTGATCCGCCTTTTCCAGGCCAGATAGCTAGGCTGGAGTCGAGTATTCAGGACTTACGGCAGATGGTTGGATCGTTAGTCGAGGCTAGTCGAGCTTCGAGAGCCGATGATGTCCTTTCTACTGCTGGGACTGTGATTGTACCTGCTGCTCAGGCAGTTGTTCCTGTTGCTACCGAGATTATTTTCGTGTCCTTATAGGTGTTTTTGAGGCTGAAGCCTCCAGTTTTCACCTGCACAGATGCAGTGGAGGATCCGCAGACATTCCTCGACAGGATGGCTAAGATTTGTTGTTCACAGAGTTGTTCTGATGAGAGATGGGTCGAGCATGTGAGTTTTCGTCTAGAAGGTCTTGCTTAGACATGGTGTGAGTCAATTGAGAGAAGCCTTGCTGCAGGTCTACGTCCTATGACTTGGGATGAGTTCACAGCTATATTCTTTGCTCGTTTCCTTCAGGAGAGCATTCGAGATGCTCGAGCACGTAGTTTTGAGTAATTGCGTAAGACTTCAGGGATGACAGTGTTCGAGTACGACATTCAGTTTACTCAGTTGTCTCGATATGCTTCTTACTTGGTGGACATTGAAGAGAAACACATAAAGAGGTTGGCGCGGGGACTTGACGCGCAGTTATTTCTTGCCATCGGCGCCCGACATTTTGACACTTATGCAGTCGCGATGGATGCAGCCTTACTTTTGGAGGAGCGCATTTCTGAGACTTCGGTCGTTTCGGGGCAGAAGCGGATTCGTACCGGTATGCCAGCTCAGAGGCAGTTAGGTTGACGCCGTGACAGGTTCTTTCCGGGAGACGGTGGTAGCAGAGGCAGAGGACAGCCGGCTACTAGTGGGGGATAGGCCGAGTGTGTTCGCGTTGACTCCTCTGGATGCGCAGGCATCCAACGCCGTTGTGACAGGTATTCTTAGGTGTTTTCTTCCGATGCGTATTGCTTTCTGGTGTGGTTTGAAAAAATATCCACATATTTTTTATCGAGGTTTAGCGGGTAGTAGTCCTTGCTAAATCAGCCGCTTGTTGTGATTTTTCCCGTAGGCTAGTCTTTTGTCGCTCGATATGTTTTTCGTTCGTGTTTGTTTTGTTCATATCGGAGATAGGGATTCTTCCGTCAATTTGATTCTCCTCGATATGTTAGAATTTGACGTTCTTCTTGGCATGGACTGGCTAGCCACTTGTTATGCATCCGTGGAATACCGTGAGAAGGCGGTAAGATTTAGTTTTCCGGGTGAACCAGTTCTTGTTATTCAGGGAGACTGTAGCGTCACCCTTCCCAGTTTGATTTCTTCTCTTCACCTAGTCAACTTTTAAGGAAAGGATGTCAGGGATTCTTAGCGTATGTACGTGATGTTGGAGCCGCAGAGGTCTCGTTGGACTAGGTTCCAATTGTGAGAGACTTTCTTGATGTCTTCCCTGACGAGTTTCCTGGTTTACCTCCAGAGCGCGATATTGAGTTCTGCATTGACTTGATCCCCGGCACGGGGCTTATTTCTATACTGCCTTATCGGATGGCCCCGGAAAAGCTTAAAGAGCTGAAGGATCAGTTGCAAGACTTGTTGGATAAGGGGCTTGTTCGCCCGAGTGTGTCACCTTGGGGAGCTCCTGTCCTGTTCGTCGAGAAGAAAGACGGCAGTTTGCATTTGTTCATCGATTATCATCAGTTGAATCAGGTTATTGTGCGGAACAGATATCCCCTACCTCACATTGACGATTTGTTAGATCAGCTCCAAGGTGAGGGGCATTTCTCGAAGATTGACTTGCGGTCAGGTTACCATCGGTTGCGGGTTCGGAAGGATGATATTCTGAAGACTGCTTTTCACACGCGTTACGGGCATTATGAGTTCTTGGTGTTGTCGTTCGGGCTCACCAATACCCCAACAGTATTTATGGACTTGATGAACCGCATATTCAGGCCGTTTCTTGATCAGTTGTTATCGTGTTCGTTTATGACATTTTAGTGTACTTTTGGATCCAAAAGGAGCTTGGGCAACATTTGAGGATTTCGTTGCAGATTTTGAGGGAGCACCAGCTATTCGCTAAATTATCTAAGTGTATTTTTTGGCTGGATAATGTTGACTTCTTGGGTCACGTAGTTACGAGATATGGTATACGTATGGAACCGAAGAAGATCGAGGCCGTTCAGCACTGGCCCAGACCCATATCGGTGACGGAGGTTTGCAGCTTTTTGAGTTTGGCGGGATACTATTGACGTTTCGTGCATGATTTTTCTTGTATATCTGCACCGTTGACCGGGTTGAACCGGAGGGGAGTTCCTTTTGTTTGGACCGAGGTATGTGAGCAGAGCTTTCTACAGTTGAAGACTCGTTTGACCACTGCGCCAGTATTATTTGTACCTTCAGGATCAGGCGGTCTGTCGTTTATTGTGATGCTTCTTGAGTGGGGTTAGGCTGTGTGTTGATGCAGTACAGCAGGGTTTTCGCTTATGCTTTTCGGCAGTTGAAGAAGTACGAGCAGAACTATGCCACTCATGACTTAGTGATGGCTGCAATGGTTTTTGCACTCAAGACCTGGAGACACTACTTATACGGTAAGCCATGCCAGATATTCATGGACCACAAGAGCTTAAAGTATATCTTTCAGTAATGAGATCTAAATTTAAGACAGCGCCGATGGATGGAGCTAGTGAAAGACTATGACTGCGAGATTCTTTATCATCCGGGCGAGGCGAATGTTGTGGCAGATGCTTTGAGTCGGAGGCCCGGAGGTAGCTTATCTTGTTTGAGCACAGTTCATAGGTAGTCAATGGCAAATTAGCAGATTTTATGCGACAACGGAGTACAATTCGAATTTACTTCGACCAGGGGACAGCTTGCCCGTGTCCGTGCACGTCCACAGTTACTTGATCGTATCCGTGAGGCACAATCCGATGACGCTCATTTGTCAGAGATCATGGAGCAGTTTCGACAGGGCAGGGATTCAGAGTTCATGATTTATGATCAGTGAGTACTATAATTTGGGACTCGTCTATATGTGCCAGATTCCGAAGGACTGAGACGTGAGATTTTGAGGAGGCGCATCGGTCAGCATATAGTGTTCATCCGGGTTCCACCAAGATGTATCATGACTTGAGAGAAGTCTACGGGTGTGAAGGGATGAAGAGAGCTGTCACAGATTTTGTTTCGGGATGCTTGACTTGTTAGCAAGTCAAGGTCGAGCATCAGAGGCCAGCAGGAGAGTTACAATCTTTGCCCATTCCGGAGTGGAAATGAGAGCAGAATCTCTATGGATTTATCGTGGGTCTACCTAGGACCAGTCGAGGGTATGACTATATTTGGATGATCATAGACTGATTGACGAAAGCAGCTCAGTTTCTGCCAGTGAAGACCACTTTCAGATTCGCTCAGTATGCTCAGATTTATATTGACGAGATTGTGCGACTACATGGAGTTCTGACTTGCATCATGTCCGACAGAGGCACTCAGTTCCGACTTACACGGATTTAAATATTTTCCTTAATTATTTATTTAAAGTTATTATTTTAATCATACACTTATACACTAAATTAGTGATAATTATAAATTATAATGGGTTAATACATTTTTTTTGTGCACCATGACACAATCAAACTCACATGTAACATGTTATGTTTGACCATGGATCTAGACTTTTTAAAAAAAAATAGAAAACAAAATAAATAAGAAGTGAAAATATAATGAGGTAAGGTGTATATTAAAAGAGGTATGGAGTGAGCTTTGACTTGAAATGCACTCTCTCCCCCTCCCCTCACCAAAACCAGCTGCCCCCTCCTATGCTCTCGGCCAAAATCTGCAGGCCCCCCTTTCTATAATTCTTCATCATCTTTCACCTCAAAACTCATTCAAAAATACACTAAATCAACACTAAATCCTAGCTTAAAGCTTCACAAAATTCCTTGTTCAAATCTTAGCTTGGTTCTTGAATCAAGTCTCCGTTTTGTTAGCATGTTTGGATCGCTTTCCAAACTATTTTGAGGTATAACCTTACTCTAATTGTTACTATGTTCATACTTGTTCTAATCTAATTTTTAATTAGGTTTTAATTGAAAGTTAGAGTTTTAAAGAGAAGGGTTTGGTTAAAAATTAAAGTTTATATCACTTAATTATGTTAGCTAAGTATAGTTTAGCATTGTTCCCCGCTGAAAGACGCGGACGAAGACGCGGCGGGCGTCTCGCCTGAATTTCGGGGCAGATGCTAAATGGTGCTATCCGTCCACCTCTCCGAAGATGCCAAGTTGATATATGACTCCATGTATCGAAGGTTTAAACATATGCGGCCGATGTAGCAGACATCGTCAGATTCCCCCTCGTCGAGGGGTTTTTGATTGTGGGGGCGCTCTTCCCTGCAGGCGCAGACCACTGCAGTTAATTACGCTACCGCATCGCGGTAACAACTTTCTCCTTCTCCAGATGGTCACTTCGTGTCATGGGTGTTTTTTTTGTTTGTGGTTGCCCGTGGATTGTATACGGAGACTAATTTATGTTGTCGCCCATAGGGCGTGGATTAGTCCAAATCCGTATTTTCTTAGATTTGGGTTTTGGTTTGGGTTTAAGGATACGTTAATCTCATTTGAGACTAAGATCAACTTAAACGTTTGTTAAGGATACATTAATCTAATTTTAGACTAAGATCGACTCAACGTTTGTTAAGGACACGTTAGTCTAATTTTAGACTAAGATCAACTTAACAGGATCATTTAGATCCAACAAAAGAGCATTTGAACTCTATTGTTTAGTTTAGGGACATTGCAGTCGGTTACCAGTTTAAGGACATGGTGGTCCAGGGTTAAGGACATCATAGTCCATGGGCTTAAGGACCCCACAGTCCGAGGTTAAGGACATCATAGTCCATGGGCTTAAGGACCCCACAGTCCGAGGTTAAGGACATCATGGTCCATGGGCTTAAGGACCCCACAGTCCAGGTTAAGGACATCGTAGTCCATGAGTTTAAGGACCCCACAGTCTATTTTAAAGACGTCATAGTCTATGAAATGTATGGTTGTCGGGACCCGTTACCTTTCTGAAGAC
The DNA here is from genome assembly GCA_030015575.1 of Agapanthus africanus. Taxonomy (NCBI): domain Eukaryota; kingdom Viridiplantae; phylum Streptophyta; class Magnoliopsida; order Asparagales; family Amaryllidaceae; genus Agapanthus; species Agapanthus africanus. Next base: position 732,248,476 of record CM057339.1, read on the forward strand.
GTTGAAGGATTACAACGACAGATATTAGAGGAGTAAAGAGATGTACCCTCGAACCGGTGTGAGTTGGTCGAAAGATCTGTAGTCCAATTTGGGACTAAGATCTGTTAAATATTCATGAGCGGGTGGGCTCAGTTAACATAAGTTGAGGACTTATGGCCAATATTGGGCTAAGTCCAATAAATGTTTAACATTTTTATTCTGGCTATTGAGCCTTTATTTGGGCTTGGCCCTTTTAATAATGCTGAGCATTCATCAGAGCCCTGGGCTTTATTAAAGAACAATTTATGTTCTGACAGCGCGACACGTGGCGCGCCAGGCGCTTTGCGCCAGTTAAAGAGCGCCGTGCACACATGGTTGACATGTGTCGCGTTTAGCGCTTTGTGCCAGATGATGAGCGCAAAGCGCTAGTTCAGAAGCGCAAAGCGCAAGTTGTTTAATTGGCACACACATAGCGCATTTGGCGCTGAGTGCCGGTTCAGAGAGCACAGAAGCGCAGTTCAAAATTGCAAGGCGCATTCTGTTTAATTGGTGCATACGTGGTTGACACGTGGCGCATTTTGGCGCTGAGCGCCAGTCCAGAGAGCGCAGAAGCGCTGTTCAAGAGCGCAAGGCGCATTTCATGAGTGCAAAGCGCATTTGATCAATTTTATGATCAGAGAACAAATTTATGTTCTTTTAAAAGTGACTTTGTCTCAAGATTCAAGAACAACAGTTCTTATTTTTGAAAGGGCTTTGCCTTTATAGATCAATCATCTATGAATGAAGTAAGCACTTCTTTGTTCTTATGATGAGATCTTTTGATCTTTTTATAAAAGACCTTGGTCTTTGTAGATCTATGATCTTTTAAGAAGGTAATTCTTCTTTTTATGAGATGATTTCATCTCTGTGTTCATCGCTCATGATCTTTACCTTGAAGAAACAATCTTCTTTCAAGAGCTTGCCCTTTTTTCTTTGAATTTCTCAAAATTTATAGGAGGGTTTCTCTTTTTTCAGACTTGAAGTCTTGGGGCCTTTATATAGGGCAAGCTGATTTGTTAAATCAGTTAAAAAGATCTTTCTCTGATTGATTTAGGGATGTTTCCCACCGTTGGATCTTTGATCCTAGGGCTTCTATTTTACAGAATGCAATCTTCTTGTTTTTAACAAGATTGAAAGAAAATCTTTCCATAACAGAATTTTAATTCTGATTAATGATTTATCATTATTTATTAGATTGTTTGATCTAACGGTGGGGAATTTTATAATTCCAGCGCTGGCGCACCCGTGCTTTGCACGTGGTGCGCTGCTCAGAGTGCAGCGTACCTTACGCTAGCGCACCCGTGCTTTGCACGTGGTGCGCTGCTCAGAGCGCAGCGCAGCCTGCGCTAGCACACCCGTGTTTGACACATGGCGTGCAGCGCGCCTAGCGCTAGCACACACATGGTGCACTGCCTAGGGCGCAGCGCACCTGGCGCTAGCGCATCCTTGTTTGACATGTGGCGCACAACGCGCCTAGCGCTGGATCTGAAGCGTTGCTTCAATTTTTGAATTTTGAATTTCAAAACAGAGTTTTGCTCTGATTGGGGGAAACAAATTCCCCCCCACCGTTACGCGCACGTGGCCCACATGTGAGTGCAACGGTGGCGACATCTGCGCCCTTGGATCAACTCTGAAGTTGAAGAGGCGTTTCAATGCCTATAAATAGGACCTTTGGTCCCTTAGATGATTTTCATCTTCTTCTTTGAGAAATTTTATTCAGAGCATTGCTCTTCAGTTTAAGAACTTTTCAAGAGTAGAAACTTTGTCAAAACTTAGGTAAAGTTTAAAACTTTTAATAAATTAGGGTTTTACCCATTAACAGAGTCTTGCTCTTTTGAATCATGTTGATTTGTTAATCTTTGATGAAGAACTCTTAAGAGTTTTATCCATGGATATCAAATTCATTAAAATCTTTGCTTTTAGGGTTCCTGATGGGTTACTTCATCTTCCTTGCAGAGCATGGCTCTTAGTATTCTCGGGGAATTTCTTTAAATTCTTCTCATAATTAATTTTGACAGGTGTCACTCCTGTCTGCAGAGCATTGCTTTCGAGGAGTTTGACTCCTTCACCCGAAGGGTCACTTATTAAATGAGATTCCTTTTTTAGGATTTCTCGAAAATTCGAATTTGTTAGTTTTCATAATTAGAATTTGTTTTCTCCATGGGGATATCAAGAGTTGTGTAAATCCCGTATCTGTTTCAATAAGCTTTTCTAATCAATCTGTCTACTAACTCTCACTGATTTTCTTTTTTTAGACGTTATGGCTGCTCATTTGTACGATCTTGATGAGATTATCTCTTACGGAGACATCCGCTCACTCGGCCGTTCTCAAAACCAGGAGTTTACAAATGCTCAATGTGCTGAAATCATGGGTCGCTTTGGTGCATACAATGGTCGACTTCTTTCTCGACGTTCCTCTCTCTTGAAGCTTATCGTGGGAGCAATCTGGGGAGCACTTTCTCTATTCTGTGCCGGCATGCCGCTTAAGGCATTGGATGATGCCGAAGACAAGGTGCACTCGGTGTATCTGATGGGCCTAATCTCAAAGAGTAGGCGAGATAATCTCGTTGATCTTCTACATCAGGCTTTTCAACAGGCGGCAATACTTGCTGCCTATCAGAGGGTAGAGGACATCAGGGAGGATCCCGACGCTTGTGATCGCGAAAGAAAGCATACTAGGATGGTTTGAAAGGCCTGGGACATTTTAGATGGCCTTACTTTTGAGTTTCTTAATCCATGCCCTGGATTTGATGTCGTGCCTTTGTAAACATTCCAGTTATGTTTTTTATATTTGCTGTTTCCCTCAATGTAGGCATTTTCCGAAGTATGAATAGCAGGCCCATTCGTTCCTATGTGTTTATTTCATACATCGAACTTCTTTTGCACATGCATGAATGGATATGTCTTGAACGTTCGACTGAATGTGAATAAAATGTTCTCCTTGTTGCTTTCTTCTTTTTTCTGTGTTGTTGGTATGTTCCTCTGGCAAGTGTGGCCTGTAGATGATAGAGAGCATTCTGTCTTGAACTCTCCGAGAGGTAGTGATGGCTTAAGAAGCAGGTTCATATCTGCTACCTAAGACTTTTCAACTTCATGAGCCGTGAGGGTCTCATAAAGACTTTTCTCCCTACGAGTCGAGAGGATCTCGTAGGTGTATTTTCTCCTTAGGAATCGTGAGGATTCCTAAGTGCGTTTTCTCTTGAGAGTCGTAAGGATCTTACAAGAGAATTTTCCCTCCTACAAGTCGAGAGGACCTGTAAGCGGTTGTTTCCCTCCTTGTCGAGATTCGACTTTGGAGAGTGTGGTCTATGAATAGTATTCAAGAGTCCATTTAGAACCGACTTGCAGGGCCCCAGTGCTTAAGAAACCGGTTCTTATCCCCATTGCCTAAGGCTTTTCCCTATGAGTTGAGAGGAATCGAGAAGTTCTCGCAAAGACACAAATTTCCTCACGAGTCGAGACGAATCGAATAGTTCTCGCAAGAATATCCTAACGTCACAGTTAGCCTCTGCTCTTTACGACAGAGGTCCGTTAGGGTCTGTGGTACTAGGGTTTTGTCCGTCGTACCGTCGCGTTGGTTGATGTATTCCTCGATAGGCGATCTTTGTAAGTCTACGGTAGCGCCCCGGCCGTCTGTCCGAGGCCAAAATACGAAAACGAAAACTTTTTTCATACTAGAAACCGGCGCTATCGTATACTTTAAATCCGGATCGAACCATTAACCTACAACTAGCAACTAGAGAAAGGGTTAGAAAGGCTATGCCGATCGATCTGTGTCCTTCGGTCTTTGGTCACCATCCCAAGCTCCTCGCGGCATCTCCGATCTCGATCTCCTCATCGGAAAGGGCACCACATCTTTGAGTCTTTTTACGGGCTCCCGCTTCATCCGAAGCAACTCGGGCATGAAGTTCGCTAGCCGACGTGTCCAAGGTGAAGTAGAGAATGTGTGTCATCACTTTGTCTCTTGAGGATTTAGTGGATGCCATTAGTGAGGAGATAATGAACTCAAGAAAGAAGAGGAAGAAGAAGAAGCTTTTCTCTCTTTTTCTTTTGTGTTGAGATAAAATGAGAGTGAGAGTTATCATAGAAAATACAAGAGCTAACCTCACTATACATGTCTGCCCTTTCTCTCTCTCTCTCTCTCTCTCTCTCATTTCACCTCACAAATCAATCACTAAACATGACATGGTTCAATGAATAAGACCATGAGTCACCACCCTTGTCCATGTCATAATTAATGCACCTAATCATGGTTTTGAGCTCATTATTTCCTTATGCAAACATTAATCCAAATGTTTGCAACAATAAAAAGAGAAAGGCATCTACTAAAGTAAACTCTTGACGAATCACAAGAATACCCCTCACTTGTACATACATATCTGCATCCGCATTCCGACTGAATGCGAATGCAATGAGACGAAAATAATCCAACAAATCTAATACTAGGATCCGGCTTAAACCAAAGCCCACTAGTATGATCCTCCCAATCATGATCCGTGCACTACTGCACGTATATGATCGAACCCTGCCATATATCATACGACCTCTACAACGTTTCGCCCGAAACTTGAAAACTGTCTGTGGGGGACTCTAAAGACTCATCAATACTTTGGCTATGGATCTAACCACTAGCACGTCAGTGGTACTAGCTGTACGTAACGGGCTACCAGGTATTGACCAAAAGGGAGGTCGATGAGCGAATTCATCCTGATACCCTGCTGAGCCTGTCAGTGACAATATCCGTACAGTCCGGTCCGTTCGTCTACGAGCATCGCATGGCGGGCCTAGGGGGTTGGTAAAAGTCAGACCCCAAAAAGCGGTACAAGTCGTGTCGGAGTGTAGCCCAGAACACCCTGAGATACTACTGGAATACCCACCAGTAAATCCCCTGCCTTGGCCAAGGACTTCGTGTAATAGCTCTCCTAGACACAGCGTGATCTCACCCCCAATACCGGGAGAGACGAAACCCCTGCCGATCAGCTCACTGCCTCCATGTGGCTCGGGACTATACCCAACTAAAACCTGTTTGCACGACTCCTTTGAGCCGTGGTAGGGTAGTAATCAAAGTACAGTGGGAACTCACACGAGACAAATGACGATCTCAGGTCGATGAACTAACCTGTACACATGTCACCAGGGAACTACTATCTGACGCTAGGTATAATACCAACTAGCATGTTCCCGGCGAGTCATGTCCGGTGTACTCATAACCCAATGAGCACCTGTATACATCTTAGGTGAACTAACTGACACCAATGGCTTGTGAGACCGGCCACCGCCCTTCGTCGGGGTCTCGACTGCATACACTGGTCTACTAATGGAGTATCGATGCCCAGTCTAGAAACTCCCACGACTAGGGACCACTTTAAGGATGTGCTTATAGACCCCAGCTCCCACGTATATGATCGCCATCATACTGCTGGCAGTCAAGCAAGAATCCTAAGGGCTCTATCAACGTGTAATAGCGACCTGTAAGGTCACCTAAAGCAGTGCACGATGATAAAGATAAACCAGATAGCATACTATCATCTTGAGTAAGACTGTCCTACCGGTATAGGTCCTCCCTCAATCATTGTAATCACGTGCCTGTGATCCAATAATTGACTCTGAGGGCACTATATCCAACAATCTTGCTGTTCGAGTAGCCTTGCGACTGTCGTGTCTCTGATCCCTTCGGGGGCTGGACAAGACGTCTTCAAGCAATCCTTCTAGGAAGTTTGACCGTCGGAAGAGCAAGCGTTAGGAATTTTGCCATGCCGCTTTTTACTTCAGGTTAGGCTCATTTTGGAGAGCCCCGATGAGTCATAACTACTCCGCACTGGTGTGGGATGATCTCTGATAGTCTTTCAGGTTTTATATGAGTTTCCGTCAAGACCCTGAAGCTAGGAATTTGGCCTTAGCTTTGTCTGCTGGCATCGCGTCTGCTATATCGAGACGAATGTCGCGGTTGTCTCTAGGTTGCTGGTGAACCGTTGAGGTTTGGAACTAGGGATTTTGCCGTGGCTTCATTGTTTGATTATCGCGTCTGAATCCTGCTGGAGGAAGAACGCTGTGGTGACATCTCATCTGCTGTATCGAGATGAATGTCGAGGTGGTGACCACTCCGCGCTGGTGTGAGATGATCTCCGATAGTCTTTCAGGTTTTATATGAGTTGCCGTCAAGACCCTGAAGCTAGGAATTTGGCCTTCGCTTCTTTTGGTTTGGCGTGTCCGAATCCTGTTGGAAGAAGGATGCTGTAGTGACATCTCGTCTGCTGTATCGAGACGAACGTCGAGGTGGTGACCACTCCGTGCTGGTGTGGGATGATCTCCGATGGTCTTTCAGGTTTTATATGAGTTGCTGTCAAGACCCTGAAGCTAGGAATTTGCCCTTCCTTCGTTTGCTGGCATCGCGTCTGCTATATCGAGACGAATGTCGCGGTTGTCTCTAGATTGTCGATGAACCGTCGAGGCTTGGAGCTAGGGATTTTGCCGTGACGCCGTTTGGTGATGTTGCGTCTGTTGTAACAAGACGAATGTCGAGGTGATCTCTAGGTTGTTTGTGGACCATCGAGATTTGGAGCTAAGGATTTTGCCGTGGCTCCGTTTGGTGATGTTGCATCTGCTGTAACGAGACGAATGTCGAGGTGATCTCTAGGTTGTTTGTGGACCATCGAGATTTGGAGCTAGGGACTAAGTCGTGGCTCCGTTGTTTTGACCGTGAGGTCTTTCGTTGACGTTGCATCTACATCCTGCTGGACTGCGAAGGAACGTCGTTGTGGACATTGCATCTGCTGTAACGAGACGAATGCTAAGATGGAGTTGGGATTTTGCCATCACTCCTCTTTGTTTTGACCGTGAGGTCTTTTGCTGACGTTGGATCTGCATCCTGCTGGGCTGCGAAGGAACGCCGTTGTGGACATTGCATCAGCTGTAACGAGACGAATGCTGAGATGGAGTCGGGATTTTTCCGTCACTCCACTTTGTTTTGACCGTGAGGTCTTTTGCTGACGTTGGATCTGCATCCTGCTGGACTGCGAAGGAACGCCATTGTGGAAATTGCGTCTGCTGTAATGAGACGAATGCTGAGATGGAGTTAGGATTTTGCCGTCACTCCGCTTTGTTTCGACCATGAGGTCTTTTGTTGACGTTGCATCTTCCTGCAGAGACACTGGTTTCTCTGCGGGTCGGCGCGAATCAAGATGTTCTCGTCAAGGATGCTGATTTCCCTGAATCGAGGAGGTTGCCAAGGACGCTGATTTCCCTGGGGTTGGTTGACTTGTTTCCGAGACGGAGCGTTGATCCGGCAGGGAGGTCATTGGTTGACTCCAGGTTATCTGTGAACCGTAGAGTCTTGGAACTGGGGACTTTGTCGTGGCTCCTTTTGATGGTGTAGCATCTGTGTCCTGCTGGAATGAGGAGGCACACCATTCTTGGTCTTCGGGCCGTAGATGTGGCCATTTAGATTTGGAACTAAGGACTTTGCCATGGCTCCGTTTTGTTGTGACTCTGAGGTCGGTTGTTGACGTCACGTCTGCATCTGGTTGGAGTGAGGAGAAACGCCGTTGGTGATCTCTAAGTTGTCGATGTTGACGACGAGACCCTGAAGCTAGGGATCTTCTTTTGCTTCGTTTGTTGGCATTGTGTCTGCAACATTGCGACAAATGTCCAGATTGTCTCTAGGTTGTCTATGAACCGTCGATATTTGGCTTCGCTTTCTTATAGAGCCGGGTGGGACGGGTTCCCTTCTTGTTTGTGCCCATGGATTGTATACAGGGGTCAATGTGACCTCACCTGCTGGGAAAAGTTTCATTTTATATTATTTTTTTTTGTTTTCTTTCCGCGATGCTCTATCATTTCAGCTTTTATATCGCGAAAGTCGCGATTGCCCAATCATTTCGGCTATTTTTCGCGGTGCCCAATCATTTCGGCTATTTATTTTATTTTTACTCGCTGCTTTTTATTGCGAGTTGCCCAATCATTTCGGCTATTTATTTTATTTTTACTCGCTGCTTTTTATTACGAGTTGCCCAATCATTTCGGCTATTTTGCATGCATACATTTTTTTACTTGCTGATTTTGTTTCAAGTTGCCCTATCATTTCGGCTATTTCGTATGCATGTGAGGCTCGTTGGCTTTTCTCTGCAAGCTTGGGATTAGACACCGATTTCGGCATCAGCACCGCTACAACTGGAATATTGCTAGGAGAGAATCATCATATGCCTCTGTCGATGTCGAACAAAGGTGGTTTAGCGAACAGGGTTAGGGTCCTGTCGACTAAGGCTTTTGACATCATGAGCCGTTAGGGTCTCATAAAGGTATTTCTCCCTGCGAGTCGTGAGGATCTCGTAGGTGCGTTTTCTCCTTAAGAATCATGAGGATTCTTAAGTGTGTGGTCTTTTATAAGTCGTAAGGATCTTACAAGAGTGTTTTCTCCTTATAAGTCGAGAGGACTTACAAGGGTTGTTCACCATGTAGACATATCCCTAGTCACGGATGGGACTTTGTTAGGGAAATGTTTACTCGCGCCCGTGGATTGTATACAAGGGTCAATACTTAACCGCTTGTAGGGCAGCATTGGAGGTTGTGGTGGTCGCTTAAGAACAGGTTCAGATCCCTGTAGCTTAAGACTTTTGAATCTTATGAGCCGTGAGGGTCTCATAAGAGGGTTCTCCTTACGAGTCGTGAGGATCTCGTAAGTTTGTTTCTCCTTAGGAATCGTGGGGATCCCTAAGTGGTGTTCCCTTGTGAGTCGTAAGGATCTCACGCAGGTGGTTTCTCCTCACAAGGTCGAGAGGACCTTGCAAGTGTCTCTTAACGAGATTGCGCCCTTTCGGGTTTTCACAAAACTCGCTGATAGCCCTGCTATTTTTACTCACGGAGCCCTTTCGGGCTTTCATCCGTGCCCATTTTTCTTATGGACATACCGTTTTTTTCCTTCTTCTTTCTTTCTAACGAGATTGCGCCCTTTCGGCTTTTTTCACAAAATTCGCCGGTAGCCCTGCTGTTTTTACTCACGAAGCCTTTTCGGGTTTTCATCCGTGCCCATTTTGATTATGGACATACCTTTTTTTTTACCACGTCAGCCTGAGGATGCGACGGGTTGGTGGTAGTTTAACGACGTTTTGGTCATCGGTCCGAGAATTTTTGGGCAACGTACGATTATGCAGCTAGATTTTCTCACAAATCTTCGCATGTTTGGTGTCGGAGGTGGACTCCTTGAAGAGAGGGCTGTGGGCGATTTCTTCGTCAGAGTCGCTTCCAAATGTGATAACTTGCGATCCCTTGGTGTCGGCTATGTGACAGTTGCCAGCAGTTCTTTCGCACTCATCTGCCGTGCTTTCCTTTTCCCGACGAGCCTTGCGCTTCACTCGTTGAACATTTCGTCGATGGGCAACATATCCCTGCCACCATTTTTTAAAGGTTATGCACTCCTCGGTAGGGTGTGCCATCCTCTGATGGTATAGGCAGAAGTTAGGATGTATGTCCGTTTCATCAAGACGTATATTGCCAGGGGGATTTCTTTTGAAAGAGGGCAACTTCATTCCTATTGCCAGGGCCCTAGAGAATAGTTTCCTTACTTTAAGCTTGGTTTTGCTGGCGATAGGGATGCTTTGCTTCAGTTGGGGTGTCTCGACCTTTTCCTCCAGTCGTCGGCATTTGGCTTTTTCGAATATAGCCAGTTCACGCTCTCGATTGGCTTTGCTTTTCTGACGGGCTTCGTTCAGTAGCAAGTCGATCATCTCGTCAGACGGTTCCAAGTGTTTTGGCTTTGGATTTGCCCCCAGTTTCTCGGTGCAAGGAGCTTCCTCATTGTCTATTGACGAGTGAGAGATCACATGGCAGCTTACTACGTAATCTGCAGATTCACCCGATGAGTCTTCTCCATCATCTCCGTCCTCAAGGACGTGGCTGAGAAACTCTTGGAGTGTGACTGGAGTCCGCGCCTTCTGGTTATACTCTTCCAGCGCGTCAAAATGCTTTTGCAGGTCCGTGCGCTTGTCACCAGGCTTCACGGGCTTCTTGGATTTCTTCTTCTTTTTCGAAGATTTCGATGGATGGGTGTGAATGCTTTGGTTATCACCACCAATTTTTGGAGTTGGACGCGGTTTTAACATCCCTTCGATGATCTCGGGTTCGACTGGATTTTTCCTTTTGATCGCCGGGCATGTTTAGAGATCCTTCAGCATTTTTTTCGTCTTGGTTGAAAGAGCGACCTCCCATGGAGCTTCTTCTACGAAAGAGCATGATGCCCCCGGCACGTCCACTTTTTTAGGGGCATGAGGTTGTGGTGGGTTCACCTTCCAGTTTTCGGATAATGCGAACTTGCCTTATTGGTATTGGTCTTCAATCCAGCCTTTGTAGACGAAGCAATCTTCGATTGGATGGCTTACTGCTTGGCGGTAAGGGCAGTAATTAGGATTTTTGACATCACCTGGCTGCAACAGACGTTTTGGATCCGGCAAATTTATGAGTCTGTTGTGCATTGCCAGCTCGAACAGTCTCCTCGTTTTATCCTGGGGAAACGAGTAAGGACGTCCCAGTCTTTCCTCGAGGGATGGGCGTGGACGCACGTTGTTTTGGCGAAAAACTGGCTTTAAGTTGCTCGGCTGTTGTTGAGTATTAGCGAAGAAAGTTGCTTTTCCTTTCCCCTTTTCATTCCGAGGATCCGTCTTTGAAGGAGATGGTCTATGACCCATCTGATCCATTTGGGCCATCTTGTCAATCAAGGCCTGGAAAGTAGTTGGCTTGAAGAACATCATGAATTAGGAGATAGTCGACTGAGGGTCAAGAGTGCCCATGAGCATGCCCACCGCTGGCGCTTCTTCGATACGCTGTTCGCATTTCGACCACAAATTTCGCCATCAAATTGCATACTGCACCCATGTTTCCCCAGGCTTCACTCTGGCATTGATCAATGCCGTTATTGGGGTGCGTTCACTAGCACTCGCGAAACGCTGGGTGAATAGTAGCTCCATCTCTGCAAAAGTTTTGACGGAATCGTTGGGAAGCTCTGAATACCATTCGAAGGCCGTTTCCGCCAAGCTGCCGACGAACTGACGAAGCAAAAGTTTATCATCTCCCCCGGTGTTGCCGCAAAGAGCCCTGAACTGAGCGACATGTTGATGGGGATTGCCTGTCCCCTTGTACAAATGGAATTTGGGGATCGTATATCCCGGCGGGTAACTTATTTGGTCATACCAGCCTGGATATGGTCACCCAGTTTTAACAACTTGGCCGGACGCTTTATTCACCCGGTGAGCTCGTATTTGCTGAGCAATGTAGTCATCCAGAGCGGCCTTGGAAATGGTTTCCTCTTTGGATGCTGAAAGAGCCGGAGGAGGGTTCGTTGTCTCCCCTCTGTCGTCTTCAATAATGATCGAAGGGTCTTCAGCTGGAAGATCCGGCTGTAACATCATCCCGACCATGTCTTGGAAGAGAAGTGCCATTCGTTTTATGTTGGTAGCTTGTTCTGCAGCTTCTCTGTCCTTCTTTTCGAGGACTCTGTGTAGGAAGTCAGCATCGGTTTCTTGTTCGTGACGCTGCTCTGATGATGCCTCCGGGCTTTCTTTTGGCCCGGTGAGTGTGGCCATTTGCGTCAGCATTTCCTGAAGCTTCTGTTGTTGCTCCTGGGCTTTGGTCACGGATCGGGTGAGTGGTCGGTGACCCGTCGAAGCGCGGCTTTCCTCTTTTCCGGAAGCCATGTAAACAGTATGGACCGTTATGCCCCCAGACTTGGGGCGTTTAGGTTCAGTGGTCTTGCGATTCGTCATAGAATCAGGGATTTTCTCTGGCCTTCTCCTTTTGTGAGCGGTCGAAGTTGAGGGGGCCGTTGCAGTGGGCACCCAAGTAGCTGTCACCTTCTGTGGCTTGACAGGATTGTCCTCTTCTCGCCGAAACTTCATCTTTTTCTGTCGGCGGGGATAGTCTTGATCTACCACGGAGTCCTGGACCTGTCGCCAAACTTTATAAATTTTAGAGGACAGCCGCTGAGGGGGCTGTTCCAGCTTCCCCTTTGTAGCATTCTCTATGGGTGAAGGAGCTCTCTTCAGCACGGCAGTCAGAGAATTTTTGCGGACCCTCCTGAGTGGTTCAAAGCTCTTCCCAGTTAGAACAGCAACATCAATATCCACCGTTGGAGCCGACGGCGTCAGTCTAGAGGGGGAGTTGCCCCCAGCCTTCCTTATTCGGTGCCAATGGCGACGTCGAGCGCGTCGGGGTATTGGGATGGTTTGAGTTTGAGGGGTGACTTCGTCTTGCCCCCTGCTTTAGAGAAGGGCTGTTGCTGGCGTCATCCTCTTGAAGACTGAGGTCCGTTGAGTAGCGGTATCCAATCTGTCAAAGACAGACTTTTGAGCAGGAACGGGAGCCGGAGTAGGAGCCGGAACAGTTAGTCTTATGAAGACCGACCCTTTGGCAGGAGAAGCCGCCTCGACGACTTCGGGAGCAGGGATGGCTATCCTCTTCGGAATAACCTGTTCTGGAATTGCAGGCTTCATTATGGGCCCATATGAACTTTGGCCCAATCTGGCAAAGACTGAGGCGCTGGAGCTAGACGACCCGTTGAGAGGGGCCGCGGTAGTAGTAAGCCGATCAAAGACCGACTTCTTGGGAGCTTCTGTTGTTGGTACAGGGGTGCTGAAGCTCATCGGTGGGAGCATAGTCCCAAAGAACAATCCGGTGGTGGCCTGAGTCAGCTGGTCTACCGGCATCGTGAACAGGGAGGCTGCTTGGGGCCCGTAGGCTATCCCCCCAGATGAGGCAGAATGGTAGTTGCAGTTGCAGCTGGAACAGTTAGAGGCCATTGCTGTTCTTTTTTCTGTACGAGAGCAAAACAAAATCTTAGTACCTCGAATTCAAGGGCAACCATATCAAACCGCGATTCGTTCGCGAAACACGACACACAAAGTGTGGAGTGGAAAGAGGAAAAGGTCCCACCGGGCATGCCAGAATCTCTTTCCCGCCGAAAGGCGCGGACGAAGATGCGGCGGGCGTCTCGCCTGAATTTCGGGGCAGATGCTAATTGGTGCTATCCGTCCACCTCTCCGAAGATGCCAAGTTGATTTATGGCACCATGTATCGAAGGTTTAAACGGATGCGGCCGATGTAGCAGACTTTGTCAGATTCCCCCTCGTCGAGGGGTTTTTGATTGTGGGGACGCTCTTCCCTGTAGGCGCAAGCCCCTGCAGTTAATTACGCTACCGCATCGCGGTAACAACTTTCTCCTTCACCAGTTAGTCACTTCGTGTCGTGGGTGTTTGTTTTGTTTGTGGTTGCCCGTGGATTGTATACGGAGACTAATTTATGTTGTCGCCCATAGGGCGTGGATTAGTCCAAATCCGTATTTTCTTAGATTTGGGTTTTGGTTTGGGTTTAAGGATACCTTAATCTCGTTTGAGACTAAGATCAATTTAAACGTTTGTTAAGGATACATTAGTCTAATTTTAGACTAAGATTGACTCAACGTTTGTTAAGGACACATTAGTCTAATTTTAGACTAAGATCAACTTAACAGGATCATTTAGATCCAACAAAAGAGCATTTGAACTCTATTGTTTAGTTTAGGGATATTGCGGTCGGTTACCAGTTTAAGGACATGGTGGTCCAGGGTTAAGGACTTCATAGTCCATGGGATTAAGGTCCCCACAGTCCGAGGTTAAGGACATCATGGTCCATGGGCTTAAGGACCCCACAGTCCGAGGTTAAGGACATCATCGTCCATAGGCTTAAGGACCCCACAGTCCAGGTTAAGGATATCATAGTCCATGAGTTTAAGGACCCCACAGTCCAGTTTAAAGACGTCATAGTCTATGAAATGTATGGTTGTCGGGACCCTTCACCTCTCTGAAGACGTTGAAGGATTACAACGACAGATATCAGAGGAGTAAAGAGATGTACCCTCGAACCGGTGTGAGTTAGTCGAAAGATCTGTAGTCCAATTTGGGACTAAGATCTGTTAAATATTCATGAGCAGGTGGGCTCAGTTAACATAAGTTGAGGACTTATGGCCAATATTGGGCTTAGTCCAATAAATGTTTAACATTTTTATTCTGGCTATTGAGCCTTTATTTGGGCTTGGCCCTTTTAATAATGCTGAGCATTCATCAGAGCCCTGGGCTTTATTAAAGAACAAATTATGTTCTGACAGCGCGACACGTGGCGCGCCAGGCGCCAGTTAAAGAGCGCAGTGCGCTTCTGCCGAATAGCGCACACATGGTTGACACGTGTCGCGTTTAACGCTTTGCGCCAGATGATGAGCGCAGAGCGCTAGTTCAGAAGCGCAGAGCGCAAGTTGTTTAATTGGTGCACACATGGAGCATTTGGCGCTAAGCGCCGGTTCATAGAGCGCAAAAGCGCAGTTCAAGAGCGCAAGGCGCATTCTGTTTAATTGGCGCATACGTGGTTGACACGTGGCGCATTTGGCGCTGAGCGCCGGTCCAGAGAGCGCAGCAGCGCTGTTCAAGAGCGCAAGGCACATTTCATGAGCGCAAAGAGCATTTGATCAATTTTATGATCAGAGAACAAATTTATGTTCTTTTAAAAGAGACTTTGTCTCAAGATTCAAGAACAACAGTTCTTATTTTTGAAAGGGCTTTGCCTTTATAGATCAATGATCTATGAATGAAGTAGGCACTTCTTTGTTCTTATGATGAGATCTTTTGATCTTTTTATACAAGAACTTGGTCTTTATAGATCTATGATCTTTTAAGAAGGTAATTCTTCTTTTTATGAGATGATTTCATCTCTGTGTTCATCGCTCATGATCTTTACCTTGAAGAAATAATCTCCTTTCAAGAGCTTGCCCTTTTTTCTTTGAATTTCTCAAAATTTATAGGAGGGTTTCTCTTTTTTCAGACTTGAAGTCTTGGGGCCTTTATATAGGGAAAGTTGATTTGTTAAATCAGTTAAAGAGATCTTTCTCTGATTGATTTAGGGATGTTTCCCACCGTTGGATCTTTGATCCTGGGGCTTCTGTTTTACAGAAGGCAATCTTCTTGTTTTTAACAAGATTGAAAGAAAATCTTTCCATAACAGAATTTTAATTCTGATTAATGATTTATCATTATTTATTAGATCTTTTGATCTAACGGTGGGGAATTTTATAATTCCAGCGCTGGCGCACCCGTGCTTTGCACGTGGTGTGTTGCTCAGAGCGCAGCGCACCGTGCGGTAGCGCACCCGTGCTTTTGCACGTGGTGCGCTGCTCAGAGCGCAGCGCAGCTTGCGCTAGAGCTCCCATGTTTGAAACGTGGCGAGCAGCGCGCCTAGCACTAGCGCACACATGGTGCACTGCCTAGGGCACAGCGCACCTGGCGCTAGCGCATCCTTGTTTGACAAGTGGCGCGCAACGCGCCTATCGCTGGATCTGAAGCGTTGCTTCAATTTTTGAATTTTGAATTTCAAAACAAAGTTTTGCTCTGATTGGGGGAAACAAGCATCTAGTAGTTTTTCGAACATAATCTAGTTGTTAACTTGATGATCCTAACTTTTAAATCATCTTAATTATGTGTATATGCAAATTAATTTCAAGTTTAGGGTTTAAAAATGTGAGGTTAAAATTAGTTAAGTGTTGCATGGCTTGATTAGAATATTAAGTGTAATTCATGGCCATTAGGTTTGCTACAACATATAGTTTTGCACCAAAATACCTTAATGTTGCTTTCTAGATTTTTAAAAGAGATAGTTTTTAGTTAAGGTTTGAGGTTGTGATGAGATACAACTTAATTTCTAAAGTTTTTAGTGTGATGTGAATGCGCGATTAGTATGATTTGGTTCTAGGTTTGGTGTTTGCTTCGCAAGGCAGCCCCTTGTTGTGGTTTGTGGTGATGTCGTGCACATTTTGTGCACCAAGTGCACGCACGTCTAGCTGAATGCGGGTTGGGTGCTATGTCGTTTTGTGTTCGCGTCTATTTAAATTTTTAGCTTTCTTCATATTGATATATGTGCGATTCTAGGATCGGTAGCGGAGACGACGGATGCGAGAAAAAAGGAAAGGCCGTGATTGGATCAGTTTAGCCGAGGCGTCCCGATGAGTAGATGTACACATCTATGGGGAAATCTTCTGGATGGCGCAAGGCGCCCGATAGTTAAGATTATTAGTAGTTCTTATATTTATATGCGTAGTCTCCAAATCCTTCATATCACGGCATTGCATCTTTTTACATATGATATTATTACTTAGGACACTTGCATCATTACCATTGGTTCATGCCGCACGTGCACTATTCATGTGAACACACACGCCATTGGTAATTGCTATGTCATGGACACTATAGAACTTGCTTAAATCGGTATCTGTGCATTTTCGTCATGCATTATATGTAGATTTTAGTTGTATACTCATAGCATCAAAATTGATATGTAGGTTGTTAGTTATATACCTCATCGCACCATCATTCATACATAACTCCTAGTCATACACCGCATAGTATATTATCAATATCATAGACATCCATTATTCCGACTTGTTCATACATTGTGATTCTTCTTGGAGATTTCAGTGTTTATGAGATTTATGGATTTTGGGGAAAACAGCAAGAATGTTATAAATCTATTATCATTTTAAAACAAATGTAAGTGGCGGTTTTCTCGTGTTATGTTGTTTGTGGCGTCCACCATGAGTTTTCTCGGTTATTGAGCCGTATCATATACCCGATTCGAGGAGGGGGATGCACCGTCTGCGGGTACATGGTGGACCCGGTGAGGTACCCCGGGGAAAGATGGACGTATTGAGAAGGTGTTAAGCCCGGCAATGGATCATTACCTACCGGTTATTATTGACTCGGCGGTTATCCAGAGGATACCAACCGGTGCCGTGGGATGTGACAGATTTGAGAGCTGATCTGAGAGACGGCTATTGAGATATTGAGATACTGAGACATTGAGATATTGAGGTATTAAGACATTGAGATATTGAGATATACATCTGTTGTGTCGATACTTAACACGGATTTTCTGTCGATTTTATTGATGATACTCCAGTTTTTTTATACAAAAATTTTACCAAGATAAGAATACAGATTTTCCTATACCATACATATTCAGGTTTCATGTTTGATTATGAATTCATGTTGCATTCATACTAGTGCATCGCATCATGATTGTATATCTAGGTTGTGACGCATTTGCATGCATGCTTACGATTGCCTTATTAGATATTACTTAATACTTACGAGTTGGCAACTCACCCCCGTTGTGCCACAGTTTCTTGGAGGTCTGACCTGTCAGCACAGTAGTGGCGGGTGTACTTCCTCTTTTTGCTTTATTTGCATTGACTTGCGGTTTCTCGTAGGTGGGTTGCGAGGATATTTTGTTCCTACTTTGTGTATTGTTACTCGGCCACGTTGTTGGTTGCTGGAATCTAGTACACTCCATCTACCTTATCTACCATTTTCCACCAGTTGTATATTGGAATTAGATGGTGAGCTTGTGAGACTTGTATGTACTCTATTTCTGGTGTCGATGCTGACTTGAGCCGACATGGTGTTTTCTTATTTCTCGCTTTCAGATACTTATCTCATAGTATGATATATATATATATATATATATATATATTGCATGTGGTTGTGTTCCGCCGTTCGACGAAGAGCTAGCTTCCGCTTAGGGATGCCTTTATTCATTACTTATGGATATTTTGTATTGTACCCGTTTTGGGCCAGTATTTACAAAGGAAACTCTGCCGAAATTTTTGGGAAAATTTGATGTTTTAATATAACTTTATTTTACTCAAAGCACCTTTTTAAGTTAAGTTTTCCTTCACTGTATTTCGTTAAATGGTTTAGATTTCTAGACTTTGGCTTACTTAGATTACGGTACGTCTCTAGACGTTTCGTAATTTAAGTGCCATTCACGTTCCACATATCCGGGTCGTGACACTTTTCCGGGTCGTGACATTAGTATAACCCAACATGGTATCAGTGCCAGCCCATAAAACCTATTCTAGCAGATTTAAACGATGTTAAAGTAACGAAACCGAAACAACTCCGAAACATTGAAACCAAACTTCAAGTTTCTGTCGAATTTTTCAGAGGCTCTAAAAAACTTTTTAAACAATTGCAGAGTGCTCTTTATGTTATTGTATGAACACAGTAGAAAGACGAGCCCAAAACTCCACTTTTTGGCCGGCCACCTCCTCAAAAATCCCGGCCTTGTCGGCCCTTTGAAGGAGTTTGGAGTCGTGTTTTGAACTGTGTTTTGGAATCTTGGAATTTGGGTTTCAGGTACTGTTTTATTTTGCCAAAATTGCATGTATTGTTATCTTAAGTATTGGGGCATTTCGGGGTATTTCGAAGTCGTTATTTTAACGTTGTTTATAATTTTTCAGTACATTCACTTCTATCTGCGACATGAATGTCATTTGAGCAGTACAACTCGTCAAACTGCTATATGTTCCTTTAGACGGGTTTGCGAACATGATATTCACGTTGATGTTTTGTGTTTGTGTTGTGGTTGTGGTTAGATTGTCGTGATGGATAGCTTGCAGTGCAATGCTAGTAGTACAGTTAAGATTCATTTGTATATTCATATTGTAGGGCGAGCGTCCGACATGTGGACTGCCGTCTTTGCCGGATTGTATATTATTTGATTGGGGCACGACCGGGTTGAGGTCGATGTCACTATTGCTCATATTATATTTTCATTTTCTGTACTAGGATTACCCCATGGTGGAGTGCACGAATAGCCGGGTTCTAGAAGGAAACAAGCCCGCATCTCATGGCGTTGAGATGGAGGGGGCTTCACTTTAGAATTGGCGGGCAATTCGTCGTACTCGTAGGGGGTATAGGATGACCCACGGAGGCTCGCTCAAGTTACTGGATCTCGTGGAGTGCTGAGTGGCCCATTCACATTTTTGATTGGGGTTGCCTCACTTATGGGATTGGCGGGTAACTTGCCGTGCTCGTAAGGGTCCAAGTTTTCATTGCACAGGCTATCCACACGACCGTAAACGTCGGGTTTTATTTGCGGCTCAAATGAAACCCGAGGCTCCAAGATTTTCCACAATTTTGTGTTGCTTGCTGAGATTCTGTGATGTTGCTTATATCATGTCTAGGATGAATGTTATATATATTTATATATATACTGGTAGATGTTGTATATGTTTTGCACCCGCGCTAGTCCAGCCCCCGCTCTGCCGTCAGTTAAGTAACCTAACGGTGCATGACGGGGCCCTGTGGCGAATGCGGATGGCATATACGTACATTGTATTTATGTTCTTTTCTGGTGTGATAGGTTAATTGATGGGACCGCATTAATTTTGATTAATGCAAGAAAAGAAACCTAAAAAGATGTTGTTGGAACAAATTTCGAAAAACTATAGTTCTATTCTTTCGGTTTGCATAGTGGTATTCGGTTGTGAATATCCAGCACCTCATTCCACGAGGCAAGAGCCGAGATCCCTTTGCGGGGAGTGACCTCTTGAGCAAAAGTTTATACTATAAATTACTCGGTTTTTTGAAAACCAGAAGTTTTCAAAAGCGGAGCCTAAACCACTCCTTTTCAAAACTGCTCAGGTTCTTTCAACGGTATCAAGTTCATTACGCTAAAAGGTTTTTCGCCAAAAACCCAGCCGTAGCCCTCTATCATTTCAGATAAGTAGTATCTAGTATTCATGCTGCGTTTGTTGGCCTTTGTCAATACTGGGTTCCTTATCACCCTCACTATGTTTTCAAGGGCATCAAGTATGAAATTTTTAAAATTCTAGTGAGCTAAGTAACCCAAACAAAGGATCTAACTAGAGGATTAGGAGTAAGTTAGCTTGTAATCAAACATTACAGTAAGTGAATGAAGAATGCAACCTTTGTAGACCGGTCCTTCACTTCTAAAGCTCCATGTAGTAGTCCCTTCATTCCAAGTAGTGATCTTCCGGACTCTAGTAAGGGTTCAAAAGGCGAAAGGAACAAGCTTGCTTGAAGTCTTCGATGCCAAAGATAATCTACGTCGAGGAAAATCCAACTCAAGCTACATCTTTACTAATGAGGAATTAGTGAAGCAAATAACCTAAACTAAATGGCTAATCTAGTGTAAATTGATGAAGTAAGATTTTTGCTCACTTTGGAATTATTTTTCTCACTAATTTTCTTCACCTCTTGAAAACCTAGAGAGCTTTCATGTGATGAAGGAGAAGATGAAGTGTAGAATCAATGAGAGTCACCAAGCAACCATGGGTGAGATAATATCATATATTCTCTCATGTAGAGACTTAACTATGGCTAATGATCATGGTTGGGATAATAAACATCTAATGTAAAAAAAAATTAGTAGTCTAAGTCAATGGTTTCAACAAGCTTCCACTAAGTATCAACCATGACTAATTTCCATCTAATTTTGTATTTACCTTAAATAAATAAAACCCGAATTATCTAATGTATGGTATGAGTCTCATACACCCATGTACAATGTATCATCAAGCATGATACAAATAAACAATACATTAATATATATCACATATATATTAAATGTATAAGTGAGATAAATAAATGCTTAAGTGAGATAATATTAGTTAATGTAAAATTAATATATCAAATATATAATCATATATTAAATTATTAAATCAACACTTGATTTAATAATCCGGCTATATCACATATAACCGACTAATATCATTTGTATCAACTTATCGAATCAACACTTGATTCGATAACCCGGCTATATCACATATAACCGACCGATATCCGATATCGCGAGATTAGAATACGGTATCACATACGCGTATTAATCTCGGTCCTTCACATATCACATATGTGCTCCTACTTCGTTTCGCCTGAGCCAGGAAACCTCTGTGTAGGACTCTAAAGACTAGTCAATACTCCGGCAGTAGGTGATGATCATATTAGTCACCCACAAGCCGTCAGCGGTATTAGCTCGACGTAAGGGCTCCCCGGTTATTGAGGGATCAGAAGATCAACAAGCAAGCCTACTCATATTTCTGTGAATCCAATAAGTAACACTACCGTACAGTCCGGTCTCTTCGTCTAATATTCGCATATCCAGCCTAGGGGTGGTAAACGTCAGACTTTAATAGCTTGATAAGTCATGCCGATGTGAGGCCCATAACGGTTCGAGAAACTATTGATAACTCTTACCAGTAAATCTCAGCAACCCTGGCCAGGGATTTCTATTATGGCCAATCAAGCACAACGCAACATCAACCCCCAATACCGGGAAAGACGAAATCCCCTCCTATCGCTCATTTCCTTCATGTGACTCGGGACTGTACCCAAAAACCACCGTTTTGCATGTTCTCTTCAACGCGGTAAGGTGGAAATGAAAGCACAGTGGGAATCACACAAGACTCTATGACGATCTCGGGTCTACAGACCAACCTTTACCAGTGTCACTAGAGAACTGCTATCTGACGTGTGGTATAATACTATCTAGGAGTTCTTGGCGAGTCCTGTTCAATGTACCCAGTCTCCTCTGAGCACCTGTATACAATCTTTGATGTCAAACACCAATGGATGTGGGATCATCCATCGCCCATCATATGGGTCAAGAAACGTATACGCTAGTCTAATCTGGAATATCGATGCCCCATCTCGATACTCTTATGACTATGAACAATTGAAAGATGTACTTATAGACTACACTGGCCCCACTAGTATGATCTGCATCATAATCCTGGTAGTCAAGTACACATCCTAAGGGCTTTATCAACATGTAATAGAGATACAAGAAGTGTACATGTTAGGATAAAGAGTAACCAGATAGCATACTATCATGTCGAGCAAGAAAGTCCTACCTATATATGTCCAAGCATCCACTATAATATACATCATATGTATATTAATGGCCTCTAGGGCATACATACAACTAACAATCTCTCACTTACACTAAGGCCATTTGTTGTAATATCCCATACTCAACATCCCATAAAAGTCTCTCTAGGGAAATGCCTTTATGAGTGGATCCGCCATATTATCCTTCGCGTCAACTCTCCTTACCTCGATCCCTTGGAGATCAACCATCTTCCTGATCAGGTGATACTGCCTCAGAATATGTCTGGATCACTGATGGGACCGGGGTTCCTAGGCGAAAGCCACAACTCCATTGTTGTCACAATAACAGTTATTGGACGCTTAATGGTAGGAACCATGTTCATCTCATGAACAAGAAATATCCGAACAACCACTTTGGCAGCATCGTTGGCAACAATGTATTCAGCATTTATCGTCTAGTTTGCCACGGTATCTAGTTTAGAACTCTTCCAACATACTATCCCTTTACTGAGAGTAAAGACAAAGCCTGAGACTGACTTTCAATCGACCTTATCACTCTGGAAGCTCGAATCGGTAAAGGACTCCCACTGGAGTTCACCGTTACCAAATGCCAAGAACATTTCTTCAGTGCTTCTCAAGTACTTAAGAATGTCCTTCACAGCTGTCTAATGATTCTCCCAAGATCTGATTGATTCCTGATCACTACACCTAGTGAGTTAACTATATCTTGTCTGGTACATAACTTCACATACATGATAGATCTTACTACTAAAGCATAGGATATCCCTTGCACATGAGCTCTCTCCAAATCGGTCATGGAAGACATCCTTTTGGAGAGAGTGATTCCTGAGTAAGTGGGTGAACCACCATGCTAAGAATCTTCCATACTAAACCCCTTTAGTATGGTGTTAATGTACCTGGATTTGGGACACTCCCAATATCCACTTAGATTTATCTCTATAGATCGTAATCCCCAAGATGTAGTAGGTATCATCCAAATCTTTCATGGTGAATCATCGTGATAAGAGGAGCTTGACCGAGTGTAGCATAGGAACACCATTTTCTATCAAGAGTATGTCATCTACGTACAATACGAGGAAGACAATCTTACTGTCTACAACCTTCATATATACAAGGTTATCTACATTTTTGATGAAGTCAAACTCTTTGACTGCCACATCAAAAATAGATGTTCCAACTCCGTGATGCAGCTTGCACACCTTTCCGCTGCTCCCACTGTCCACGAAGCTCTCTGGTTGTCATGTACGCGCTCCCTTAAATCACCATTTAGAAAAGCGGTCATGACGTCCAACTGCCAGATTTCGTATTCATGGTATGTAGCGATGGCAAGTAGGATCCATATGTACTTAAGCATAGCTACTGGAGAAAAGGATTCATCAAAATCTACACCTAGTTATTGATGACAACCTTTTGCAACAAGGTTAGCTTTGAAAGTCTCAACTTTTCCATCTACACCTAGTTTCTATCTCAAAGAACCACTTTCTCCCGATGGGTTTAACCCCTTCAGGAGCAACATCCATAGTCCATGCTATGTTGGTGTATATGGATTCCATCTCAAATCGTATTGCATCCATCCATTTCACAAAGTCCCCTCTCGTGATGGCCTGCCTTAACCTAGTTAGGTCATCATCTACCATGAGGGAATCCTCACTCTCACCTTCACCAAGGAAACCGTAGTATCTCTCAGGTGGATGAGGAACCCTACCAGATTCGTGGAGAGGCTGAGGTTCGTTGGAGACTATTGAATCCTTTAGTTCCACTAAATCATTAGTTCCAGCTTGTGTAGCTAGAACTCCTTCCAGTTCTACCTCATGACCACAAATTTGTTTTTCAAGAAAATCCTTTTTCTAAAAAGGTGGCATGTTGAGAAACAAAACACCTTTTGTTCCTTGGTTTGGTAGGAGATATTCCCTCGCAAATGTTTGGGAAATCCAACAAACTTACAGAACTAGTCTTGCCTTGAGTTTGTCCGGATTTTGCCTTTCAACATAGGCCGGACAACCCCATATCTTAACTCGTTTAAGACATGGTCTCTTCACATGCCATATCGCATATGGAGTTGTATTCACGTGATTTGGTTGGAACCCTATTCAATAGGTATGCAGCTTTTCAAGTGCATAACCCAAAAAGGAAACATGCAACTCAGCAGTACTCATCATAGAGCGCACCATATCTAAAAGGGTGCGATTCCTCCACCCCGATACACCGTTATGCTGTAGTGTACACGAAGGAGTAAGCTGAGAGAGAATCCCAATCTCTTTTTAGAAAATCCAGGAACTCCATGCTTAAGTATTCCCCTCTCCGATCAAATCGAAGGACTTAATATTTTTACCCGTCTCGTTCTCAACTTCAAGCTTATATTCGTTGAATTTCTCAAAAAGTTTCAGACTTGTGTTTCAACAGGAACATATGTCCGAATCTTGAGAGATGGTCAGTGAATATAATGAAATACGAGGAACCAACCCTGGCATTTGTAGACATAGGACCGTATGCATCACCATGTATCAGTCCCAAGAGTTCAATAACTCTTTCTCTGTTTCCAGTAAACGGAGTATTGGTCATTTTACTTTTGAGACAAGACTGGAAAGTATCATAAGATGAAATTTGAACGGATTCAAATATTCATCCTTATGTAACTTAGCTAGTCGTGTCGCTTTGATATGACCTAGTCTACAATGCCACAAGACGTATTCGTTCATTTCTAAACTACTCCTCTTGTGTGTGTTCTGTATACTTTGAACTGTGGTTTGATTTAGAGCATATATGCTATTACATAATGTGCCTAATCCAATCAACTTTTGATTCAAGAAAATGTTCATAAAATTATCCTGTAATACAAAATTATATCCTTCTTTAACTTAATAAAGAAAATGATGTAATGTTGTATATCAGGTTCGGTATGTAATAACATTTGTTCAGAATCAATGTATTTACAACTTGGTAATACAAGGTGATATTTGCCAATTGATTTGGCTGCAACAATTGCATCATTCTCTACACTTAGAGACATATCACCCAATCCCAGTTCTCTACCTTTCTGTAGCCTATGTAACAGATTACATATGTAGGATCCTTATCCGGTATCTTATACCTAGGATGTAGAGGGTACTGAGAAACAGTTCTCGGTAATGAACGCACCCGAAGAATATGGATCAACATGCTCTATCTTCGATTGGGTGGTATAGGAATCCTGGTATTCTCCTATTTCCTGCTCAGACTTATAACAATTATAAGGTAGAGCGGAACCAACGTTCCCCGACTCATCATAATAAGCAGGTTCGGTCAATACATCCATATTATTATCTTGATTAAGGCAAGTCACGGTCGCTACCAGGAGAGAGAGAGAGAAGAAAACACTCAGAGTATGCTCTTGCAAGATCAGATTGGTTATTATTTTATCTAATCAGGATGGCTCCCACTGTTTTTATCAAATCTTTCTTCAAACCCTAAATGGTAAGACTAGTCGGGATTAATTACACCCTGCGAGTTCGCCAATCTTTCATCCAGACCGGTGTCGGTACTTTGAGGGAGGTTCCCTGTGCTTTCTCATGGACCTAATTAAAATAAATCTCGTTTTCTCAGGGGCGTAACCCCATTAACACCTTTCTAGACACCTACTTGATTGGCTAATTGTAATGTACAAAATTCTCCCAAGAGTAACTCTTACTCGCAGCGAGTATTGGGATCCAACTATCTCATAGAAGGTATGCAATCTCATTGCAAATTTCAACATTTGAAATTTCCAATAAAATTTTGCCCCTAGCGTCCTATGACCTTGACAAAGGCCAACAAACCATAGGCCACTAGTCAAGTTCAACCCATACATTTCCTGATTGAATTAAACCCACCCGCACAACCCTTGACAAAGGCCAACATGGTACGACTACCTTAATCCAATCGCATCACATGCTTTGCAGATAAGCACTAATCACCTACCGCACACTACGCCTTGATAAAGGCTAACAAACATAGCACGAATACTAAATAGTACTTATCTGAAATGATGGAGGGATATGGCAGGTTTTTAAGAAAATCATTTGCGTAATGAACTTGATATCGTTGCAGAATCGAGTGATTTTGAAAAGGAGTGTTTTTAAGGCTTTTCTAGTTTTGCTAAAGAGGTCACTCCCGGTGAATAGATCTCGGCTCTTTCCTCATCGAATGAGGTGCTGGATATTCATCAAGGAATATAACTACGCAAAGCAAGAACTAGAGAAGCAATCTTATTAAAAATTTGATTCTACAATATCTTTAGGTTTCTTTCCTTTCATTAATCTCATTAATGAAGTCCCATTATTTATGCTTCTTAAGTATCACAGATTAAGAAATGAAAATAGAACGTACGTTTATGTCATCCGCATTCGCCACAGTGTCCCGTTATGCACCGTTTGGTTACTTAACTAAAGGCATAGTGGGGCGATACTAGCGCGGGTGTAAAACATAAGCAACGTTTATTATATATCATATATATATATATATATATATATATATATATATATATATAATAACAACATTCGTCTAATCATATAAAGTGATCACATCACAGATTATCAGCAGCAGAAGTCCACATATGAAATATTGGATATATTAGGAATTCCGTGTTTTAAATTAAGCCAGTAAAAAACATGGATTCCACGGTCGTGATGAATAGTCAAACCCACATCCCTGGACCCCTACGAGAGAGGCAAGCAACCCTACCAATTCTAGAGTTAGGAGACCCTGTCTTGACTCCTCGAGATGGTCTCCCACTGGACTCTAGAACCCGGTTACTTGTGCTCCCCACCTTGGGTCTATCCTAATGCGGGAAAGTAAATAATATATATCAATGGTGACATCATCCTCAAGCCGGAAGTGTCCTAATAAATGAATATTACATACAAGTTTTTACATGAATGAAAATGAAAAACTCTCATCTCACGCAAAAACCCCCGGCTATTCAAACACGACGATCCAATATAACATATCACAGCAACACATAACATCACATGTCATCAACGTAAGTAAATATGTATATCCCAATTGTCATTGACATATAGCAACGAAGCCGGAGATACACCACATATTACACTTATGGTCGCAGAAAAGAAAGTGAAAACTACAACAATTGGAATCTGCAACCACCTTAGACATCATAAACCCGAAATATCACATACTTCGGATTTCATGCCTAACCATATGAATTCCTTAGACATGATAAACCCAGAATATCTCATATTCTGAATTTCATGCCTAACATTATAAACCCCGCATTTTAGTCTCGATATTGAAAACACTTTTCAATAACAAGTCGGGCAATTCAACAAGATTCCCGACAAGATGAGCGAATGCTCGTCGAAAAATTTAGTAGATGGTCGCACCCCCCGATGTCGTCGACGAAGTGCACTTAGGCGGAATACCACAGTCGCGAGCACTCGGGAGGATACTTTTGGCAACGGGGTTCTCCTACAGTCACTTGGTCGGGGCTATGGGGTGTGGCTATCTAGTAATGTTACCCGGCGAGTATCCGCGTACACTACGTGATTGCGACAGAGTTTTGATCCATATCAAAACCCCGTGGCAACCAATCAAATGAGACTAAATTGCTAGTTTACAAAATTCAAACTAGTTTTCACAAAACTAATTATTGTGGATTCTAAATATTGTATCACATTCATAAAAACTAGGAAATGTTAAACTTTTCAATCGATCGATCAACCACCCAAAATTCTCAGAGGACTCAACACTTGAGTTAGATTCAAAAATTCCCAGACAGTGCCACAAGCACATACGGACCAGCACAAGAGAGCACGTCCGAAGCCTCACCAACGGCGCCGCGGAACCATCGCCAAAAGCACCTTTTGGCCGCGGTTCCGCGGTCGTTAGGTCGAGTTAGGGGTTCATTTTTCTTGAGGGTCCACACAATACTTTGCACAATTTTCTGAACATTTTTAAACCCAAAAATTCCAACTTTTGAAAAATTTCCAGAGAGCAATCTTGAGGTGGTGTTTGATGTTCGTTCGAACTTTATAACGTCGTCTAAGTTACCCGAAACGATGTTAAAATTACGACTACGAAACACTCCAATATGCATTTACAGAAAGATAACATCACATGCAATCTTAGTAAAAACAAATAATACCTGAAACACCAAACCTCAGAGCATGGAACACCAAATAAAATCGAAGCCCAAACAACTATCCAAAACCGGCCAGGCCGGTTTTTTTCAATGTTTCGCGGGTCCAAACCCAGCGGTTTGGGCTCGTTTTTCTCTGGTGTTCATATTACATCATATGTAACATTCTGCAACTGTTTAAAAAAATTTTAGAGGCTCAGAAAAATTCGACAGAAACTAGTGTTTTGTTTCGACTGTTACGGAGTTGTTTCGGTTTCGTAATTCTACAAATATCGTCTAATTCTCTAGCTTGGCTCTAATACCACTGCTGGGTTCCTTAGCACCCTCACTATGTTTTCAAGGGAATCAAGTATGCAATTTTAAAAAATTCTAGTGAGCTAAGTAACCCAAAACAAGGATCTAACTAGAGGATTAAGAGTAAGCTAGCATGTAATCAAACATTACACTAAGTGAATGAGGAATTCAACCTTTGTAGACAAGTTCTTCACTTCTAAAGCTCCATTTAGCAGTCCCTTCGCTCCAAGTAGTGATCTTCCGGACTCTAGTAAGGATTCACAAGGCAAAGGAACAAGCTTGCTTGAAGTCTTCGAGGCCGAAGATGATCTACGTCGAGAAATCTCCAACTCAAGCTACCTCTTCACTAATTGGGAATTAGTGAAGCAAACAACCTAAACTAAATGGCTAATCTAGTGTAGGTTGATGAAGTAGGATTTTTTCTCATTTTGGAATTGTTTTTCTCACTAATTTTCTTCACCTCTTGAAAACCTAGAAAGCTTTCATGAGATGAAGGAGGAGATGAAGTGTAGAATCAATTAGAGTCACCAAGCAACCATGGGTGAGATAATATCATATATTCTCTCATGTAGAGACTTAACCATGGCTAAAGATCATGGTTGAGTTAATAAATATCTAATGTAAAACAAAATTAGTGGACTAAGTCAATGGTTTCTACAAGCTTCCACTAAGCATCAACCATGACTAATTTCCACCTAATTTTGCATTTACCTTAAATAAATAAAACCCTAATTATCTAAAGTATGGTATGAGTCTCATACACCCATGTACAATATATCATCAAGTATGATACAAATAAATAATACATTAATATATATCACATATATATTAAATGTATAAGTGAGATAAATAAATGCTTAAGCGAGCTAATATTAGTTAATGTAAAATTAATATATCAAATATATAATTATACATTAAATTATTAAATCAACACTTGATTTAATAATCCGGCTATATTACATATAACCCACTAATATCATTTGTATCAACTTATCGAATCAACACTTGATTCGATAACCCGGCTATATCACATATAACAGACCGATATCGCGAGATTAGAATACGGTATCACATACGTGTATTAATCTCGGTCCCGCACATATCACATATGTGCTCCTACTTCGTTTCTCCTGAGCTAGGAAACCTCTGTGTAGGACTCTAAAGACTCGTCAATACTCTGGCAGTAGGTGATGATCATATCAGTCGCCCACAAGCCGTCAGCGGTACTAGCTGGACGTAACGGCTACCCGGGTATTGAGGGATCAGAAGATCAATAAGCAAGCCTGCTCATACTCCTGTGAATCCAATAAGTAACACTACCGTACAGTCCAGTCTCTTGGTCTAATATGTCGCATATATAGCCTGGGGGTGGTAAACGTCATACCATAATAGCTTGATAAGTCATGCCGATGTGAGGCCCATAACGTTTCGAAAAACTACTGATAGCACTTACCAGTAAATCTCAGCAACCCTGGCCAGGGATTTCCTGTTATGGCCAATCGAGCACAGCGCAACATCAACCCCCATACCGGGAAAGAGGAAATCCCCTCCCATCGCTCGTTGCCTCCATGTGACTCGGGACTGTACCTAAAAACCACCATTTTGCACGTTCTCTTGAACGTGGTAAGGTGGAAATCAAAGCACAGTAAGAATCACACAAGACTCTATGATGATATCGGGTCTACAGACTAACCTGTACCAGTGTCACCAGAGGACTGCTATCTGACGTGTGGTATAATACCATCTAGGAGTTCTCGGCGAGTCCTGTTCAGTGTACCCAGTCTCCACTGAGCATCTGTATACAATCTTTGATGTCAAACACTAATGGATCTGGGATCATCCATCGCCCATCATATGGTCAAGAAACGTATATGCTAGTCTACTCTAGAATATCGATGCCCTGTCTCGATTCTCCCACGACTAGGAACAATTGAAGGATATACTTATAGACTACCCTGGCCCCACTAGTATGATCTGCATCATAATCCTGGTAGTCAAGTATACATCCTAAGGGTTTTATCAACATGTAACAGAGAGACGAGAAGTATACATGTTAAGATAAAGAGTAACCAGATAGCATACTATCATGTCAAGCAAGAAAGTCCTCCCTATATATTTCCAAGCATCCACTCTAAAATACATCATATGTACAATAATGGCTTCTAGGGCATATATACAACTAACAGTCAAGGCATAGTGTACGGTAGCTAGATATTGCTTTTCTGTTGCATTTAGATGTGATTATCTAGGACAGTCGTATAGCCTTGTTGGCCTTTGTCAAGGGTTTGTACGGATGGGTCTAGATTAATCCAGGATATTGACGGGTTGAACTTGACTAGTGGTTTATGACTTGTTGGCTTTTGTCAGAGTCATGAACCGCTAGATGAAAAAACCACGTTGGGAGTTTCAAACATATAGGAAAATTGCAGGCTTAGCATACCTTCTAGAGTGTGGTGACTAGAGTGGATTCCATATAGGTCATCACACAATGATAGTTGGATCCCGATTCCACTGATGAGTATGATTACTCTTGGGAGATTATTTCACTTAACAATCAATGCTATAAACCAAGTAGGTGTCTAGAATGGTGTTAGCGGGACTATGCCTCCAGGGAAAAGAGGTTATATAATTAAGGAACTTCGTGAAAGCGTTGGAAAACCTCTCTCGAAGTACCAACACTAGCCTGGCCGAAAGGTTAAGTAAGTATTGCGACATGTGATTAATCCTTACTAGTTCTTCTTTTATGGTTTGAAAAAGAATTTAAGGAAATAGTGGGAGCCATCCTGATTAGATAAATTAATAACCAATATAATCTTGCAAGAGCATACGCTAAGTGTTACTTTTCTCTCTCTCCAGGTAGAAACCATTTCACGCCCTAATCAAGATAATAAAATGTATCGCTTGACCAATCTGAATTCTTATTCAGAGCCGGGGAGCGTCGGTTCGGCTCTAAACTATGACATCTGTTATGAGTATGAGCAAGGGAAAGAGGATTTCTTGAATTCCTTGATGACCCCAACGAAGAAGAAGCAGGTTTTTTGTTATTGAGAACTATTTTTCGGTCAGTCCTACCTCCTGGGTACTAGATACCGGATCGGAATCTCATATCTGTAATTTATTGCAGAGACTAAGAAAAAGTAGGATAGTTGGACATGGAGATATATCCCTCAGAGTAGGGAAGAGAGCACAAGTTGATATTGCTGCCGTCGTTGAATATCACCAGGTGTTGCCAAAAGGCAACACTATGATTTTGAACAATTGCTACTATGTACCTTCCATGGTTTGCAACATCATATCAGTTTCTTTACTTGATAAAGATGGATATAAGTTTGTTCTTGATAGAAATATCATGAACATTTACCTTAATCAGGTATTGGTTGCAGAGGGTACTCTGTATAATGGTATGTATGTTCTAAATCAAAACATAGTTTTCAATGTACAAAACACATGCAAGAGGAAGAGTTCAGAAGAGAACGAATCCTACTTGTGGCATTGTAGACTTGGTCATATCGGAGAGAAAAGACGAAGTAAGTTATATAAGAATGGATATTTGAATACGTTCGAATTTTCATCTTATGAAACTTGTCAGTCTTGTCTCAAAGGAAAGATGACCAAATCTCCGTTCACCGGACACGGAAAAAGAGCAGCAGAGCTCTTGGGACTCATACGCAGTGATGTATTGTTAGTTATATGTATGCCCTAGAGGCCATTACTGTACATAGGATGTATATTGTAGTGGATGCTGGGACATATATAGGGAAGACTTTCTTGCTCGACATGATAGTATGCTATCTGGTTACTCTTTACCTTAACGTGTGCACTGATTGTCTCTCTGTTACATGTTGGTAAAGCCCTTAGGATGTGTACTTGACTATCTGGACTATGATGCGGATCATACTAGTGGGGACATGGTAGTCTATAAGTACATCCTTCAAAGTCCCTAGTCGTGGGTGTATCGAGATGGGGCATCGATATACCAGAGTAGACTAGCGTGTACCTTCTCGACCCATACAGATGGGCGATGGATGATCCCATATCCATCGGTGTTTGACATCGGAGATGATATACGGGTGCTCAGTAGAGACTGGGTACACTGGACGGACTCGCCGAGAACTCCCAGATGGTATTATACCTCACGTCAGATGGCAGTTCTCTGGTGATACTGGTACAGAGTAGTCTGTTGACCCGAGATCGTCATAGAGTCTTGTGTGGTTCCCACTGTGCTTTGATTTCCATCTTACCACGTCCAAGAGGGCGTGCAAAACGGTGGTTTTTGGGTACAGTCCCGAGTCACATAGAGGCAATGAGCGATAGGAGGCCATTCGTCTCTCCCGGTATAGGGAGTTGATGTTGCGCTGTGTTCGATTGGCTATAACAGGAAATCCCTGGCAAGGGTTGTTGAGATTTACTGGTAAGTGTTACCAGTAGTTTCTCGAACAGTTATAGACCTCGTATCGACACGACTTATCGAGCTATTGGGGTCTGACGTTTACCACCCCTAGGCAAGATATGCGACATATTAGACGATCAGACCGGACTGTACGGTAGTGTTACTGGTCGGATTCACTGGAGTGTGAGCGGGCTTGCTCGTCGATCTTCAGATCGCTCAATACCCGGGTGGCCGTTACGTTTAGCAGACCGCTTGCGGCTTGTGGGTGTTTGATATGATCATCATCTGCTGCCGGCGTATTGACGAGTCTTTAGAGTCCTACACAGAGGTTTCCTGGCTCAAGCGAAACGAAATAGGAGCGCATATGAGATATGTGCGGGACCGAGAATAATGCGTGTATGTGATACCGTATTCCATTCTCGCGATGAATGTATCGAATGGTTATATGCGATATAACCTAGTTATCGAATCAAAGGTTGATTCGATAAGCCGATACATTGAATACTAGTCGGTTATATGCGATATGACCGGATCGTTAAATCAAGTCTTGATTTAATGATTTATTGTATAATTATATATTTGATATATTACTTTGCATTAACTAGTATCGGTTCACTTAAGATGGATTTTCTCACTCGGATGTGTGCATTGCATATGCGATATGATTTTGTGCACTTTATTGTATCATTTTTGATGATACATGTTTAACTTTAGTTAAGTGTAATGAATTAAGCCATGGTTAAACTAATGATTAGGGTTTTCTATTCTTACTTATTTATTTATTTATTTTGAATTGATGAGAAAAGAATGGTTGCAAGTTTTGGAGTTTAGTTGAAGCTTCATGAAGCTTTGATAAAGTCAACCATTCTTATCTCATCTTTAACCCTAACCATTCCCACTAACCATGATTCATTCTCTACACTTGACTCTAGTTAACATTATGATAAGTTTTGATTTTTCTATTGTTTTTAATTAACTTATCATAATTTTTCTTCTTCTTCTTCCTTGAACTCAAGAAGAAAAAGCTTTCTTCATCAATGGTGAATTGAGCAAATGAGTGAGAAATCCAAATCTAAAGTCTACCCACTTCCTATTTCTTCATCCTCTACCTCTTGCCAAGTAGTAGAGTGTGTTCTCTTCACAAGTTTTTGGACTTGGTGAAGTTGGAGCTTGATTTAGCGATGCCTCGACGTAGATCATCTTCGGCATGGGCATCGACGACCTAGCTTGCCCATTCTCCGATGAAGCCGACGCTTGAGCCCGGATTTGATTTGGACAGCGGAGAGGACCTCGTTGCGGAGCTATGGAGGTGGAGCACCGGATCTACAAAGGTTGTATTTCCGTATTCTCATTAGTTAAGTGTTAACTAGTTTTGTTTCGCCTAGATTTCTAGCAAACGATCCGTACATTAGAGTTTCTCGGCACTAGAATTTTTGAAATTGGCATGATCGATGCCTTGTGAGACCTCACTAGAGTGCCTAGGAACCCTACAGTGGTATCAGAGCCTAGCTAGAGCCTTAGGCGAAGTCTAGATGGAATTTGAAGTCCGAACGAACCCGAAACCCCGAACCAATATTGCTCACTGTCCAGATTTTAAAATTGTGGATTTTTCTAGATTAAAAATATCCAGAAAATCAAGCAGGGTTTTCTAGGAATTACTGTAAATTTCGTGGACCTAATTCAACTTTCGCACCGCGTTTCCGCGGCACGAGCATGGCTCGTGCGGCGGAAACGCGGCCGTTTTGTCGTGTTGTGAGGTAATGGTTGCACAGTAACTCCTATTTAACAGTACTGGTTTTCCTGGGTATTTTTAATAATTTTTCAAGAGTTGAAATTTCTGGAGTTGTTTTGGGGATTCGGTGTTTCGATCGGGGTTTCAAATTTTGTCTGTGTGGCTTTCCGCATAAATTTTAGAATATGTTAAAAAGTTCGACCGGATATAAATACCCAATTTTTCCCCTGTCGGGAAATTTCCAAGTGTTGGATTTTTCCGTAGTTTAACGACGTTCTAAGTAGTGCAAGTAACGCGATGGACCCTCTAGAAGACAACAAACCTTAACTCGATTATGTGACCGTCTTGAACTGCCCTTTGAACCTTCGGGTTTGGGGCAGTACGGTGTGCCACATGTGAGGCGTTGGCTTGACCCTTCTACGGCTGGACCGTTGGTACTGAGGCACGAACTGAATGCTGTTAGACGTATTTCATGTGTTGATCTGTATCGGGAAAACTTGGGTGTTCGATTGTTCGATCGGAAAGTTTGACATTTTCTATTTATCCGGAATGGGATACAATAATTGGAATTCACAATAAGTTATGAGATAACTGAATGAATGTTATAAACATAGCACTTTAGTCTCACTTGATCGGTTGCCACGGAATTTTGATGTGATCAAAAGTCCGTCGCAATCACGTAGCGTACGCGGATACTCGCCGGGTAAACTTAATAGACAGCTACATCCCTTAGCCCCGACCAAGTGACTGTTGGAGAACCCCGTCGCCGAAAGCATCCGGTCGGGTGCTCGCGGTAGCGGTGTTCCGTCTTGGTGCACTTCGTCGACGGTATCGGGGGTGCGGCCGCCTACTAAAGTTTGCGACGAGTATTCGATCAGACTGTAGGGAATCTTGTTGAATTGCCCGACTTGATATTGAAAAGAGTTTTCGATTTTGAGACTAAAATACGGGGTTTATAATTGTTAGGCATGCGATGTCTAAGTAATTCATTTGGTCAGGCATGCGATGTCTGAGGTGGTTGCGGATTCCAACTGTTGTAGTTTTACACTTTCTTTTCTGTGACCGTAAGTGTAATATGTGATATCGCCGGTTTCGTTGCTATATGTCAACGACAATTGGGATGGACATATTTACTTACGTTGATGACATGTGATGTTATGTGTTGCTGGATATGTTATATTGGATCGTCGTGTTTGAATAGCCGGGGGTTTTTATGTGAGATGAGTGTTTTTCATTTTCATTCATGTAAAAACTTGTATGTAATATTCTTTTATTGGGGCGCTTCCAGGTAGCGGAAGTAGTCACCGTTTGTATATTATTTACTTTTCCGCACTAGGATAGACCCAAGGAGGAGAGCACAAGTAACCGGGTTCTGGAGTCCAGTGGGAGACCAACTCGAGGAGTCGAGGCTGGGTCTCCTAACTCTAGAATTGGTAGGGTTGGTTGCCGCTCTCGTAGGGGTCTAGGGGTGTGGGTTTGGCTATTCATCGCGACCGTGGAATCCGTGTTTTATACTGGCTCGTATTGAAAACACGGACGTCCAAGTATATCCAATATTTCATATGTTACTTCTGCTGCGATATCTGTGATGTGATCATGTGATGTTCTGTGATAGATACAGTATATAGTATATATGATATATTATATAGACGTTACTTATGTTTTACACCCGCGCTAGCCCTGCCCCGCTCTGTCGTTAGTTACCTAACCTAACGGTGCACGAGGGGACATCGAGGCGAATGCGGATGGCATAAGTGTACGTCGTATTTATCTGTGATGTTTAGGTATTTAAAATGATGGGACTTCATTAATTTGATTAATGAAATAAAAGAAACCTAAGATGTTGTAGAATCGAATTTCAAAATAAAACAGGTAGCTACAGTTCTTGCTTTGCACAGCGGTATATGCGATATATCCTGCACCTTATTCGATAAGGAAAGGACCGAGATCCCTTCACCGGGAGTGACTCCTTTAGCAATAACTGGCAGATGCTACACACTCGGTTTGTCTTTTGATTGCTTTTAAGTGTTTTTGCTTTGCACAGTGATATATATGATATATCCCGCACCTTATTCGATAAGGAAAGGACCGACGATCCCTTCACCGGGAGTGACTCCTTTAGCAAAACTAGAAAAGCCTCAAAAACACTCCATTTCAAAATTCATTTGATCCTACAACGATATCAAGTTCATTACGCAATAGGTTTTCATAAAAACCTGTCGTAGCCCTCCGTCATTTCAGATAACTGCTGTTTAGTATTCGTGCTGCGTTTGTTGGCCTCCGTCAAGGCGCAGTGTGCGGTAGCTAACCAGTATTTATCTGCTTATGCATATGATGCAGATTGAGTTAGGGTAGTCGTGCGACCTTGTTGGCCTCCGTCAAGGGTCGTGCGGGTGGGTTTGATTTGATCAAGAAATGGCGGGTTGAACTTGACTAGTAGCCTATGGTTTGTGGGCCTCCGTCAAGGTCATAGGGTGCTAGGGGCAAAATATTATCGGGAATTTCAAGTGTTGAAATTTGCAATGAGATTGCATACCTTCTATGAGATAGTTGGATCCCGATACCCGCTGCGAGTAAGAGTTACTCCTGGGAGAGTTTTATACATTACAATTAGCCAATCAAGTAGGTGTCTAGAAAGGTGTCAACGGGGTTACGCCTCTGGGAAAACGAGGTTTACATTAATTAGGTTCGTGCGAAAGCACGGGGGACCTCCCTCAAAGTACCGACACTGGCCTGGCTGAAAGATTGGCGAACTTGTAGTGTGTAATTAATCCCGGCTAGTCTTTCCTTTTAGGGTTTGAAGGAAGATTTGATAAAAAGCAGTGGGAGCCATCCTGATTAGATAAAATAATAACCAATCTATTCTTGCAAGAGCGCACGCTGAGTGTTTTCTTCTCTCTCTCTCCTGGTAGCGACCATATCACGCCTTAATCAAGATAATAATACGGATTATTGACCGAACCCGCTTGTTATACTGAGCTGGGGAACGTTGGTCCCGCTCCAACTTATAATTGTTATAAGACAAAGCAGGAATTTAGGGAATACCAGATTTCCCGTGCCGCCCAAACGAAGAGAGTGCATGCTGATGCATCATCTTCGGGTGTGTTCATTATACAGAACTGTTTCTCAGTATCCTCCGAATCCTGGGTATATGATACCCGATCAGGATCCCAGATATGTAATTTGTTGCATAGGGCTACAAAAATGGTAGAAAAACTGAGAACGGGTAATAAGTTTCATGAGGCAGAAAACGGGGCAAGTGTTGCAGCCAAGTCTGTTGGTCACTGTCACCCTGTATTGTAATACATTGATTCTGAACGAATGTTATTAGATACCGAACCTGATATACAAAATCATATCTGTCTCTTTATTAGTAAAGAAACGATAAAATTTCGTATTGTTGGATAAAGTTTTGAACATTTCCTATATCAAAAGTTGATCGGTTCAGGCACGTTATCTAAAAGCATTAATATTCTAAATCAAACTACAGTTCTTAGTATACGGAACACACACAAGAAGAAGAGTTCAGAAATGGACGGATCCTTCTTGAGGTATTGTAGACTAGGTCATATTAATGCGACCCGACTAGCTGGAGTTACATAAAGATGCATATTTAAATTGGTTTGAATTTACATCTTGTGAAACTCGCCAGTCATGTCACAAAGATAAGATGACCATAGCTTTGTTTACTGGAAACAGAGAAAGAGTTAGTGAACTCTTGGGACTGATACATGATGATGTATGTAAGGTCTCCTGTCTACACATACCAAGACCGGTTCTTTGTACTTCATTACATTCTCTGATAATCTCTCGAGGTTCAGATTTATGTTCTTGTTGAAACACAAGTCCGAATCTTTTGAGATATTCACGGAATATAAGTTAGAAGTAGAGAACCAAGTTACGGGCATAAGTATTATGTCCTTTGATGTGATCAAGGAGGAGAATACTTGTGCATGGAATTCCTGGACTATTCTAAAGGAGAATGAGATTCTCTCTCAGCATTACTCCTCCGTATAAACCATAGCACGATGGTATGTCGGGACGGAGCGATCACACCCTATATGATAAGGTGTGCTCTATGATGAGTAATACTGAGTTACCTTTTTCCTTAAGGGGTTATGCACTTGAGAAGCTGCATACCTATTGAATAAGGTTCGAATCAAATCAGTTGCCTACCACTTCATATATGATATGGAAAGGGAAGAGCCCATATCTTAAGTTAGTTAAGATTTGGGGTTGTCCGGCCTATGTCTAAAAGCAAAATCCGGACAAGCTCGAGGCAAGGTCTGTAATGTAGAACTGGAAAGGTTCCAGCTATACAAACTGCAGCTGATGATTTGATAGAACCAAAGGATTCAGTAGATACCAACGAACCTCAGCCTCTCCGCCGATCTAGTAGGGTTCCTCACCCACCTGAGAGATACTTCGGTTTCTCTATGACAGTGGGAGCGAGGATTGCATCATGAGATGATGACCCAACTAGCTTCGAGCTGGCCATCAGGAGTAAGACTCTGTAAGAATGGCTGGATGCTTAGCGATCTGAGATGGAATCCTTATACACCAACAAAGTATGGACTTTGGTTGCTATATCTGAAGGGTTAAATCCCCATCAGGAGCAAGTATATCTTGAGAAGATTACTTGGTGTATATGGAAAAGTTGAGACTTTCAAAGCTAGACTTGTTAAAAGTTTGCATCATTGACCAGGTACGGATAATGATGAAACCTTTTCAAGTAGCTATGCTTAAGTCCATCCAGATCCTACTTGCTACGGCTACATACCATAACTACGATATCTGGCGGTTGGGTGTCATGACTGCTTTTCTAAATACTGATTTAGAAGAGTGCGTCTATAAGTACACAGCCAGAGGTCCTCGTAGACAATGGGAGCAGCGGAAACGTGTGCAAGATGCTTTATAGGATAAAGCAGGCATCGCGGAGTTGGAACATCTCTTTTGATGGATTAGTCAAAGAAGTTGACATCATCAAAATAGTAGATGAACCTTGTATAAACAAAAAGGTAGTAGGGAGTATGGTGGTGATCCTCGTAGAGTACGTGGATGACATACTCTTGATAAGAAAGGAGTTTCTTATGCTACGCTCGATCAATCTCCGTTTATCACAAAGATTCTCCGTGTAGGATCAGAGTGATACCTCCTAAATCCTGGATTTTGGATCTATGAGATAGATCTAAATGGATGTTAGTATACTCACTAGTTGTAGTGAGATGATATCAATCGATCCTGGGGAGAATCACTGGAAGGGTTCCAGGGTGATAAAGACGACTGAATGTCAGTCGCAGGCATTGTCTTTACCCTCAGTAAAGGGACGGTATGTTGGAAGAGTTCCAATCTAGATACCGTGACATACTAGACGATAAAGACAGGATACATCGCTACTTAAGATACTACCAAAGAGGTTGTTTGGATGTATATTAGTTCATGAGATGAACTTAGTTCCTACCATTGTGAGACAATGGAGTTGTGGCTTATGCCAAGGAACACCGGTCCCATCAGTGATCCAGACTTATTCTAAGGCTGTATCACCTGATCGTGGAGATGGTTGATCTCCAGAATGATCGAGGCAAGGAGAGCAGACTTAGAGGATAACGCAGCGGATCCACTCACGAAGGCCTATTCCCAGAGAGAGACTTTTATGGGATGGTTGAGTATGAGATACTACAACCACTGCTACAGATGGCCCTAGTGCAAGTGGGAGATTGTTAGTTATATGTATGCCCTAGAGGCCATTACTGTACATAGGATGTATATTGTAGTGGATGCTGGGACATATATAGGGAAGACTTTCTTGCTCGACATGATAGTATGCTATCTGGTTACTCTTTACCTTAACGTGTGCACTGATTGTCTCTCTGTTACATGTTGGTAAAGCCCTTAGGATGTGTACTTGACTATCTGGACTATGATGCGGATCATACTAGGGGGGACATGGTAGTCCATAAGTACATCCTTCAAAGTCCCTAGTCGTGGGTGTATCGAGATGGGGCATCGATATACCAGAGTAGACTAGCGTGTACCTTCTCGACCCATACAGATGGGCGATGGATGATCCCATATCCATCGGTGTTTGACATCAGAGATGATATATGGGTGCTCAGTAGAGACTGGGTACACTGGACGGACTCGCCGAGAATTCCCAGATGGTATTATACCTCACGTCAGATGGCAATTCTCTGGTGACACTGGTACAGAGTAGTCTGTTGACCCGAGATTGTCATAGAGTCTTGTGTGGTTCCCACTGTGCTTTGATTTCCATCTTACCACGTCCAAGAGGGCGTGCAAAATGGTGATTTTTGGGTACAGTCCCGAGTCACATAGAGGCAATGAGCGATAGGAGGGCATTCGTCTCTCCCGGTATAGGGAGTTGATGTTGCGCTGTGTTCGATTGGCTATAACAGGAAATCCCTGGCAAGGGTTGCTGAGATTTACTGGTAAGTGTTACCAGTAGTTTCTCGAACAGTTATAGACCTCGTATCGACACGACTTATCGAGCTATTGGGGTCTGACGTTTACCACCCCTAGGCAAGATATGCGACATATTAGACGATCAGACCGGACTGTACGGTAGTGTTACTGGTCGGATTCACTGGAGTGTGAGCGGGCTTGCTCGTCGATCTTCAGATTGCTCAATACCCGGATGGCCGTTACGTTTAGCAGACCGCTTGCGGCTTGTGGGTGTTTGATATGATCATCATCTGCTGCCGGCGTATTGACGAGTCTTTAGAGTCCTACACAGAGGTTTCCTGGCTCAAGCGAAACGAAATAGGAGCGCATATGAGATATGTGCGGGACCGAGAATAATGCGTGTATGTGATACCGTATTCCATTCTCGTGATGAATGTATCGAATGGTTATATGCGATATAACCTAGTTATCGAATCAAAGGTTGATTCGATAAGCCGATACATTGAATACTAGTCGGTTATATGCGATATGACCGGATCGTTAAATCAAGTCTTGATTTAATGATTTATTGTATAATTATATATTTGATATATTACTTTGCATTAACTAGTATCGGTTCACTTAAGATGGATTTTCTCACTCGGATGTGTGCATTGCATATGCGATATGATTTTGTGCACTTTATTGTATCATGTTTGATGATACATGTTTAACTTTAGTTAAGTGTAATGAATTAAGCCATGGTTAAACTAATGATTAGGGTTTTCTATTCTTACTTATTTATTTATTTATTTTGAATTGATGAGAAAAGAATGGTTGCAAGTTTTGGAGTTTAGTTGAAGCTTCATGAAGCTTTGATAAAGTCAACCATTCTTATCTCATCTTTAACCCTAACCATTCCCACTAACCATGATTCATTCTATACACTTGACTCTAGTTAACATTATGATAAGTTTTGATTTTTCTATTGTTTTTAATTAACTTATCATAATTTTTCTTCTTCTTCTTCCTTGAACTCAAGAAGAAAAAGCTTTCTTCATCAATGGTGAATTGAGCAAATGAGTGAGAAATCCAAATCTAAAGTCTACCCACTTCCTATTTCTTCATCCTCTACCTCTTGCCAAGTAGTAGAGTGTGTTCTCTTCACAAGTTTTTGGACTTGGTGAAGTTGGAGCTTGATTTAGCGATGCCTCGACGTAGATCATCTTCGGCATGGACATCGACGACCTAGCTTGCCCATTCTCCGACGAAGCCGACGCTTGAGCCCGGATTTGATTTGGACAGCGGAGAGGACCTCGTTGCGGAGCTATGGAGGTGGAGCACCGGATCTACAAAGGTTGTATTTCCGTATTCTCATTAGTTAAGTGTTAACTAGTTTTGTTTCGCCTAGATTTCTAGCAAACGATCCGTACATTAGAGTTTCTCGGCACTAGAATTTTTGAAATTGGCATGATCGATGCCTTGTGAGACCTCACTAGAGTGCCTAGGAACCCTACATGTATGTGGTCTGATGTCTACACATGCAAGGGTTGGGCTCTCGTACTTCATCACATTCACTGCCAATCTCTTTAGATTTGGGTATGTGTATCTTATGAAACACAAATCTGATGCTTTCGAGAAATTCAAAGAATTCAGAAAGGAAGTAGAGAACCAGACTGGAAGAAGTATCAAGATCCTCTGGTCTGATTGAGGAGGGGAGTACTTGAGCATGGAATTCCTAGATTACCTAAAAGAGAATGGAATTCTCTCTCAGCTTACTCCTCCGTATACAACACAGCACAACAGTGTATCGGAGCAGAGGAATCGCACCCTTTTGGATATGGTTCGCTCCATGATGCGTAGTGTTGAGTTGCCTCTTTCTTTCTGGGGACATGCGCTGCAAACGGCGGCATAACTTTTGAATCAAATTCCTTCTAAATTTTTGCGTAAGACTCCATATGAAATATGGAGTGGAAAGGAACCATGTCTTAAGCGTATTAAGATATGGGGTTGTCTGGCCTATGTGAAAACACAGAAACTGGAAAAACTGGAGGCACAGTTAGTTCTATGTAAGTTTGTGGGATATCCATAGCATTCACATGGATATCTGTTCTACCACACTGAGGATTAGAAGATGTTTGTATCTCGTCACGCCACCTTTTTGGAAAGGGAATTTCTTGCAAAAGAAATTAGTGGGAGTACGGTAGAACTGGAAGATACTTCAGAACTACAAACTGAAACTGAAGATTTGGTGGAACCGATAGATTCAGTAGTCCCAGACGAGCCTCAGCCACTCTGCAGATCTAGTAGAATTTCTCATTCGCCCGAGAGATACTACGGTTTTCTCATAGACGGGGATCGAGAGGATTGCATCTTAGAAGAAGATGATCCTACTAGTTTCAGGCAGGCCATTATCGGTAGAGACTCTGATAAGTGGCTGGATGCTATGCAGTCCGAAATAGAGTCCATGTACACCAATAAAGTGTGGACCTTGGAAATTGCTCCACCTCCGGAAAAATCGGTTGGATGCAAATGGATCTACAAAAGGAAGATTGGTGTAGATGGGCAAGTGGAAACCTATAAGGCTAGACTTGTTGCAAAAGGTTTTCATCAAAGACCAGGATTGGACTATGATGAAACTTTTTCTCCAGTGGCTATGCTCAAATCCATTCGGATCCTACTTGCCATTGCTGCCTTCCATGACTATGAAATCTAGTAGATAGACGTAAAAACGGCTTTTCTAAACTGAAGTTTGTAAGAGTGCGTTTATATGGATCAATCAGAAGGTTTTGTAGACAGTGGGAGCAGCGGGAAGGTGTTCAAGTTGCTCAAATCCATTTATGGATTGAAACAGGCATCGCGGAGCTGGAACGTCTGTTTTGATGAAACATTCAAGGAATTTGACTTCATCAAGAACGAGAATGAGCCATGTATTTATAATAAGATTGTAGGACGAACTGACGTATTCCTAGTCTTGTACGTGGATGTCATTCTTTTGATAGGAAATGATATTCCTATGAAATGATCAGTCAAGTTGTTCTTATCATAAAGGTTCTTCATGAAGGGCCTGGGTGATGCCTCGTACATTCTGGGGATCAAGATCTACAGAGATAGATCCAAGAGATTATTGGAACTTTCACAGTCTAGGAACATAGAGACCATACTAAAGAGATTTAGTATGGAAGATTCCATGTGCGGTAACATACCCGCATTGCACGGAATCACCCTCTCCAAGGAGATGTCTCCCAAGACAGATGTGGAGAGGGTTTGCATGAGCACTATACCCTATGCTTCGGCGGTAGGATCTATAATGTATGTGATGCTACGTACAAGATCAGATGTAGCTTACGCGTTTAGCGTGGTGAGCCGGTATCAGTCAAACCCAGGTGAGAACCACTGAACAGCAGTGAAGAATATTCTCAAGTACCTGAGAAGGACTAAGGAGATATTCTTGGTTTTCGGTAATGGAGACCTAAAGGTCAAGTCCTTTACCGATTCAAGCTTCCAAAGTAACAAGGATGACAGCAAGTCTGTCTCGTGTTTTGTGTTTACCCTCAATGGAGGGGCGGTGTGTTAGAGGAGTTCCAAACAGGATACCGTCGCAGACTCGACGATGGAGGCTTAATACATTGCTGTGAACGATGCCGCAAAAGAAGCAGTCTGGATGAAGAAGTTCATTACTGAACTTCAGGTAGTTCCGTCCATTGTTGATCTAATACCTCTGTATTGCGATAACAATGGGGCTATAGCTTTAGCGAAGGAACCACGGTCCCATCAGAAATCCAGACACATCTTAAGGCGGTATCACCTGATCAGGGAG
This sequence comes from Agapanthus africanus, assembly GCA_030015575.1. Taxonomy (NCBI): domain Eukaryota; kingdom Viridiplantae; phylum Streptophyta; class Magnoliopsida; order Asparagales; family Amaryllidaceae; genus Agapanthus; species Agapanthus africanus. The sequence continues at coordinate 732,292,960 of CM057339.1, forward strand.
ATCATAGATCGCCAAGAGATCGAGGTCTGGAGAGTGGATACAAAAGAGAACACGGGAATCCATTTACAAAGGCTCTCCCTCAAGCGCAGTTTGAGCGACTTTTTGAGATGTTGGGTATGCGGCACGCGAGTAGCTGTCCTTAGAGCAGACGTTGGGTATTCGGTATGCCAATTACTGGTCTTTAGTGCAAGTGGGAGATTGTTGGATATGTATGCCCATGTGGCCATTATTGTATATGTATACATGTGATGCTAGAGATATGTATGTACATGATAATCTTGCTCAGTTATATATTATATTATTTAAGTTGTCTTTATCAGGATATGTGTATTTCTTTCTTATGATGCTTTATGTTTCTTGCACATATTCATAATGACTCGACACAGTAGTATACCATTATGGTTTGAATTTATCTTAACATGTGCATATGTTATATATGTCGACCACATGTTGATAAAGCACGTAGGATCTTTCTTGACTACTAGCGTTATGATGGTGATCATACTTGTGGGAGCTGGGTAGTCTATAAGCATATCCTTAAAAGTCCCAAATCAAAGGAGTATCGAGATTAGGCAACGGTACTCTAGAGTAGACTTGCGTATACGTTTCTAGACCCCGACAAAAGGCGGTGGTTGGTCCCACAACCATTGGTGTGATCACCTAAGATTGTGTACGGGTGCTCACTGGGGGTGGGTACACTGGACGGACTCTCCAAGAACCTCTAGATGGTATTATACTTATCGTCAGATAGCGGTTCTCTTGTGACATGTATACAGGTTAGTCTTTGGAGCTGAGATCGTCATTTGTCTCGTGTGAGTTCCTACTATGATTTGATCACTACCCTACCACGGCTCTACTGAGTCGTGCAAACAGGTTTTAGTTGGGTACAGTCCCGAGCCGCATGGGGGCAGCGAGTGATTGTCAGGGATTCGTCTCTTTAGATATTGGGAGTCGATATTGCACTGTATTCGATTGGTCAGGACCATAAGTCCTTGGCCAAGATAGTTAGGATTTACTGATAGGTTGATCAGTAGTTTCCCGGATTGATCCTGAGCCGAATCAGCACGAATTATCGGGTTATTAGGGTCTGATACTTACCACCCCTAGATCCGGTATGCGATACTCTTAGACAAAGAGACCAGACTGTACGGATATTGTCACGGATAGGCTCAGTAGGGATCCGGATGAGTTTGCACGCCGACCTTCCTTTTCGACAGGTACCCAGGTAGTCGTTACGTACAGCTAGTGCCGCTGACGTGCTTGTGGTTATGGATTTATCCAGTAACGCACTGTCGGCGTACTGTCGAGTCTTTAAAGTCCCACACAGAGGGTTTCTCTGCTTCGGGAGAAACGATGTAGAGGCCGTATGGTTTTACGGCAGGGTTCGATCACATACGTGTACTTGTACACGTATGATGTTCGGGCGGATAATACTCGCGGGCTTTGGTTTAAGCCGGATCTTAGTATTATATTGTTGGATTATTTTCGTCTCTTTGTATTCATATTTTTCGGAATACGGATACGGGTATGTATATACGGTGAGGGGTATTCTTGTAATTTTTTACAAAGGTGCTTCTAAAAGAAGACACCTCATTATTTGTTTTAACCATTTATTTAAATAGTTAATGAGGTGGAGGGTGAGGTGTTATCATTCATTGAATGAAGCATGGCTACTTGGTGACTTATATAGTGACTCATGGGGTGAATCATGGTTTACTATTTGAGTATGCTAAATATTTTGAGATATTTTGGGTAGATATTTTTGTGTTTGCATTATTAGTTCACAAGTCTTAGCCATTCATCAATTCTATGCTCACAACAACACTCTCATCTCCTCCAAGCTTCTGTTCTTTTATCTCAAACCCTAATAGTCTCATATGTTGAGAAACCTAGGGTTCTTGAGACAAAACAATCCATCATCATTCTCTACATCATCTAGACAATATAGATTAGCATATCAAGTAACATAGTTACCTCGGTTTAAAGGTAGGAGCTCAAAGTAGACACTCTCGGGTGGATCGTCTTTGACGCGAGGAGGCCGTTGATCAAGCTCGATCATGGAGTTCACTAGGAACATGCTAAAGGAGAGGAGTGAAGACCCGAAGGACTTGAGCCTCTTGGTATAAACTTCTTTCATAGTAGTTAGCTTCTCTAGTTTGCTAGTTAGGTTTATGGTAGATCCGGTTTAGGGTTATTCTAGCGCCGGTTTTTAATCGTTAAAAAAATTGTTCCGCAAACGGCCTTGGATGATAGCCAGGGCGTTAGTGCAACCCAACAACCTTTTACTCATGTCATCTGGGAACTGCTATCTGACAATAGGTATAATACCATCTAGCTTGTTCCTGGCGAGTCTGTCCAGTGTATTCATAACCCAATGAACACCTGTATACTATCTTAGGTGACTAACCGACACCAATGGCTTGTGAGATCGGCAATCGCCCCTCGTCAGGGTATCGAGTATACACTAGTCTACTCCAGAGTATCGATGCCCAGTCTCGATACTCTCTCGACTTGGGACATTTAAGGATGTGCTTATAGACCACCCATCTCCTACGTATATGATCGCCATCATAATGCCGGTAGTCAAGAAAGAATCTTATGGGCTCTATCAACATGTAATAGTGATCTGTAATACCACCTAATGCATGTACTTGATGATAAATACAAACCAGATAGCATACTATCATTTTGAGTAAGACTGTTCTATCCGTATAGGTCCTTCCTCAATCATCTCAATCGCGTGCTTGTGACTACAATAATTGACTTGATGACACTATAGCCAACAATCTCCCACTTGCACTTAAGGCTAATTATTATGATGTCTCATACTCACAGGCCGTGTGATACCGAACACCCAACTTCTTTACTAATCAGTCTCGCAAAGCTTGTTTGTGAAACTATTACATTCGAGAAATAGCCTATGTGAGTGGATCCGCTCCAGTGTTTCTATCTTTATCACTTTATATCTCAATTTCGCGGAGAAGGACTATCTCCCGAAAATGAGCGATGTCAGTCTTAGAATTTGTCTGGATATCTGAAGAGACCTAGTTCACAAATGAACTCTAAATCAAACAAACCTCTCAGATCTTATCTTCCACTGAATTTAATCAGTATCTTGCGCCATGCCTTCCTCAGTATTCGCCTGGACCACCTGTCCAACATACTGCCCCTCAAAAGAGGGAAAACTACAACTTTGACAGTCACTCTGTCATCCAGGTCACCTTGGAAGCCTGAAATGATAACCGCCTCCTGAAGAAGGCTGTCGTTACCATATACCAAGAACATCCACTTATGTTCATAACTGCTTCCCAACGTGTCATGCCCCGCTTCCCAGTAGATGGAAACGGTGACGTGGTAAGCCGGCGACGTTTTATTCCGAGAACGTCATTTCTCGAAATAAATACGCTAAGCGTCTATAAGAAACATAAACTAATAAGAATAAACAAAAGAATGAAATCCAATTTTGATTTATTACATTCAAAGTTCGCAATTGACAAAATATCTGAATACAAGATACGATAACATGATATGCCTTAACAAGAAGACAAATAAAAAAGCTGAAATGAAATGAAAAGCTGAATGAAACAAGACGTCCGGTTATGATACGAACTAGTTGTACTCCTCTTCAACCGCTTCTATCTCTTCTGTCTTAATATCACCAGACGAATATTCCAAGAAAGAAAGAAAGATGGGTGGAATGCCTGTCTGCGAACTTGCGCTCGGTAAGTCTCCAAAAAAAGGTGGGATGTGAAAGTATATAAATGAATATGAAAAGTGACATATGATATAGTATGAATGAAAATAAAACATGAAAAAGTATAACATGGTAATATTGATGACGACTATATAAGCATGGCAATATAACATGAGCATAGTAAACAAGTATAGTAGCATGTATGGTAATGTGGATGTAAACTATATCAGCATAGCAAACAAGTATAATATGGCCGTGGAGTATAGGTATAGTGAACATGAAGTGAATATAAGTGTCCTAAAACGGTCTTTAAAAGGGTAAACTTAACTAATGTGAGTTCAAGTGTGAATGCCAACCAATCTCAAAAGTATTCTCGACCTAATGCCATCGTCCAGGGGCAAGGAATCACGAGCCCAAAATAGCGGGACTTCAATTGTTATCGAAGTATTCCAAACCCAACAGGCTATCATCCAGGGGCTTGGAAACACGGACCCTCATTCATGAATTCGTGATGTACCATTTCACCCCGGTACCACAGCAACGTTATTTGTACCGTTTCAGCCCGGTACCACAGTAACATTATTTATTATAATGGGACTGATGAGATTTCGTTGGATTCATACTCAAACTACCCCAACACCCTGTGTATATTAGTCTGTGATTAAAGTTACAAATCTTGCCCAAATCCATGAATACATAAGAGAGTGCAATTCAAGTATGAGTCGAGTTTAAGTATTCAGTCAATTGTTCATGTATTAATGTCAAGTGTTCATGTCAAGTCATTACGTATTCATGGTTCGGGTCAAGTTGAGTCAAGTGCACCAATTGGGTTCAGGTATTCATGATTGAGTCGTGTAAAGATCAAGTCAATTCTAGCGTGTAATGGTTTAATAACGAGTTATATAGATAAAAATAGATAAGCAATCATAGAACATGATATGAGATAAGTATACAAGAAACGTTCAAAAACAATGTTGTAAATATGTGATATGTACGACTAGTTAATCAAGTTATTTAAAGTCAGAATATAAACGAAAACATAGCCTTCATTGTTATGCACATGTGAGTTCTAGTCTCACCTAAATACGACTACCGGTTTGGGAGATATACATGTTTTCGTATCGTCGAGCAAAACAGATCAGAATCTGTTCAACACCGTCATATATTTTTAAAACGCAGTTTGAGTTAATTTATATCGGGTTTCAGATTACAAAAAATATAAGAAAATTGTAGGAATTTCGGATTACTTATCCAAAACACTAAGATTCGCGCGATTTGGATTTCTGATTCTCTAGTCATGATCGTTTTAATATCACCGTTTAAAACCGAAATTCAGATTTCTGGACAGCAACTATATGTTATATTGCAAAGTCTATATCGGATTGTTTCATGCATTTATAATTAATCTAGTATATATAGAATTATAGTTCTATCAATTTTGCATCTACACATCTAAAGTTTGTCATGAATGGACATCGGGAGTTTGAGTTATGTCTAATTTAAAAACAGTATGCGAATCAGGACTGATTCTGTCCAGATTCGTCTCTTAATATTGTAACGCAGTTTTCTATATTTTACGTCGGTTTTCAGTAAAAACTTAAACCGAAGAAAATCTATATTATTCGATGTAGATATCCAAAACACCTATGTTTTCTCAATTTGGACATCGGTAGACCACGTTATGTGTCCTAGAAATTGATTGATAACTGCAGTTTTCTGTTTTACGAATAGTGAATAAAAACGATATAATTCCTAAACCGTTAAGCGGCTCGATCTGAAATTTTTACAGCATGTACAAAATAATATATTATATTATATGTAAATTTATTGAAATTTTAAGATTCAAAAATTAATTTCTAAAAATTATTTTAAAAGTAAAGATATTGATATGTCATATGTGAGAAATGAGAAAACCATGGTATTTACTCGTAACTTCATTTTTTTTACAAACTTTAAATAAAGTAATTTAAAATAAAAAAACAAACGATGCAATCCTAATTGGTCACTATAAAATCTTAACATATGGATTGAGAGTAATGAAAAAGACTTTACAAACTATATATAAATGTATGTTCGTGCGTGTTCATTATTTATATATGTATTCTTTTAATTAATTATTTATGAACTATGATATGACACTAGTAAAATAGGGGGTTGCCCCTACGGATGGAAATATCCGTAGGGGAAGATTTAACTTGGCCCTACGGATTAATCCGTAGGGCTAAAAGGTTGCCCCTACGGGCATAGACGTCCAAGAATAAAAATATTAATTCTTAATTTGGTGTTTGCCCCTACGGAGACGCAAACAAAGGACCTACGGTTATATCCGTAGGGGCAAGTAAATATCTATTTAACAAAACCCCAGATCGATCGCCTACACTCACTTTCTCTCTCTCTCTCAATCGCGCGCGAGAAAAAACCCCAAATCGCCTCCGTCGTCGCCACCGTCGCCTCCGTCGTCGCCACCGCCGGTTTCGTCGCCACCGTCGTCGCCACCGCCGGTTTCGTCGCCAAATCGCCACCGTCGTCGCTCCAGCCCACCAGCAGCCGTTCAGGTATAAATCTCGAGGTAAATTAAAGCATTTTTGGATTATTTTGGGCTTAGGGTTCATGGCTGGGTCTGGGTTGGCGCGCGAGAGTTGGGGTTGGGCATGGGTCGCGGTGGCGGTCGGGGTTGGGGTCGGGGTAGGGTTAGGGTTGGGGTTCGGCTGCTGCAGGGGTGGGGCTGGGGTTAGGGTTACGGTGGGGCTGGGGTTAGGGTTACGGTGGGGCTGGTTGAATGGCTCTTCTGATTAGTTGACAAATACAATGTTAATCATAATTTACTCGACACAGATGGTAGAAAATCAGAAAAAGATCAAGAAAAAAATAATCGATTTTGATTTTAACATGCGGGGTGTTGATGCAAGATGTAATATCTAGTAGCAGATGCTAGGTATATAGACTAAAGAATAGTTGTAAATGAACCGCTAGCAAGAAAATCCTATAATTATACACATCGCTTGACGCTTGAACCCTGAAGCTCTTTCTTTTGGGGGATAAAACAAGTTATATTCCTGCATTGCCTAGAAATAGCAATGAGTTGGTTAAAACTTTTCAAACACAACCCCCACCCCCCAAAAAAAAGAAAGAAAGAAAGGGCAAGGAAAAAAAAGAATAGCAACAAGCAATACAAGCTAGCAACCGTAAATAACTGCTGAGATTATGTCTACCTTGGCAATTTGAACAATGATGGTCTTGTCTGGATTGTTAAGATCCACTTTATGGGGGTGAGGAACACATTTTGCAACTGTATTTATGATTTTCATTCTGTCAAGTGTTGAAATAAAAATCAACACTTGACAATCAATCCAAGATGCTCAATAACTTGCTTCAAAACCATAATCTAATCTTGATGATGCTCAATATTAGCGATTTCCATGATCACGACACGTGGTAGATGACGTGTCTCATAACGCTTTATGATATCAGTATCCTATATTTGTAGTTTTAATTGTTGATTATTATAGATATATACCATTGCAATAATAGTTTTTGGTTGATGAATGCTATTGCAATGTAGGATGATCAGTTCTATCAATCTTGATCTCAATGGTTTAAAATCATGTTACACATACAACACGAATGCACAACAAACGCATAATTAGAGAGCGACTCGAGATATTCAGGTTAAAACCAATATATGATACTCGATGATAATATGAAACCTTCATATTCCCATCGATACCCATATATGAAACTAAAAGCGCCACTTAGTCCCCGTCTATCGGTTAACATACGTGCGATGCTCGTCGTGACCTAGAACTATACGAAGGTTGTTAAATATCGGACAGTATAGCTCGATACTAACAACCGTCGTATAGTCTACGCGACGAGAAAATTCAATCGTATGGTAACCCATAGATTTGTCCCGTGTGGACAAGTTAAGAATGTATAAAGCAAACGCCTTCATTCACTCGTGTTTTCATCCGTTTCGAGATATTTCGTCGGTATCTTTCCGCTGGTTCTCCGTGTACAAAGATAGATTAGATGTTCATTTCAACGTTGTTTCACAGCTTTGAAATGATTATCTATTCTATTACAGTGTACTCGGAGAATAGCGGGGAGGTGCTGCCGAAATTTACTCGAAACGGTTGAAAGCACAAGTGATGGGCGTTCGCTCTATACATTCTTAATGGGATAGAAGCCTACCCCCGACAGCCGGAACACATACATACAAACGCATAATCAGAGAGCGATTCGAGATGTTCGGGTTAAAACCAATATATGATAATATGAAACCTTCATATTCCCATCGATACCCATATATGAAACTAAAAGCGCCACTTAGTCCCCGTCTATCGGTTAACATAACATGCGATAATTTATTCTTTTCAACGACAAACGCACACACAAAGCATATACACGGATTTTCTCCTTTGTCAGTAACTATCCCGTTCTTATATTTCTCAATATAGTCAGCATAACCTACAATTTATATGTTATTCAGTCTAACATGGCCCATGAGTACGTCAGAGTTAAGGACTGGATGTATGTGGATTGGAAACAACGTATGCAACCTAAGTTTGTCGCAGGAGTTGCTGCTTTCCTTGAATTTGCACGAGCACATAATAAGATCATAATAGAAAAGATTCTCTGTCCGCGCGATAGATGTGGCAATAAGTACTGGCAGAAGGTAGAATTGGCAGAGCTTCATATTGTAAAACATGGGTTTACTAGAATTTATTCAACTTGGAAATATCATAGGGAAGGAGAAGAATGCAGTACTACGGTAGAAGAAGAAGGAGAACACGATAATGCGGCAGGAGAAGAAGAAGAATTCGGTAATACGGCAGGATACGGAAATTTATTTCCATCAGAAGAAATGGGGGATATGGTAGAGTTTGCCCTAGGTGAATCTATTCGTACCGAAGATGACATTCCTTCCGGTCAAGGACCGCGTGCGGATAAATATGAAAATTTCATGAATGATGCTAGGAAACCAATTTATGAGAATGCGAAGTATTCCACCCTCTCATGGTTCGTCCAACTTTTCCAAATTAAGTGCCTAAATGGATGGAGCAACAAGTCATTCACAATGCTTCTTTCGTTCTTGAAAGATTCTATGCCTCCGGGAAATAATGTGCCTGAAAGCTGGTACGAAGCCCAGAAAATGATGTCTGATTTGGGTCTAAAGTGCGAGAAGATTCAAGCATGTCCTAAAAATTGCGTGTTGTAACGGAAAGAGAATTCAGATTTGAAAGAGTGTCCAACATGCGGAGAGGCCAGGTATAAGCCGAAAGATTCTGATAAGAAGCCTGATATACCTGTGAAGATAGCACGATATTTTCCCATAACACAGAGGCTACAGAGGCTATTCAGGTGCAAGAAAACAGCCGAGGCAATGATTTGGCATCACCGTGCTCCTCCAAGCGAAAATGGAAAAATGAGCCATCCAAGAGATTCACCGGCATGGAAGGATTTCGATAGGAGGCACGCAATATTCAGTAGCGATCCTCGCAATGTCCGGCTCGGACTGGCTGCCGATGGCTTCTGCCCATTCAACTATATGGCTGGAAGTCACAGTACATGGCCCGTTGTAATGATAATTTATAATCTGTCGCCTTGGTTGGCTATGGACCAATCATACTTTATGATGCTTCTTCTTATCGACGGACCAAACTCACCGGGGAACAATATCGACGTCTATCTCTGACCTCTGATCGAGGAGCTGAAAACTTTGTTCATTGATGGTGTAGAGATATATGATTCAAACACAAATACAACCTTCATACTGCGTGCGGCTTTAATGTGGACAATTAATGACTTTCCTGCGTATGGAATGCTATCAGGTTGGTCCGTACATGGTCACAAAGCATGTCCTCATTGCCATGAACACACAACATCAAAATTTTTGAATTTTAGCAGGAAGGTTTGTTTTTGCGGCCATCGACGTTTTCTGCCTCCAGACCACCCCTATAGGTTAGACACGGTTCACTTTGATGGTCATCAGGAGTTTCTTGGGCCTCCATCCCCATTGTCCGGAGAGGACGTGACTGCTAAATGGGATGGTTACAATAACGTGACCTTCGGGATGGATCCGACGAGACAGGTCAAACCACAATATTGGAACAAGTTAAGCATTTTCTTCGAGCTTTCGTACTGGTCTACAAATTCAGTGCGTCATTGTCTGGACGTCATGCATATAGAGAAGGGAGTATCAGAGCACATACTTAACTTGCTTCTGTATAAAGACGGGAAATCGAAAGACAACATGAATTCCCGGATGGATCTACAAGAGTGGGGAATAAGAAGTGAACTGCACCCTAAACCGGTAGCGGATAAACCGGGCAAGTTTGTACTTCCCAATGCCGCTTATCATATGTCACAACCGGAGAAGAAAAGATTCCTGCAGGTGTTGCATGATTTGAATGTCCCCACAGGTTTCTCAGGATCATTCAGCAAGAAAATAAAAATTGTGAAGGGCAAGATCGATGGGCTGAAAAGTCATGATCACCATGTTATCGTGGAGCACCTTCTTCCATTAGCCCTCAGGACTTCTCTCCCCGACTCGGTTGGTCTAGTAATCAACGACCTATGTTGTTTTTTCAGGGAGTTGTGTGCTAAAACACTGGAGGTTGCGACGCTGGATAAACTAGAAAATTCTATTGCGTTGATACTTTGCAAGTTTGAGCGTATTTTCCCACCGTCATTCTTCGATATCATAATACACTTGACGGTTCATCTTGCAACTGAGGCGAAGTTAGCCGGACCGGTACAATATCGATGGATGTATCCCGTCGAGAGGTACGTGTAATTTTTCGTTTCGCGCAATTTATAAATTTATTGTTGTCATGTATGCCCGTGTTTATTTATTCAACATATTCTCATTAGGTACCTTTACACTCTTAAGAAGTATATACGCAATAAAAATCGACCAGAGGGTTCTATCATGCAAGGTTATCTTCTTGATGAAGCAACCACATTTTGTTCCCGCTATCTGGACGAGAACATTGAGACAAGGCTTAACCGACCACGAAGAGTAAGTTCTTTTGGATTAATTGTTATATCTGTGTTTGTGTGTGTATGAAATGACATAATATTAATGTCACAATTATTTGTCGAAAACAGAACTCATTTTAATGAGGTACGTGAGGGGCATCCTGATTGGAACGAAGAGCGTTTGGAAAAATACCATCAGGATAATTTTTGTGATTGGGTCAAAGAGCATGTAAGTTATTCGAATTACATTTTATTGCTATCAGTTTTAATCTAAACTTGTATCGTTATGTATTTATCGTAAAATTTGTTTTGTTAGATCCACGATCCGAACTTGTCTGCATCATTTGAGAGTGATTCAAGATGTTTAGCTCAATTTCCTAGTATGGAGGTTGCATATTACAAAGGATTTGGTGTCCTTGGATACAAATTCGAAATTAAGGACATAGAAACATCTAGAACCACTCAGAATAGTGGGATTGCGACGGTAGGATCGGACGGTGTGATTTACTATGGGTACTTAAATTGTATACTCGGCATCCACTATCCCGGACGATCAGAACCCTTTTATATATTCCACTGTATTTGGTACGATCCGCGAACCGATACAGACAGGTGGAGAAGCAGTCTTGGGACTTGGAAAGATGAATATGGATTGACCAGTGTGAACACACTTCGATTTTACGGTCAGGACGATCCGTTTATCTTTCCGAACCAAGCGTTCCAAGTATACTACTCACAGTGTTTGAAGCATCCGGGGTGGAGTGTTGTATGCCGATGAAAACCTAGAGATGTCTACGATGTCCCAGAATACGAGGACAGCGATGAGGACGAAGAAGAGAGAAGGCTTAAAGTGCTCCGACCGTCTGTTTCGAGGGCCGGGTTGTCTTCGACCGATCATGAAGTTACGTGGGTTAGAAATGACATCGACGATGAAATCCAAGTAGATATGTATGATGCACCCACGAAACGAAAAAGGTTATCAGTAATGTTATATTATTACTTCACATTTTACGCTCTAGATCATATATAGTCAATACTTTTAATGATTGTCTAATGCGTCCACGAACCGTTTATCTAGATTTGATGACGATGTTGGGAGCAGCGAGGGGCGGCAGGAGCTCCAGCCGCGGCAGAGGCAGAGGCAGAGCGGTTCTGCCGCCTGGAGAGCTCTGTAGGGAGCTTCAGAGGGCCGGTCTTGCACCCAGATCGGAGACCCCTTCGGATGCCTCCTTCCGTGTTGATTTAGCCAGACCTCCAGGTATACTGCACGCATATCCATTTTGAATGTAATATTACAGATATTCATGCATGTTTATGTCAAAATTACTTATATTGTCAATGTTTGATTGTCTAGTTGTTGGTGATGCGTCCACATCTGGGACAGAGGCCACCCCCGCTCCTCCAGGTATGTTTATATATCATATAGTGTATGTATATTGATTTAGAATGCTATATCATAAATATACACATTCCTTTTGCTCTTACTTAGCAATTTTTATTATTGTCTAGCTGTAGGTGGTGACACCACCGCACCTGCGGGTATGTTTATATGTCCTATAGTGCATGCATATTGATTTAGAACGTTATATTATTGATCTACACATTCTTTTTGCAATTACTTATATAATCTATTTTTAATTGTCTAATTATAAGTGGTGCGTCCACACCTTCCACAGGGGCCACTCCTGCCGCTTCCATACCCTCCGCATCGTCTACAGGTTAGTATGAATAAATTTAAAATATTTATTTATTTTACATATGCTCTATATAATAAATATGAACTTCATGGAAATTTAGCGTCGATGTTTATTTTATAGTTGGAGGGGATGCGTCCGGGTCCGGGACCCCGGTTGTTCCTCACCGGAGGAACTATCGTCCAACTCGTGCTGCTGCTCGGGCCCAGGCTCATGCGCTAGTCACGGGAGGTATATATCACACTTGAATTTTTGTTTAACCTTTATTTCTTAATACAACTTTGTCTTATTATTGATTGTCTTGATATTTCGTTTAGACGCAGGGCCTCTCCATCCCCAGAGGGGGACTCGAGGCCCGAATCAGTCCCATAGGCTGAGGCCTGATAGAGCTAGGGGGGAGGCAGCATTCCCCCTATTTTTTACCCTTGACTATCGCTATACCGGTCCTCATGCCGAGAGGTTCGGCCGGTATTTGGGGGACGAGAGCCGGATCGTGAAGAATTATCCACTTCACGTTGAGTGGGGCGAGCAGCACCAGCGCTCATTCGCCCTCTTCTTTGATCAGGCTCGGGTATGTATTAATATATATTTTCATTTGATCTATCCAATATATTTATTATTAACACTTGCAATCTAATAACAATGTTTTTTTTGTATTTTCAGTTGGATTACGATTTTCAGCCTGTAGCCGACCCTGATCACCCGGGAAGGGTGCTCGACCTTCATGCTCTGTACAATGGCCTGATGAAGAACATGCAGGCCAAGGTCCGATACAACAGGAATGAGCTGAAGGCCGACTGCTACTCCCTGTGGATAGCGACCCCCGAGGCAGAGAGAGCGGCCCTCCTATCTACTCCGGCGTTTGTGAGAGTCGACGTAGAGACATGGCCTCTATTGTGCGCTTATTTCGACTCCGAACGCAAACAAGTATGTATTTTAAATTTAATTCATTATTTATGATATAATTTATTTCTTTGTGTTTCTTAATTAGAAAACTAAATGTTAATGCGTTGTGCAGAAACAGGCCGCTCAGAATACGGAGAACAGGAAGTCGGCGAAGAGGGGTCGCCCCACTTACACAGGTGGCTCGAGGAACATTACTCGAGCCATGGAGTTATCGGTAAATTAAGAGTTATTCTCTAATATTCTGCAATATTAAGAGTTATTCTCTAATATTTCTAATATTAAGAGTTACTTTCTAATATTGCAGACATATCGGACCGTGGCGTCAGGTGGTACACCGAGCGTGCTGTCCGCATATCTTGCCGTCCACGGCACCTCGACAGATCCCGCCACGGGCGAGCTTCGATGTCCCGACGTCGCTACCCAGGAGTACTGCGTAAGTGTTAATATTTTTTCTACCCAAATTTGAAATTTTAGTTTTGGAAGGTTCAAGTTTAAATTTTATACTTATACTTTACTGCTTATTGTGGGTGTAGGAGCGGGTGGTTGAGCAGGCCCAGGCCTCGGGGATCGATTTTACCGGACAGAACGATCCGAGGCTGCTGACCCCAGTTCTGGACGCCGCACACGGAGGGCACCACGGAGGTTGGGAGAGAGGCCGGGGATTGGGCCCTAGCAGGGCCCATATGAGGTTGGACTCCACCCCGGCGGTTACTTCCTCCGTCTCCAGTGACCGGCATGTCCATCAGGAACTGGATAGCTTGAGGGCCACCGTTCAGGAGTTGAAGGAGATGCTGGTATGTATACTACTTTATAGTAAAATATCATTTCATATTATATACATATCAACATATCCATAATTAGTACGTAGCTTGAGCTTATTTGGTTTTAGACTTAAGTTTGATTAATCATACATACATATGTAATTAAAATAAACAACGCTTTTCCAAACTAGATATCCAAACAGGGTTTCGAAATAACTTAATAATGAAACGAATTCGAATAATACACAGTTCTTACACGCTTCTTACACACGTTATGTCCAGACGCGACAGGGTAGATCGGCCGAGCCTCCATATGCATCTCCTTCGGCTGCGGCTCCGCAAGCCACTACATCGGCTGCGGTTCCGCAGACAGCTCCTGTAGCTCCACCGCCCACTCAGACTCCCGCAGCCGCGGCTCCGCAAGAGACTGCCTCGACGGCGGCTGCCCAGACCACATGCCGCTCAGACTCCCTTATTTGTAGCATTGCAGAGTGTATTGACCGAGGAGCAGGCGCGCGTTATTCTAACGTTATTCAGAGGTGGAGCTGGACCGAACTAGGGTAGCTTTTTGGTTCTTATTTTTTGAAACATGTATTTATTTATATCACATTGTACTATATTTTGAAACGATATTGATATTGGTTTGTATTTATATCATATTCAGTTTTTGGGTATCTTTTGTATATTATATATATGCGTGAGATGTGATTATGAATACTGCAATATATGATTTGATTGATGTATATAGTATTGTGCACAGGGCGGGAAAAAATCTAGCAGCCCATTTTTAAAAAAAAAATTCAGACAATATGTACCTACGGATTAAGCCGTAGGTACATACGTTGCCCCTACGCATATATCCGTAGGGGCAAACTATCAGGAAACCTGATATTTTCCCACCTGATCTCAGTGCAGGGTGTTGGGAGTGCCCCTACGGATATGTCCGTAGGGGCCACTGTCTATCTCCTACGGATTTATCCGTAGGGGTATAAATATCAGGTTTCCTGATATTTTCCCCCCTGATATCAGTGCAGGGTGTTGGGAGTGCCCCTACGGATATGTCCGTAGGGGCCACTGCCTATCCCCTACGGAGTTATCCGTAGAGGTAGAACAAGGACCTACGGATGTATCCGTAGGTATATACAATATATTCAAAAAAAAATACATATATGATTTGATTACCCCTACGGAGTACTCCGTAGGGGCAATAACACCTACAGATATATCCGTAGGGGCAAGAATTTACCCGTAGGGGCAAGTTCAGGGCCTCAACTTGCACCTGCGGCCTTTGCACCTACGGGGTATTTTTTCGCCCCTACGCATATATCCGTAGGGGCAGTGGGTTGCCCCTACGGATAAATCCGTAGGGGCAACCCTTATTTGTAGTAGTGTGACAAAGGAAGTTTTTCATGGCAATATGACAAGAGAAAGATAAAGAGAAAGAGATGGAGGGAGGAAAAGAGAGAAGGGACTTATATACACAAGCCGATATTGTCACCGGGCTTGTCTATCCGCCGATAGCCTCGCATTTCTAGCGAGACTTTCTTGATAATTTCTTTGTGTTCTTCTTCTAGGACTCTAGGTGAAGAGAGAGAAAGGAGAGATTGAAAAATGTGAGGAAGAAAAAGAAAAAGGAGAACAAATAAAGATGGTGTAATGGTGAATTATCTATAATTATATATGCATTGAACATGTGAATTAAAAGAGAAATGAAAGGTCTCATTTGTAGGTTATGAGAAGAATAAAAATTAATAAAAAATAATTGCAAGAATGGAGATTTGGACATGTGACTTAAGAAATGACATTGCAAAGACTTAACTAAAGAGCTATAAGGTTGTTCATGCTCATATTTAATTAGAATTGCATATATGTTGTTGCTTGAAAAGAAAGTGGGCTTTTGGGCTCATAGTTTCATAAAAGAAAATGAAAATGAGATTAGATTTGGGTTATGGGCTGGGTCAGGGCTTGCGTTTAATTTGAAATAGATTAAGATTTAGTTTAAAGAAATGGATTTGGGAAAAATAGATAGAATAATAAAATAATATATTTAATAGAAAATAAAATTTACAGAAAAATACTACGAATAAATAAATACAATATTTTACTAAAAAAAGAAAACACGAAAGTATAGTAATACTAGGTTCGTTACATTCTACCCTCCTTAATATAATTTCGTCCTCGAAATTACTCAAGAAGGATGTTGCAACAGGGTAAGGAAACAGGATTAGGATGATGTCGTATTCGAGCTCCGTCGATCGATACTCTAACCAATTGAGCTAATAAGCCAACGAGATACAAATAAAAGGGTGAATAAGAGTTAAGGATTCAAAAGTCGAGAGACGGACTTCAAGGAAGCCGAAGGTGGAGTTCAAGATGGATTCATGGAATGGGGTAAGATTCAAAAGTAAATTCAAATGTAATAATTGGATTTCATAATTCTTATATTATATTGCTTACGAAGTTAATGCAGAACTGACCTGCATAGGCCACCAACAAAACCTGTCATGCCCCGCTTCCCAGTAGATGGAAACGGTGACGTGGCAAGCCCGCGACGTATTTATTCCGAGAAGGTTATTTCTCGAAATAAATATGCTAAGCGTCTATAAGCAACATAAACTAACAAGAATAAACAAAAGAATGAAATCCAATTTTGATTTATTACATTAAAGGTTCGCAATTGACAAAATATCTGAATACAAGATATGATAACATGATATGCCTTAACAAGAAGACATAAATAAAAAAGCTGAAATGAAATGAAAAGCTGAATGAAACTATACGTCTGGTTATGATACGAACTGGTTGTACTCCTCTTCGATCGCTTCTATCTCCTCTGTCTTAATACCACCTGACGAACATTCCAAAAAAGAAAAAGATGGGTGGAATGCCCATCAGCGAACTTGCGCTAGGTAAGTCCCCAAGAAAGGTGGAATGTGAAAGTATATAAATGAATATGCAAGGTGACTTGTGATATAGTATGAATGGAAATAAAACATGAACAAGTATAACATGGTAATATTAATGACAACTATGTAAGCATGGCAATATAATATGAGCATAGTTAACAAGTAGTGGCGTGTTTAGTAATGTGTATGTCAACTATATCAGCATGGCAAATAAGTATAATATGGCCGTGGAGTATAGGTATAGTGAATATGAAGTGAATATAAGTGTCCTAAAAGGGTCTCTAAAAGGGTAAAATTAACTAATGTGATTTTTAGTGTGAATGTCAACCAATCTCAAGAGTATTCTCGAACCTAAGACTATCGTCCAGGGGCAAGGAATCACGGGCCCAAAATAGAAGGAAGTCAATTGTTATTGAAGTATTCCAAACCCAACAGGCTTGTTCTCCACTGAATACAGAGACGGAACCGCGTAGGTCGTCTTGCCTGAATTTTGGGGCAGATGCTATTTGGTTTTATCCGTCCACCTCTCCGAAGATGCCAAGTTGATTTATGACACCATGTATCGAAGTTTTAGAAGGATGCAGCCGATGTAGCAGACTTCGTCAGATTCCCCCTCGTTTTAGGGGTTTTTGATTGTGGGGACGCTCTTCCCTGCAGGCGCAAGCCCCTGCTGTTAATTACGCTACCGCATCGCGATAACAACTTTCTCGTTCTCCAGATGGTCACTTCGTGTCGTATGTGTTTGTTTTCTTTTTTGGTTGCCCGTGGATTGTATACAGAGACTAATTTATGTTGTCGCCCGTAGGGCATGGATTAGTCCAAAACCGTATTTTCTTAGATTTGGGTTTGGGTTGGGTTTAAGGATCGTTAGTCTTGTCTTAGACTAAGATCAAGTCAAACGTTTGTTTAGGATACGTTATTCTAATTTTAGACTAAGATCTACTCAACATGATCATTTAGATCCAACAAAAGAGAATTTGGACTCTATTGTTTTAGTTCAGGGACATTGCGGTCCATAAGTTTAAGGACATCATACAGTTTAAGGACATCATAGTCTGTAAAGTGTAAAGACATCATAGTCTATGGGTTTAAGGAGCTCACAGTCCATGGTTGTTTAGAGATATCATAGTCTGTAAAGTTTAAGGACATCATAGTCCATGAGTTTAAGGACCTAACAGTCCGTAAAGTTTAAGGACCTCATAGTCTAAGAGTTTAAGGACCCCACAGTACGTGGAATGTCTGGTTGTCGGGACCCGTCACCTCTCTGAATACGTTGAAGGATTACAATGACACATATCAGAGGAGTGAAGAGATGTACCCTTGAACCAATACTGTTTGGGAGATCTGTAGTCAACTTTGGGACTAAGATCAAAGATTTATAAGCATATGAGCTCAATTAATCTGAATTAGTGATCTGTGGACAACTTGGGCTCGACCCATTCGGTTAAAATGGTTGACATTTAATTAGGCTCGGTCCTTTTTCATTTAACAATGTTGAGCATTGATTTGGGTTCTGACAACTGTTTTTGTCTTTTATTGAGTGTTGAGCACTCATTATAGCTCTGGGGCTTTATTTAAAGAACAATTTATGTTCCCTCAGCGCACACGTGAGGAGCACGTGGCGCTCTTGGCGCTGAGCGCCAGTCAATGAGCACAGAGCGCTTCTGTTAAGTAGCGCATACGTGAGGAGCACATGGCGTTCTTGGCGCTGAGCGCCAGTCAATGAGCGCAGAGCGCTTCGGTTAAGTAGCACACACGTGAGGAGCACGTGGCGCGCTTGGCGCTGAGCGCCAGTTAATAAGGTCAGAGCGCTTCTGTTAAGTAGCGCACACGTAAGGAGCATGTGGCGCAGTTTGCACTGAGCGCCAGTCAATGAGCGGAGAGCGCTTCTGATCAATTTCGTGATCTGGGAAAAATGCTCTAGCTTACAAGAGACTTTGTATCATGGTTCTAAGAGCAAAATTCTTATTTTTATAGGAGATGTTACAATCTCTTCTATTTTTTTTTGTGAAAGACTTTGTCTTTGTAGATCTATGATCTGAAGAGAATGAAATTCTTCTCCCCCATTTTTATGATGAGATGCTATGATCTCTTTTTGTGAAAGACCTCTGTCTTATAGTCCTATGATCTGAAAAAAAACTTTGTTCTTCTTCCTTGATGAGATGTTTTTTATCTCTCTGTTTTTACCTTGAGGAAAAGTTCTTCTTCTCAGAACTTGCTCTTTTTTTTGGAATTTCTCAAAGCTTGGGGGGGGGGGGTTTCCTCTCTGCAAGACTTGAAGTCTTGGGGCCTTTATATAGGGTAGGCTGATTTGTTGAATCAGTTAAAAAGATCTTTCTTTGATTGATTTGGGGATGTTTCCCCACCATTGGATTTTTAATCCTAGGGCTTCTGTTTTACAGAAGGCAATTTTCTTGTTTTTAACAAGATTGGAAAAATCTTTTCCCATACAGAACTTATTCAGTATCTTGGTGATGATTTTTTTAAATCACCATTGGATCTTTGATCTAACGGCAGGGAACATTTAGTTCCAGCGCTAGCGCTCTCATGATTTGCACATGAGCGCTGCAGCAGAGTCTTTCACTCTTAGCGATGGCGCTGCTAGCGCGAGCGCTCTCATGCTTTGCACATGAGCGCTGCAGCCGAGTCTTTGAATCTTAGCGCCGGCGCTGCTAGCGCGAGCGCTCTCGTGTTTTGCACGTGAGCGCTGCAGCAGAGTCTTTGACTCTTAGCGCTGGCGCTGTTATGAAGCGCTGCTTCATTTCAAATTTGAAAACTTGAACAGAGCTTTGCTCTGATTGGAGGAAACAAATGCCCCCCCCCCCCGCGTTGCGCTCACGTGGCCTATACGTGAGTGCAGCGGTGGCAGCATCTCTGCCAATGGATCAACTCAGAAGTTGAAATGACTCTCTATGCCTATAAATAGGGCTTTTGGCCTTTGAGATGACTTCTGTTCATCTCCTTGTTTGTTTTTCTGAGAATTAATTCTCTTTCAGAGCCAAGCTCTCTGTTTAAGAACTCTTTTAGAGATAGAACCCTGTCAAAAATTTTAGGTAAAGGTTAAATCTTTGAAGGGATTACTTCATAATCTAGGGTTTCACCCATTAACAGAGCCTTGCTCTTTTCAGATCATAGATCTAAATTTTTTTAGGGTTTTCTTAACAGAGCTTTGCTCTCTTGACCCATTAAAGAAGAACTCTTAGAGTTCATCTTGCAGATCTTAAAGATCTCAGAGTTTTTAACTCAGTAAAGCTTTGCTTTTAGGGTTTTGATGGATAATTCCATCGTCTTCACAGAGCAATGGCTCTTAAGAAATTTTTTCTTTTTGGGGAATTTTTATTCCCTTCATGATTAATTATGACATATGTCATATCTGTTGCAGAGCACTGCTCTCAAGGTAGATTTACTCCTTGGCCCAAGGGGCGCTCATTAAATGAGAATCCTTTTAGGATTTCTTCACTAAACGACCGTCTCATCAAATGATGAGACCGTTTTATTAATGATGATCATCTAGATTGTGTGGGTCCCCTTGGTCCCTTTCCACTACATTGCGGTGCGGTACGAATTTAAAGTACCAAGTACTAGGCTTTGGGCTGTAGCATTGATGGCTAACCCTCGTTCTTCCCATGCAGGTACTATGTCTTACGACACTTCTTTCCCATTCATTCGTCCGGAGAGTGCCTTCGCCGACGCGCCCGTAGACCGAGAAGTTTTTGCACTGATCAAGGATCATGAACCGGAGCAGAAGTCGCTTCATTTGTGGGGGTTATGGAACAACCAGATTATCCAGGGTTGACGCAGCTTATCTTGTGCGACGCCTTCAGAACCAATCTCCGCTATTCACTTTGCCGACTTACCCCAGGTTAACTATGCCGTAAAGGAGATCCACTGGACCTTAGAGGGTCGCCTTCAGCCCTCTATGGCCACGATACCTATGCGGCCGCCAATGGCTTTAGATAATCTGGGGCGACGAATATGTCAGGGCGAGTCGCGTCCATGGGGACAGGTGTATATGATTGGCCTGACTCATCGTCATTCGGCCGGATACCTGCAGTGGGCCCGGTACATCTTATCGGAAAAAAGTCGGCGTTATTGAAGCTCGGGCTGTACCCTGCTATCTATGCGTCGCTTTTCCAGTATCCGGGGCCTCCGGTGTGGTGGATTAAGGCTTTCTTAGAGCTATGGAACATCCCGACACACACCTTTCTCTTATCGGATCGGGCGGTTTCAATCTCCCTGGAGGAGTTTGCGGAGATCTCAGGCCTACCTGTCAGAGGGGAACACTACGAAGAAATACTTCCCCCTGACGAATACGTCTTTGCGACCCAATCAGTAGTGATGGGTCTGACTCCGGAAAATGCCATTCAGCACCAATTCCCGAGCTTAATCAAGGTGTTGAATATTTATGAGTGCCTGTTCTTGGAATCTGGGGGGCACGGCTTCAGCTTCACAGATTTTATTGCCCACTTTCTCCGCCCTGAAGTCCTTTCAAAGGAAACCGCGAAATTTGCCAAGCTCGCCGATCCCTTCGGCATTGGTTTAGAAAAACAGCCGGCAGCGGAAGCGGATCAGAGAAATTTCTTTCTCCCGGACACTCCGGTTGTCCCCTTCGCAGAGCTTGTAGCTTCAGACGTCGATGAAGAGACGTTCTTTTTGGGGTTTCTCGGCCTATGGCTAAGTTGGTTCGTACTTCCCATGCACTTTCGTCATATGAGGCCGTCCGTTTTCTACCCGGCTCACTGGATGGTTGAAGGAACGCGGGTTGCCGCTGGGATTCCCGGGCTGGCTCATTTGTATCATGGCTTGAGCTTGGCGGCGGACACTACTCACCCGGGTTTAGAGCCCGTACATCTTCCGCTGCACTATTTTACTTCGTGGATTGAGCTGCACATGCTTGGAGACTTTGGAATACACAAACGTCCCCGTTTCTATGATAGCTACAATTTCCCCCGGGTGATGTCTCTAATCGACGCCTCTGCTTCAGACCCATCGTCGTGAGAAGCTCGGGGAGTGATCCTTCACCTGTGCATGGTTGGGGACAGCATGACCTTCGTTGATAGGGTCATGACTATTGGCAAGGAGTCAACTAAGATGGTGCAGCCGCTGCGTGACACCTTTAAGGACGAGGTTTCTATGTTGAAGGCTCGGGAAATCGTGCATCTGTACTCGATCAGGCCGAGCTTCTTAGTATTCAGGAAGAACGATTCGGCGTTGTTTATGAGGTACAACCCGCACTGCTTTGCCCAACAGTCGGGTTACAACCAGGGTGTTCCTTTCGAAGCTTTTCTGACTGAACCGACTGCCACTGAAGAGGGCATTCGCCCTGCGCTGCACCACTTCATGCGCCTGAATACCGGGTCCATCTTCCTTATCAGCGAGATGAGTTACGTACTGAACGCCTCGAACGCATATGTGGCATGGTATCAGCACGCAACGGGTGCCGTGATTAGGGAAGAACGACGGCTGCTGCTTGATCGCAAGGGTGCAATCCTTGCCGGTAACCCGTCCGTCCCTTTAAAAAGACGAATTGTCGTTCGTCCTTCATTAAAGGAGACTGATACAGTTGCAGTTCCTCATACCTTTACTTCAAAGCCACAACCCAGCATTCCTAAAACGGTAGCTATAGCGTCTCCGGACTCTGGAGTTGGCGCGGAGATTGGGACCCGTCGCCCAAAAATGCCCGTGAAGCGTAGGCTCCTATTGTCGACCGCCGGGGCTCGTTCGTAGAAGAAGAAGAAGTCGATGTTTTCTATCGACTTCGTACTCGGCCAGGAGCCCCATGCTCCCTATAGCGAGGGTTTGAGTGAGTGCGGGACCAATGAGGGTCTATTTAGTGAGCCTGCAGATGATACCGATCTTCAAGCCGCCCTTGTGGCTTCCGAGCGACAGGCTCGCGTAGAGGCGGCATTGTTATCACTTGCGAATATGGGTATGCTCTAGTCATGTCGTTTTGAGCTTTTTCCTTCTTTCTTTTTATGCATTTATTAATACATCCTTCTTTGTCAGGCATCTCCGCTGAAGAGGCTCTGGCGGCTTCACTTAGGACTTTTGAGGAGGAAGAGAGGCTTCACGGTTCCTTTGGCCTCGGTATCTTTCGGATCATTGCGTCTTCATTCCTTTTTTTTCTTTATGGATAGTCTGACCCTCCTTTTTTTATTACAGGGACTACTTCGACTCAGGTTATCCCGAGTGCAGTGCGAATCCCGAATCTTGGCGCATCGATGCTTCCAGAGCCGGCTGCCGAAATCTCAGCTCCCCCAATATTGCCAGAAGAGGCTTCGCTTAAGCAGCCGATGATGGACGCCGTAATGGCTCCAGAGGTAGCTCCTGGCTCGGACGACGACGTCACTTTGACGGAAGTCTTGAGGAGGTCCTTTCTCACTGCCAAGGCTGACAAGAAGAGCAGAAAGCGTGCGGCGAAGGAACTTGATGTCAGCTTGGCTGTGGGTGCAGGTTCAAGCCCTACCCCATCTGTCGCTATTTCTTCCGAAGATGCTCCAGTTTCCCTGTCTACTGTCCATAGACAGGTTGTGCGCGCGGCTCGGGAGGCAATTGCGAAGCCGCACCAAGGTAGCGTAATACTAGATCTTTTTATTAGAATTTGATCTTCAAATTATCACATATCATATCCTACAGGGCCAAGTCCTGGCGATGAAGTGATGGTGAGATGACGGCAACCACCGAGCCTGAAGCGGCTACTCTCTCTTGGGAGTCCGGGACTGTCCAAACAGCCGCTCTTTCCTTCTGTGGTTCCCCGCCATCGCCTGGCATTGCGAGTGTCACGACGGCTCTTGTAGAATCAGGGGATGAAGCCACTGGCGCTGAAACCGTTCTACTGAAGGAGAGAGAAGAAACCGCAACGCCCCGCGATACTTCTGTCGCAAGTTTGGCTGATAACCTATCAGGTGAGTCTCGGGTCACTGTTCATTTTCTATTTCGCAATCCTTTTTCATCTTTTTCTGACGGTATTTTATTTGTAGGTGTAGCGAACATTGTGTCATCTGAAACACTTGCGGTCGCTGCCATGACGGTTGATCCCTCGGCTTCTCCTATGTCCCCTAAGATGCTGGAAGGTATAGACTTGCGATCCATTTAATTGAACTATGATAACCGTCTTTCTTGTACTGACCATGTATCATCGTAACCTTGCAGGAGTTCTCTTTGATCATCTGTATCAAGTGCTGAACCCGCATTTCTCCTTCCAGTCGGAAGTCACTTTGCCTGCTGGTGCCGGTGAGTATAGTTTTAAACCGACGTCCTTTCCTTTCTTTGACGGACGACCATGCCATTGTTAATTTTTAAATTGATTGCAGCACTACAAATTGAAGGAGGGGACGAGAGAATCGTCGCACCACCAGTACTCCCAACTCTGCCCCCTGTCGCAGCTGGTATAGTAGTCTTCATCGCTCTTGCATCTTCTTTATCTCTTGAGCCGATATCTGATTATGATTTGTTTTGCTGCAATCGCACCGACTCCAGCTCCCTTCGAGTCTCGCATCTTAGTGCCGGCAGGGCCCTTTTCCAGACGTCCATCTTCTAAGGGCGTTGTGACCAGCCTATGCATGTTGAGTGAATCCATCGAGGAGCTTAACGCGGAGGCCCTTGCACTCACTGCTGATTTTGCTGCTGAGGTTAATCCGATATTGGCGACGCTTGTGCGCTTCCATAACGAAGGCGTCGTCGAGTCTTGGGTTAACTACTGTAGGAAGATCGAGGCCTGTCTGCACTTCCATAATGTTGGCTTTGAACTCCCAACGGGCTGCATGGGTTGAGCAGAGAGTTCCCTTCATCCGTCATTTTGAACAAGAAGCGACCTTAAGGCGGAAGAAATACGAGGAGGCTTCAGGTAAATACGCCCGGCTGCGTGCCCAGGTTGAACCAAACGCTGCGCAACTGAGAGCCATCTTCGACAATTTGCAACGATGCATTTCAGACGGGCTAGCGCTAAGGCAGAAGCTCGACTTCTTAGAGCGGGTTACGCAGAATCGCAAAGTTGTTCAACCGGAGATCGATGAGAAACTTATGTCTTGGTTGCAGCAACGGGCTCGAGTTGAAGCGGAGCTGGCCGCAGCGGCCGACCATGAAAAGGAGTTGAGAGGAGTGCGTGAGCAACTGGCTGATTTATTGAAAACGCCTTCTTCTCAATAGCTGCCTTTGTATCGATTACATTTGTAACCTATGAATAACATGTATTCATTTTATTCATTTTTTTATTCCATTCATTTTCATATGATGTAACTTGTATCCAATTGAATTTATGAATAAAGGACACATTTCTTTTCTATTTTGTATTATTTCCTTCTTTTCTTTGCTGTGTTGTTGTCATGTGATTTTAGCAAATGTAACTTGTGGACGATAGATAACAGTTCATCTTGAACTCTTTATAGGGCAGCGATGTCTTAGGAGACAGGTTCAGATCTGCCGCCTAAGGCATTCCAACTTTATGAGCCGTGAGGGTTTCATAAAGACTTTTCTCCCTACGAGTCGAGAGGACCCCGTAGGTGTATTTTCTCCCTATGAGTCATGAGGACTCCTAAATGTGTGTTTTCTCTTGAGAGTCGTAAGGATCTCACAAGAGAATTTTTTCCCTTACAAGTCGAAAGGACTTGTAAGTGATCAATGAGTTGGCCTGTTTCCGGGTCGAAGCATTGCTCCGACGAGGAGATCATTTGGTTGACGTATTTCCGCGACGGGGTCATGCGGTGACGTATTTCCACGATGGGGTCATGTGCTGACGTATTTCCGCGACGGGGTCATTGGATGACATATTTCTACGACGGGGTCATGTGCTGACGTATTTCCCCGACGGGGTCATGGGATGACGTATTTCCGCGATGGGCTCATATGCTGACGTATTTCCGCGACGGGGTCATTGGATGAGGTATTTCCGCGACGGGGTCGTGTGCTGACGTATTTCCGCTACGGGGTCATTGGATGACGTATTTCCGCGACGGGGTCGTGTGCTGACGTATTTCCGGGACGGGGTCATGTACTGATGTATTTCCGCGACGGAGTCATTGGATGATGTATTTCCGCGATGGGGTCATGTGATGACGTATTTCCGTGACGGGGTCATGTTGACTTGCTCCGTTTTCTTCGGTGTCGGGGCAGACTCTATGTTGTCTGTGAACCGTAGAGTTCCGGAACTAGGGACTTTGCCATGGCTTTGATTGGTGGTGTCGCATCCGTGACATGCTTGTTAGGTCCATGTAACCTACCCCGGTACTTTCGAGGAGGCAGAATAGGTAAAAATCAAAATTTTCTTACAAGGTGACATGGACCATCCATGATGGATCTTTGCTAAACAAAAACTAACACATAAACTACAAGTTCTAGCTACTATGTAGAATGGTTATACCTAGATCTTGAACTCCTTCCCTTCTTGTTGTGATTCTCCTTCTTGCTTGCTCCTTGTAGTGGTTTGAACGGCTCCTCCTCGTCGTCTTCTCTTTGCCGAAGATAGATCCACCCGAAGGCCTCGAACTTGAGCTCCTACCTCAACCGAGAGGTAACTAGAGTGCTAGGTTTGCTAGACAAAGAACCCTAGAAGGAGTAGAGAGATGCTTTGATGGTTTAGTCTCAAAAGCTTATGATTTCCAACACATGGAACACTTAAGCTTTGAGAGGAAGAGGGAGAGCTCCAGACATGAGAGAGAAAGAGCAAGAGAGAATGAGAGAATAATAGCAACCATACTCTCATATGAGAGAATTATTAATTAATAATTATAATTAAAGAAATTGTGATGGTTCATTTGGAATGACCATTATCATTTCACATTAAATGAATTTTGCAAGAATCAAAGAGCATCTTTCATGTGAAACGATGATGGTCAATATCTCAACATAGGTTAACAAGTCAACCAAAGTCAAATGGTCAACAACCCTAACCATGGCACAATTATCTTTAATTAATGTCATTAATCATATTTCTCATTTTCATTAGGGTTTGGAAAAAGTCAACGGTCAACAACCCTAACGAGAATCCTCTGTCTCTGCCTCTGTCAACTGTGTATACACACCCGCATCGGTGTTCCGAGGAACACGAATACAATGAGACAAAACCAATCCCAAAACAAATACTAGGATATGGCTTAAACTAAAGCCCGCTAGTGATAACTGCCCGGACACCAAACGTGCACAAGTGCGCGGATGTGAACGAACCCCGTCGTAAAACCATGCGACCTCTACTCTGTTTTGCCCAAAGGCGAATAACCCTCTGTGTGGGACTCTAAAGACTCGACACTACACTGGAAGTGGGTTTAACCACAGGCCGCAAGCGGTACTAGCTGTACGTAACGGTCCCCAGGTAGATGCCGATAAGAAGACTGATGAGGTGAACCCATCCGAACTCCTACTGAGCCTGAATGTGACAATCTCCGTACAGTCCGGTCTGTTTGTCTAAGAGTATCACATGGCGGGCCTAGGGGGCGGTAAACGTCAGTCCCCTAATAGAGGTACAAGTCGTGTCGGAGTGTAGCCCAGAACACCCTGAGAAACTACTGGTAACACTACCAGCAAATCTCGCTTGCCCTGGCCAAGGACGACTATGTGTAATGGCTCTCCGAGACACAACGCGATATCAACTCCCAATACCGGGAGAGACGAATCCTGTCTGACCGTCACTGCCTCCAAGTGCTTCGGGACTGCACCCAACTACTACCTGTTTGCATGACTCAATAGAGCCGTGGTAGGGTAGTAATCTAAGAACAGTGGGAACACACTTGAGGCGAAGTGACAGTGTCAAGTCAACGGACTAAGCTGTACTCATGTCACCTGGGAACTGTTAACTGACGATAGGTATATGATTGGTTCGAAAGAGTGTTTGTAGTGTAACCGCAATCAGAACGGTGTCGCGTGTAGCTAGACCGAGGTGAATACGGGTCGTCCTCAGGGAAACGTTGAACCTTTTATTCTTACTTTAGATGTGTTGAGAAAGAGAGAAGGGATAAAGAATTTTGAAGAATGGTTTCTAGATCTACGTTAAGCAAGAATGCAAAAATATAGATCTAGATTATTTTAGGGATGTAGTTAATATAATAAGGGGGCTTGTAGGGGTCGTTAGGATTTAGTAGTCATGGACGATTAATTAAAAGTTACTCTTTTTATCCTTTAGTAGATTTAAAACTAGAACGACGGTGATGCGTGTAGATTAGGGTTTCTGGAGGGAAAAAGAATCCCACTCTTAACCCTTATCTCGACACGGAACTCCGTTCATATCTAGCCTTTACCAAAACAATCATTAATCTTTCTAATCGCGGTCGGAACTAACAAAGAATTGTTAGCACGCCCGATTAGGATGTTAATGATTCTTTTGATAAAGTTCATAAACTTTATAGGACTTAAAATGGGTTTAGAGATGTTCATCATCCATTAGCCTACCCTAATCCTACGAACCCTGACAAGCGGAGAATTACTCGCGCATGTTGGGAGAAAAAGAGATGGAGAGAAAATGCATAATTAAACTACGAAGAAATAAAATAAGAAAAAGAACTATCTTTATTAACCAACAATATTCATTACACTTTGATCCTTAGAAAATGATTACAAAGACTAGCTTGCTTCTCGATCTCTTCCAAGGAGGTAGACGAACAGTTGATGATCAGTCTGGATGCGTGAGCCGTCTTGGACTTCGTGATCGCGTGACTTGATAATTTTTCCAAGAGGCTCTCGATCTTTATTTATAGTCCCAAAGCCAGAAACCTTGCTTCCAAATTTGGAGTCCAACAGTAAAGATTCACCCCAAAAAATTGCATCTTCTAAATCATCTATCATGCGGCGGATCTGCGGCCAAAAGGTGGGTATAGCCGCGGATCCGCGGCCTTTTAATCGGATCCATTGATTTTCTTTCTGTGGTTTCTCTCTACTTGGCACGTGGAGTTCTCTGGAATCTTTTGAATTTGGAAATCTTCTCGTAGTTGCTGCCAGACTTGATTTCTAAGTTTTGATTTCTTAATTAGGCAGGTTTGCTTTAACAACTTGATTTCCTTGATTTTAGTCCTGAAAATTCTGCACAACAACTCAAATGATAATTAGTAGAGTTTGTTTTCTTAATATTTGGTCAATGATATTTTTTTCATACATTTTTCTACCAAATGCTAATTATAATATATCAACACATGGAAAATAGTATTTTTACAGATAAACCTTCATATGTATGATATATTAAAATAAAGACCTTTTTTAATATAGAAATAGTAGGAAAAATGTAATAGCAAATGTGCAGTTTTATCGACTGAACAAATACCCCAAACTTATCTTTGATCGTCCCGAGCAAACTAGTTTATTCAAGAGGAGGAGAAAAAGAAAGGATAAAACTAAGCACACTTTCGTAGGCAAACACGATTGCACTGAGCACGTGCAACAAGCCGTTAAAGCTCTAGGTGTCCCTAGTAGGAGGAGTGTTGTCTCTTGAGGGTTTTCAGCGGATTACACCCACAAAATCCTATAATAAAAGAAAGATGGTGAAATTTACATATAAAGATAAGAACCATAAAAGAAAGACTTTGAAAATTTAGAGTTTCCAACTACACTAGCTTTTCAGTTGTCATGAGCCCTATCTTAATAGTCATGAAAAAATGTTAGAAATCACATCATCCCTCAATAAAATATCGTCTTTATTCTTCATTTCTACCTTTCATCCAAACATCGATCATATAACCCTACGTGTGTGTGTAATGAACATCCCTACACTCGGAGAATTCAATTCAAGCTATCATACTCTTGTCAATTTACCTCAGTATTTTTTAACTTGATGAATATTTAAGGATTTGCTCCACATTTTCATACGACCGTTAATACTTCTTGAGGTACTAACCGACCGATTACTTATGTGCTTGCTGATTAGGTGATAGTATTTTCCTCGTCTTGCACCACCTAAGACTTAACAGTGACTCCCAAACCAGTTGGTCTATGGCACTAGGTGATGAAGCACCCTCGCTATATTTTTTATTGCTGCCTTGGCGATAACAAAATCAGTGTTCATTTTTCTTTTCACCATTTTTATATTTTCGTCATTTTTTATTTCCTTCATACTTTGGCTTTTAGACAAGAGCATTTCAAGGTATCCTCTACTATCCCGAGTTTCAAGACGTGTGTAAGTGCATATAGTAGGGTATCAACATTCAAATGTTTGGCTTCCAGAATAGAAACTATTTTTCAGACATATTTTTATCTTCAGATTAGTGATTTCCTTCATCTTACTAACCCTTGGGACAACAGCTCATAACTACTTATTACTAGTTTGTTTAAGAAAACTTCTAATTTTCTTGGTTTTCTTAAACTATTCCCATCTTTTGGATGTAATTTTTCACTTTCTACTCTTTTGTTATAAAAGAAAAAAAATTTAAAATTTTTGAAAACGTTGTGCTTATGCAAAATATGATGCAAATTGATGTGTAAATAAGCACAAACCTCCCCCAAACCTGTTTACAGCAGTGTCCTCATTGATGTCATTCGTTAAGCTCAAAAACCTGTAGACTTGGGAGGAAATTATTAATGGGGGCAAGAATATATGAAAGTGAAAACCTCCCCCAAAACTTATTTTTGGCTCACAATTTTGTAAAAATCATCTTCTTTTAAGAGCCCAAAATATACCACCCCCCAAACTTGAGTTAACAATTTTAATCTTTTAAAATCACACGAGGGGGTCAAGGTTATTGGTCAATGCCAAGCTTTGCAAAGACCGAAGGTCAACACCAGCCATTCAAAAATTTTATCGATGAAGCACCAAGGTTGGTGGAAGAACATGTCACCTTTCGACGTGAAGAAGTGTGGAGGTGATAAGAGATGTAATGGAAAAGGATTGCGTCTCAATTTGGAGAGACGACACAGTGATAGTAATGATGGATTACTCGCATTATCATGATTGTCCAGAAGAAGGGGTGGAGGTTCAATTTCTTTATCTTGGAGTTGATTCATCTCAACACCCGTATCTTTTAAAAATGCGAGTTCATCAGCGAAAATTTCCTCAAAGCTTTCATCGATACTCCGAAGAATAATGTCATCAGAAAAAATGGGGTGATCGTCAGACTCTATAAAAAGTTCCTCATCAGCGTTAGATGTTGCCCGGATAACTCGGTGGAAGAGTACATGGTTGGGTCAAACAACAATATATGAAAACAGTCAGTATCATGAGGTTGATCAAATTCGCTGCTGTCGACATCCATTAATTTGACAGAACACACATGAGCATAGGGTTCGGAGGGTTCACTTCCCAACTTGTAAATATTAATCTCAATTGACTTCTTTCCAAAGGATATGGTCATAGAGCCGTTTCTACAATTGATTACTACGTTGGAAGTGGCCAAAAATGGTCGACCGAGTATCACCGGGATTTGATTGCGTGGGTTTGCTACAGCTTGTGTATCTATAACGATAAAGTCCACAGGGAATATGAATTCCCCGACTTTGATTAACACATCCTCTAACTCACCCCTTGGTTGGGTGATAGATCGATCGGCCATCTGAAGAGTGCAATGCGCAGGTTTTAACTCTCCGATCCCTAATTGCTCATAAACAGAATATGGAATCAAGTTAACTCTAGCACCTAGATCGAGTAGAGCACGATTGATATTTTTAGCCCCAATGGAAATAGAAATTGTAGGACTTCCGGGGTCCTTTCGTTTCTTGGGTAGTTGTTGTGTAAAAGTAGTGCTCACATTACTCGCAAGGAAAACTTTTTTAGGTACTTGAACTTTTCTCCTCCTAGTGCACAAGTCCTTTAAGATTTTTGCATATGACGGAACTTGTTGAATAGCATCTAGGAGAGGAATGTTTATGTTAACTTGCTTAAAAATTTCCACAATCTTCTTCATTTGTGGACTTGGTCTGTTGCCCCTTAACCTGTTTGGATAAGGTGCTTTATCAATAAGGGTTTGGTCCAACATTGGAGAGGATTGTGGGGATGGAGTGGATCCCAGAATTGGAGTGGGGATCGTTTTAGGTAGATTTGAGGAAATGGGCGAAGGGTTCGAGCCTTGGGGAAAACGGAGAATAGGCTCGGGTGAAGGTGGGAGACTAGACGAATTAGGGGAAGAAGAAAAAGCTGGGGTATCATTGGTGTCACTATCATCACATTGCTCACCCACTCGGTTATTCAGCACTTTTCCCGATCTCAACGTGGTAACAACACTCATATTATAACTTTGTGAGTGGCCAGGATTAGGTATGGGTTGAGATGGGAGTTTTCCTTTCTCTCTCGCACTCATTGCGGCGTTTAATTGTGCGAGTTGGTTTTCTATTGATTTAATACTCTCGTCGTGGGAGGCGGTGTCTTTCTGTATGGTATCAATAGAAGACTTCATCTCAGCCGACAATTGCATGGAATGTTTCATGAACATATCCAAAGTTTGTGCGAGTGAAGAGTTGTCAGTACCGGCCGCCTGTGGTGTAGAAGTGTTGGCCGGATTTTGGAAATTTTATGACTGAAAGGGGAGCTGATTTTGTGGTTGTGGTTGCTGTGGAGGAGGTCTTTGATAATTGCTTTGTTGGTTTTGGTTCCAAGCAAAGTTAGGATTATTCCTCCATCCTTGATTGTACGTGGAAGAATAAGGATCGTATCTAGGTTGCTGCTGAAAAGCAGCATTAGTTTGAACCGATGCATTCATAGGACATTCTTCCGTTAAGTGTGAAGGATCTGAACAGCAACCACAGACGGTCTTGGGAAGCGTGACCTGATTTAGGGAGACTGATGAAAGTTTGTTCTCAATAGCATCGAGTTTCTTCTGCATCGCTGCCATTTCGGCTTTTACTGCGATAGAAACATCGAGCTGGTGAATACCTCCCCTAGTTGAAGGTGGTCTTACGCTTTCCCACTGCAAAGTGTGTTCAGCAAGGTCTTCCAGATATTTCCAAGCTTCACCGTCGTCTTTAGACATGAAATTGCATTGACACATTGTTTCAAGCATCTGCTTTGTCGCTGGATTAATGCCCTCATATATTATTCGACATAAATCCCATCTTTGTATTCCATGATGAGGACATTGGACAAGCAGATCCTTGAAACGTTCAAAGCACTTCCAAAATGGTTCATTGGGAAGCTGAGTGAACTGGTTGATCTCGCTCCTAACACGGGCGGTCTTATGGTTTGGGTAAAACTTTTTAAGAAATGCTATTATGAATTCATCCCAATTAGTGATAGAGTGTGCGGCAGTATTATAAATCCATTTTTCTCCCAAGTCGTACAGTGTGAATGGGAGAAGACGCAAGCGCATAGCATCGACAGTCAACTGTGAAGTACCCATCATTGCGCATACGTTTTCGAATTTGGTGATGAAAACGTACGCGTCTTCCGACTCAAGCCCGTGAAATTTAGGCAGTAGATTGATGTAGTGAGGTTTAATTTCAAAATTATCCCCGTTAGCTGGTGGAAGAGATAGACAAGTGGGAAGAGGACCACGGATAGGATAGCATCTCTCTTGGAGAGAGATGCGCGGTGGATTCTGCGCACCTACGGGCGGTGGCAGCGTGGTGTTATATTCTGATGGAGTGTCGTCCATCTCGGTCGTAGTGTGTGGTGGGGGAAAAGAAGATGAAGAAGTACCGACTTCGGCATCGATAGCAGGAACGTGGAAAAGACGGGCACTAGGATCCCGTGTCCAGCCGAGCATGCACTAAGCGGGTTTAGTGCAAGTGGCAACGTGTGTGTGATTTAAAATTGGTTTGTTTTGAAAAAAATGGGACTCAAGAAAAATCACTCAAAAATGCACAAACAACCCTAGAACTAAGGTTACCTAGGTCAGTCTCTAGACCGCTCCTAGACTTCCAAAGGACAAGCCGCAGGATAAATCCTCTACCGCCTCTTTACTACTCTTATATCCAGGTAAGTTCCAGGTGAGTGGGAGGCTCCCCACTACGAAAGTAGTGGTCCTAATGAAGTAACCACTCGCCTCAGACACACTTGCCTAGACACCACAAAAGTAATGCGGATAAGCGATAGATTACCCACGACCTTCCTCTGTCCTTATTGAGCGCGACAGTCCTTAGATTCTGGTCTAGATATTTTTTAAATTAATGAAGGGTTGATCTAAATGCTCGGTTTGTGATTTGTGGGGCTTAGGAAGGGTGATGAAATCTCCACCTAATCTTGATTTGGTCTTTTCCCCTTAAGTCCGTATTAAAATATGCAAAACAAAACCAATCACAAAACTTTTGCAAAAAGATTTTTGAGCGGCGCTATTTTGCAAAGAATTCTGCAGAAAATAGATTTTATTGGATTTGAGAGGAGAGAGAAGGAGTTGAGAGAGATACCATAGAAGTGTGAAACCCTAGATCTCCTGTTTCCTCAAGTCTGTGACTCCAGATTTCCTTGCAAAAATTCACGCACAAATCGTTAAATATGCAATTTGTAGTTTTGTTTTAATAATGATATGAATCGTCTAAGAATTCAACACAAATAGTAAGAATAAAAAATTACGCACGTATCCCCGGCAACTGCGCCATTTGATTGGTTCGAAAGAGTGTTTGTAGTGTAACCGCAATCAGAACGGTGTCGCGTGTAGCTAGACCGAGGTGAATACGGGTCATCCTCAGGGAAACGTTGAACCTTTTATTCTTACTTTAGATGTGTTGAGAAAGAGAGGAGGGATAAAGAATTTTGAAGAATGGTTTCTTGATCTACGTTAAGCAAGAATGCAAAAAAATAGATCTAGATTATTTTAGGGATGTAGTTAACATAATAAGGGGGCTTGTAGGGTTCGTTAGGATTTAGTAGTCATGGACGATTAATTAAAAGTTACTCTTTTTATCCTTTAATAGATTTAAAACTAGAACGAGGTGATGCGTGTAGATTAGGGTTTCTGGAGGGAAAAGGAATCCCACTCTTAACCCTTATCTCGACACGGAACTCCGTTCATATCTAGCCTTTACCAAAACAATTATTAATCTAATCTCTAATCGCGGTCGGAACTAACAAAGAATTGTTAGCGCGCCCGATTAGGATGTTAATGATTCTTTTGATAAAGTTCATAAACTTTATAGGACTTAAAAAGGGTTTAGAGATGTTCATCATCCATTAGCCTACCCTAATCCTACGAACCCTAACAAGCGGAGAATTACTTGCGCATGTTGGGAGAAAAAGAGATGGAGAGAAAATGCATAATTAAACTACGAAGAAAAAAAATAAGAAAAAGAACTACCTTTATTAATCAACAATATTCATTACACTTTGATCCTTAGAAAATGATTACAAAGACTAGCTTGCTTCTCGATCTCTTCTAAGGAGGTAGACGAACAGTTGATGATTAGCCTGGATGCGTGAGCCGTCTTGGACTTCGTGATCGCGTCGACTTGATAATTTTTCCAAGAGGCTCTCGATCTTTATTTATAGTCCCAAAGCCAGAAACCTTGCTTCCAAATTTGGAGTCCAACAGTAAAGATTCACCCCAAAAAATTGCATCTTCTAAATCATCTATCATGCGGCGGATCCGCGGCCAAATGGTGGGTATGGCAGCGGATCCGCGGCCTTTTAATCGGATCCATTGATTTTCTTTCTGTGGTTTCTCTCTACTTGGCACGTGGAGTTCTCTGGAATCTTTTGAATTTGGAAATCTTCTCGTAGTTGCTGCCAGACTTGATTTCTAAGTTTTGATTTCTTAATTAGGCAGGTTTGCTTTAACAACTTGATTTCCTTGATTTTAGTCCTGAAAATTCTGCACAACAACTCAAATGATAATTAGTAGAGTTTGTTTTCTTAAGATTTGGTCAATGATATTTTTTTGCATACATTTTCCTACCAA
Organism: Agapanthus africanus; assembly: GCA_030015575.1. Classification (NCBI taxonomy): domain Eukaryota; kingdom Viridiplantae; phylum Streptophyta; class Magnoliopsida; order Asparagales; family Amaryllidaceae; genus Agapanthus; species Agapanthus africanus. Next base: position 732,328,636 of record CM057339.1, read on the forward strand.
ATGCTAATTATAATATATCAACACATGGAAAATAGTATTTTTACAGATAAACCTTCATATGTATGATATATTATAATAAAGACCTTTTTTAATATAGAAATAGTAGGAAAAATGTAATAGCAAATGTGCAGTTTTATCGACTGAACAGTATAATACCAACCAACAGTTCCCGACGAGTCCTGTCCAGTGTACTCGTTACCTAACGAGCACCTGCATACTATCTCCAGTACGACGTACTGATGGCTGTGGGACAGACCATCTCCCCTGCTGGGACGAGAAGCGTATGAAACCAGTCTACTCTGGAGTATCGATGTCCTATCTCGATAATCCTACGACTAGGGACCAAAATAAGGATGTGCTTATAGACTACCTAGCCCCCACTAGTGTGATCGCCATCACAACGTCGGTAGTCAAGCAAAGATTCTAAGGGCTCCATCAATATGTATTAGCGATATGTTAAAAGAAACACATACACATATTAAGATAGAAACAAACCAAGTAGCATACTACTATATTGAGCAAGACTGTCGTAAACCCGTATATATATCCCAAGCCTCCAAAATGTATTATACAAATTAGTACTATACAATAATGGTCTCTAGGGCATACATATCCAACAATCTCCCACTTGCACTAAAGACCAGTAATTGGTGTACCGCATACCCAACGTCTGCACTAAGGCCAGCTGCTGGCGTACCGCATACCCAATAGCTCAAAAAGTCGCTCGAACTGTGTTTGAGGGAAGGCCTTTGTGAATGGATCCGTCGTGTTGTCTTTTGTGTCCACTCTCCGTACCTCGATCTCCCAGCAATCAATGATCTCCCTGATCAGGTGATACCGCCTTAAGATGTGTCTGGACTTCTGATGGGACCTTGGTTCCTTCGCTAAAGCTATAGCCCCATTGTTATCGCAATACAAAGGTATTGGGTCAACAATGGACGGAACCACCGGAAGTTCACTAATGAACTTCTTCATCCAGACCGCCTCTTTTGCGGCATCGCTTGCAGCAATGTATTCAGCCTCCATCGTCGAGTCTGCGACGGTATCCTGTTTGGAACTCCTCCAACACACTGCCACTCCGTTGAGGGTAAACACAAAACCCGAGACAGACTTGCTGTCATCCTTATCACTCTGGAAGATTGATTCGGTAAAGGACTCGACCCTGAGGTCTCTATTACCGTAAACCAGGAACATCTCCTTAGTCCTTCTCAGGTACTTGAGAATGTTCTTCACTGTCGTCCAGTGGTTCTCACTAGGGTCTGACTAATACCAGCTCACCACGCTCAGCGCGTAAGCTACATCTAGTCTTGTACATAGCATCGCATACATTATAGATCCTACTGCCGAAGCGTAGGGTATAGTGCTCATGTGAACCCTCTCCTCGTCAGTCTTAGGAGACATCTTCTTGGAGAGGGTGATTCCGTGCAATGCGGGTATATTACCGCTTGGAATCTTCCATACTAAATCTCTTCAGTACGGTCTCTATGTACCTGGACTGTGAAAGTCCCAGTAATCTCTTGGATCTATCTCTGTAGATCTTGATCCCCAGAATGTACGAGGCATCACCCAGGTCCTTCATGGAGAACCGTTGTGACAAGAATAGCTTGACCGATTGTAGCATAGGAATGTCATTTCCTATCAAAAGAATGTCGTCCACGTACAAGACTAGGAACACGACAGTCCGTCCTACAATCTTCTTATAGATACAAGGTTCATCTTCGTTCTTGATGAAATCAAATTCCTTGATTGCCTCATCAAAACAGATGTTCCAGCTCCGCGATGCCTGCTTTAATCCATAAATGGGTTTAAGCAACTTGCACACCTTTCCGCTGCTCCCATTGTCTACAAAACCCTCTGGCTGATCTATGTAAACGCACTCTTCCAAACAGCCGTTTAGAAAAGCCGTTTTAACGTCCATCTGCCAGATTTCATATTCATGGAAGGCAGCAATGGCAAGTAGGATCCGAATGGATTTGAGCATAGCCACTGGAGAAAAAGTTTCGTCATAGTCCACACCAGGTCTTTGACGAAAACCTTTTGCAATGAGTCTAGCCTTATAGGTTTCCACCTGCCCATCTACACCGAGTTTCCTTTTGTAGATCCATTTGCATACAACAGGTTTTACCCCAGGTGGAGCAATATCCAAGGTCCACACTTTATTGGTGTACATGGACTCCATCTCGGATTGCATAGCACCCAGCCACTTATCAGAGTCCCTACCGATAACGGCCTGCCTGAAACTGGTAAGGTCATCTTCTTCCAAGATGCAATCCTCTCGATCCCCGTCTATGAGAAAACCGTAGTATCTCTCGGGCGGATGAGAAATCCTACCAGATCTGCGGAGTGGCTGAGGTTCGTTGGGCGTAACTGAATCTAGCGGTTCCACCAAATCTTCAGTTTGTGTCTCTGGAATTTCATCCAGTTCTACCGTGCTGCCACTAATATTTTTAATAAGAAATTATTTTTCCAAAAATGTGGCGTTCCTAGAAATAATTATCTTCTATTCCTCTGCATGGTAGAATAGATACCCACTAGAATCTTTTGGGTATCCCACAAATTTACATAAAACTGCCCGTGCCTCAAGTTTGTCTGGGTTCTGCTTTTTGACATAAGCTGGGCACCCCCAAATCTTAATACGTTTAAGATACAAACTCTTACCACTCCATATTTCATATGGAGTGTTAGGCACGGATTTGGATGGAACTTGATTTAATAGATGTGCTGCTGTTTGAAGTGCATATCCCCAGAATGAAAGAGGCAACTCAGCACTACTCATCATGGATCGAACCATATCCAATAGGGTACGATTCCTCCGTTCCGATACACCATTGTGTTGTGGTGTATAAGGAGGAGTAAGCTGAGAGAGAATACCATTCTCTTTTAAGTAATCTAGGAATTCCTTGCTTAAGTACTCCCCTCCCCTATCCGATCGGGGGATCTTGATACTTTTGCCAGTCTGGTTCTCCACTTCGTTTCTGAATTCCTTGAATTTCTCAAAAGCTTCAGATTTGTGTTTCATCAGATACATATATCCGAACCTAGAGAGATCGTCAGTGAATGTGATGAAGTACGAGAACCCACCCCTTGCATGTATAGACATTGGACCATATACATCACTATGTATGAGTCCCAAGAGCTCTGCTGCCCTTTCTCCATGTCCGGTGAACGAAGATCTGGTCATCTTTCCTTTGAGACAAGACTGAAAAGTTTCATAAGATGAAAACTCGAACGTATCCAAGAGTCCATCCTTATGCAACTTACTTAGTCTTTTCTCTCCGATATGACCAAGTCTACAATGCCATAAGTAGGATTCGTTCGTATCCGAACTCTTCCTCTTGCATGTGTTTTGTACATTGAGAACTGTATTCTGATTTAGAACGTAGATACCATTACACAGTGTACCTTCTGCAACCAGTACCTTATGAAGGTAAATGTTCATGATATTTCTATCAAGAACAAAGTTATATCCATCTTTATTGAGTAAAGAAACTGATATGATGTTGCAAACCATGGAAGGTAAATAGTAGCATTCGTTCAAAACATAGTATTGCCATTTGGCAACACTAGGTGATATTCACCGACGGCTGCAGCATTAACTTGTGCTCCGTTCGCTACCCTGAGCAACATATTACCAGGTACAACTTTCATACATTTTCTCAGTCCCTGCAATAGATTATAGATATGAGATCCTGATCCGGTATCAAGTACCCAGGAGGTATGTCACGTCCCGAAAGTACGGATCATGACCGACACTTAAACTACGAAACGTCTCGAGGCGTACGTAATCTAAGTTAGCCGAAAACCCAGAAATCCAAACCAAGAAAAGTGGTACAGTGAAGGAAAACCAATTTAAATCAAGTAGTTTTAATAGCATAAGCCGAATTATGCGTTTTTAAAAAAAACATCAAATATTTCCGGAAAATTTCGGCAGAGTCTCCTTTCTAAATACTGGCTCCCAAACGGGATACAACATGAATAGTATACGAAATCAATAAAAGGCATCCCCAAGCGGGAGCTAGCGCTTCGTCAATCGACGGTCACAACCACACAAGCAATATAATATACAACGCCAAGGGCGAGGATCAAAACTCAAAAGGAAACTCAAAACAACAAGAAATCCACAGAAATATAACGCGCGACTCTAAGGTCAAAAGAATAACATCACTGGTCTCTATCTCAAAAATAAATACATGTTTGGTTGATGGAATTTACTAGATACAACTGAATAATATTATACAAAGTAATATAATGAGTACGATACCAATGAACCCACCTACTAGCAAGTCACCAGAAAGAAGCAATGCCAGCAAAGCCGTATTGAAACCTGTACGGAAAAACCTACAAGAAACTGTGGCACAACGGGGGTGAGTTGCTAACTCGTGAGTAGAAAAACATCTACGAACAGAAACCGCATGAACAACACAATCCTAGGTCAACAATCATAATATATCCTCAATATATATAACATGCAGCCCATAACAATGGTTAGGGTACATATCTAACCGAGTGTAAACTCATGTGCCCGTGTCAGTGCCTCAGGTAGCAATATATCATATGGATGATGTATGAATGCATGAAACAGAATGCATGTACTGAAGAAAACTGCTTTCATAAATTAGTGAGATTTCTGTATCTTTTTAAAACGAGGTATCATAATAAATTCAGCATAAACAGTGCCTAGCATCGACACAAAACAAATATCCAAATATCTCGATATCTCTGTGTCGCAATCTCTGTACCTCAATATCTCAAATATCTTTGTATGTCTCAATCTCACTATCTAGGGCGCCGTCAGTCCAGACTGGCCCTTACCATCAAACTCAAGACTACGACGGTATCCTCCGGATATCCGACGCGTCGGGTAAAATCACCGGTCGGTAGTGCTCCCCTTCCAGGTTCAACGCCATCATCTGCGATCCTTTTGCCCCGGGGTACCGCACCGGGTCCACCATGTACCCGAAACAGTTCCTCCACTCCTCGAACTCGGGTCTCGAAATCCATCAGCAAACTCATGGTGGACGACTCAGACATCATGGGAAAACCGCGCTTTTCATTTAAAAAGAGAGAGAAGAAGTTTGTATAAGTTTTGCGGTTTTCCCCCAAATCCAGAAAATCTCATGGAAATCCGAATCCAAAACCTCAATAGCACGTAAAATAGTGAATATATGCATGAGAATCCATGAATGCGGCATAACAATGAATAATAACATGCATGAAATAGCAAGTAATTACTACAATGTCTGAACCAGCATATAAGGCAAGTATACTAATATCATGTCTAAATTATTAGCTAACAACCTATGTCAAATGAAATAGTATTTTCTAAAGTGTTCGTGGCATGGCAATTACCGATGAAGATGTGTTTGAGCCGGCAAGTAAGTGTACGTGGTACATACGCGTCATCGGTAATGGTGCTGGTATCCTAACAGCATGATATCAACAATAGAATTTGAACATAATATAAGCATGCGATGCGGAGCGAACAACAATAATGAGCCGGAGCTAAATACTAGACACAAAGATAACAATCTATTTTTAATAAAAATCTAGTCTAACAACTACACTAACTAAAGGGCTAAGCTAACTGGCTACTGAAGGTAAGGAAACCGCCTAACACCTGAGTTGATACACACACACACACACACACACACACACACACACACACACATATATATATATTAGTCGGTGATCCCACCTTGATACTATCACATCCGATACCATATCTATAATCAAATATTCCCAAGTCAAGAGCTCGGATCAAACATCAATATATAGCTCGTATGTAAATCCGTCGTACGGCATCCCAAATCTGGGTACGGGTCAATATCATATTATTCATCTGGTATCCTCTTTATCCAAGATCTTAATCTGGGTACTGATCTACGTCTAGTACGATACTAATATCATCAATATAGTCATGATCTGACTGCTGATCTACAGTCTCGTATAAACCAACATCATCAGCACATATCATCATAAAGAAGTATACATCGCCCAATGCGGCCTATCATAAACATCCTAACATATCATATCTCATCACACAATCACATGTCGATCATTTTATTTGTATCACTATTCACATGGTATCGTCGTCCAAAGATCCGCTAAAACATCAGGACGTATCTTAAGTACGAATCCTGCCATATCACCGATATCATAACCTCAAATCACATCTCTTCGACTCACCTCAACCACAAGTATCATCCTCAATCCGTATGTGAACACATAATCCCATACCCATGTGAGCACATAACTATATAGAATCCCATATATGCACATATGAACAAAGGAATGTATGCAAGCATGGGTGTGTGTGTGCATGTGTGGTGCGACCACTACTCTAGGGTTTCGCGACACTAAACCTATCCAATCACACCTAAAATCTATCTTTATCATCAATAAATAATCAATATATATGTGTGTATACGTATTCGTATACATCACCACGAATTGCGGGGGTACTATACGCCATCCACCCGACTTCTCCCCGTAGATATAAATCTACTCAACTGGTCTTCGCTCACCGGTGCCGACGTCACCACGCGCTTGCTTGTCGTCTCGAAGTCCACATGGGGTACCTACATATCATAACGCACCGTATCGCATTAAAACCAAATTCAAAATCGAAACGGCATACGAAAATCAAATCGGCACGCGTATCACGCATAGGTCAAAACCTATCGCCTACGCATGCAAGAATAGCCAAACCAACCCTCGATGTCGATGTACAAACGTCAAACCATTGAGAAAAATCCCAAACGCACCCATTTGCGCACTCAAAAATACTAATTATAAAATGAAATAGGTTAGAATTCACAAAAACCCCAAATTCACTTTAAAAGCTATTTTTTCGAAAACCTAGCAAGCAAAATTTACCGTTTTAATACAACGTTTGATGTTTTAACAATTCTAATAGCCATAATACTTATTAAACATCATAAATAAGTCATAAAAAACCATTTCCATAATTTAATCTCATCAAACTATATGCGTTCAAAAACCTAGTTTGCAATTTTAACCAATTTCGACCATTTTATAGCAAAATTGCACATACAAAAATCTAGCTTGGATTTGCATGATCCAAAGCATTAAACTAAATTTTAAAATGTTAATGAAGTCATAAAAAACCTAATTACATTTTTCTCTTAATCAAAAATATGGTTTACAAAAACCTAGTTAGCAAAATAGCTTAATTATTACAAATTTAATTTAACAAAAATGCAAACTAGCAACTAGATTAACTTTAGCAAGCAATTACATGTTAATCTACCCATCACAAACATAATCCAATAATCAAACCCTAATCAACTTCAAACCATAATCTTGAATTTTCAAATTAGCAACAAGAACCAAATTAACACTTAATTATGTTAGATTAAGCAATTTAAACAACAATTTATATATAGGGTTAAGGTTTATACCTCCCAATTTTAGAGATATAGCTTGGAAATTAGCCTCTAAAACACCAACTTTCCTCCAAGATTCAACTTAGAATAGGTCATGGAGAAATGGGTAGAGATTGGATTTGGAATTAGCCTTGATTTTGTAGGGATTTTGAGGCTTTTTTGTGGATTTTTTGATGCAAAATTGTGTGGGATTTAGGGGATGGCTGCTGCAGTTTGGAGAGAGGGGGGGCTCGGCCAGCATCAAGGGTGAGAGGGAGAGAGAGAATGAGGATGTTGGGTGTTAGTCAAACAAGCCCATACTCCAAGTCAACACTTATACATCCTGTCTTTATTCATTCTTTTCTTTTTTCCCTTTGTTTTCTTTCAAATCTTTGGAGGTGGGGACATTTGGAGAGTGGCCTGCACTTTCGGCCAGTAGGAGGGGGAAAAAGAGATGTGGTGTTGTGTGTGAAGCAATGAACACCAAATACCAATTCAATATGCACCAAAACCCTTTTATTTTCACAAAATAAGCCTTTTTCTTCAATATTTTCTAAAACCGTTTAACAACTTAATTTCATTTCAAAAACAACATGTTAAAATTTTAATTAATGTGTTATGATGCACAAAATTTGTTTCAACTCATTCCAATTTGTAATTTTCCCTAATTAAATGTATTAGTGACGGCTTAAAATAATATTAAAATAATTAATTTCGGGAATTTTTTCAGAAAATTTGAAATTTCACCAGTGGCTTAATAAACACAAAATACTAGCAACCCTCTTATTTTACCGATTTTCCGAAATTTCACCGAAATGATTTTCAAAACGTTACAAGGTAGGGCTGACCGTAAAGCAGTTCTCAATTACAAGAACACCTGAAGTAGATGCAAAACTATGCTTCTTCTTCAACTGGGTATCCTTGGAATCTATACAATCCTCTTTTCCTTGCTCATACTTATGACTGTTGTTGTAAGTTAGAGCCGAACCAACGTTCCCCAGCTCCGAATAAGAATTCGGATCGGTCAAGCGATACATTTTATTATCTTGATTAGGGCGTGAAATGGTTGCTACCTGGAGAGAGAGAAAATAAACACTCAGCGTGCGCTCTTGCAAGATTAGATTGGTTTATTAATTTATCTAATCAGGATGACTCCTACTGTTTCCTCAAATTCTTCTTCAAACCCTAAAAGAAGAACTAGTCAGGATTAATCGCACGTCACAATACTTACTTAACCTTTCATCCAGGCTAGTGTTGGTACTTCGAGGGAGGTTTTCCAACGCTTTCGCGAAGTTCCTTAATTAAATAACCTCTTTTCCCTAGAGGCGTAGCCCCGCTAACACCGTTCTAGACACCTACTTGGTTTATAGCATTGATTGTTAAGTGAAATAATCTCCCGAGAGTAATCCAACTCATCTGTGGGATCGGGATCCAACTATCATTGTGCGATGACCTAGATGGAATCCACTCTAGTCACCACACTCCAGAAGGTATGCTAAATCTGCAAGTTTCAGTTTCTTTAGAAACTCCCGATGTGGATTTTTGCCCCTAGGACCCAAGTGACCTTGACATAGTCAACAAATCAAAGAGTCCTAGTCAAGTTCAACCCGTCATTATCTTGATTGCATTAAACCCACCCGCATAACCCTTGACACAGTCAACAAGGTTACACGACTGTCCTAACCAATCACATTGTATCCTCCAGATAAGCAATACTCAGCTACCGTTCACTGCGCCTTGACACAGTCAACAAACGCAGCACGAATACTAAGTATAACTTATAAGAAATGACGGAGGGCTACGGCTGGGTTTTTGGCGAAAAACCCGTTAACGTAATGAACTTGATATCGTTGAAGGAACATGATAACCCTTTTAAAAATATAGTGGCGAAAACTTTTGCTAAAGAGGTCACTCCCTATGAAGGGATCTCGGTTCTTTCCTCGTCGAATGAGGTGCGGGATATTCCAAACTGAATACCTCTGTCCAAAGCAAGAATAGTCGACTATAGTGAAGTTATTACCTTGACGCAAACTTTTTTCCAAGGGGTCACTCCCGATGAAGGGATCTCGGCCCTTGCCTCGTCGAATGAGGTGCTGGGCATTCATAACCGAATACCTCTGTGCAAAACAAAAGAGAACGTCCTTGTAATAACAGCTTTTTGAAAATTGTTTTAACAACGTCTTTTAGGTTTGTTTTTCTTTGCATTAATATAATGCGTCCCATCAGTTAATCCTACCATTGCAGAAAACAACAAAAAATATGACTTACGCTTATGCCATCTGCATTCGCCACGGGGCCCCGTCATCACCCGTTAGGTTACTTAACTAACGACAGAGCGGGGGATGGACTGGCGCGGATGCAAAACATAAGCAACGCCTACTAGATATCATATATAGATATATACATTCGTCAGATGCAATGATAGCCATTCCAGATCACAGATGAACACATTGGATATGCTAGGAATCCGCGTTTCGTTCAAGCCTGCAACGAAAGACGGATTACACGGTCGCGATGAATAGCCAAACCCCACCCTAGACCCCTACGGGTGCGGCATACTACCCGCCAAATACCCGAAGTGAAGCAGCCTCCCTGATCAACGTGAGTAGGCTACTCAGCACTTCAACGTACCCGGTAGTTTGTGCACCCCTCCTTGGGTCTATCCTAGGAGCAAAAATAGTAAAAGAAATAATATACAATGGCGGCTACAACCTCATCCCGGATGTGCCATAAAAAAAACATTACATCAATTTACATATTACATCAAATGAAAGATAAAGAAACTCTCATCTCACAAAACCCCGGCTATTCATCCGCGACAATCCCACAGGTTCATATACACAATCCAACAACATTACAGATCACAGATATGCATAACCCCCACTAATCGACGTATAGCCATTTGTCGACGTTCAGTGCATATATCACATCACAGATATAACCAAATAGCTAAAGTTTATAGAACTTCGATCAAAATTCCAATTTGTAACTACCCCAAACATAACATTGTTCTCTGGATAATCTGGGCAGAAACAAAATATCTCAAAAATCCCAAAGCATCATACTGAAGAAATTGCAGCAAACCCGAGTCGCGGCCGAGTCAACTCGGCCGCGGTTCCGCGGCGAAACGCGTGGTTTCGCCGCGGTTCCGCGGCGCGTTGACCGAGTCGTGGGCTCATTTTTGCTGTATGTTCCTAAAAAACCCTGCACCGATTTTTAAGGCATGTGGAATATTTTTTAGAGCAGTTTTAAAAATCGGCAGAAAGTATGGTTTTTGACATGTTTCGCGATTTTTTCTCGGATCGAAGTTCTAAACACTTTGCTAACAGTTAGTTGTTGTTTAGCTAGGCTCTGATACCACTGTTAGGTCCACGTTACCCACCCCGGTTCTTTCGGGGAGGCGGAATAGGTAAAAATCAAAATTTTCTTACAAGGTGACATGGACCATCTATGATGGATCTTTGCTAAACAAAAACTAACACATAAACTACAAGTTCTAGCTACTATGTAGAATGGTTATACCTAGATCTTGAACTCCTTCCCTTCTTGTTGTGATTCTCCTTCTTGCTTTCTCCTTGTAGTGGTTAGAACGGCTCCTCCTCGTCGTCTTCTCTTTGCCGAAAATAGATCCACCCGAGGGCCTCGAACTTGAGCTCCTACCTCAACCGAGAGGTAACTAGAGTGCTAGGTTTGCTAGACAAAGAACCCTAGAAGGAGTAGAGAGATGCTTTGATGGTTTAGTCTCAAAAGCTTATGATTTCCAACACATGGAACACTTAAGCTTTGAGAGGAAGAGGGAGAGCTCCAAACATGAGAGAGAAAGAGCAAGAGAGAATGAGAGAATAATAGCAACCATACTCTCATATGAGAGAATTATGAATTAATAATTATAATTAAAGAAATTGTGATGGTTCATTTAGAATGACCATTATCATTTCACATTAAATGAATTTTGCAAGAATCAAAGAGCATCTTCCATATGAAATGATGATGGTCAATATGTCAACATAGGTCAACAAGTCAACCAAAGTCAAATGGTCAACAACCCTAACCATGGCACAATTATCTTTAATTAATATCATTAACCATATTTCTCATTTTTATTAGGGTTTGGAAAAAGTCAACGGTCAACAACCCTAACGAAATCCTCTGCCTCTGCCTCTGCCTCTGTCAACTGTGCATACACACCCGCATCGGTGTTCCGAGGAACACGAATACAATGAGACAAAACCAACCCCAAAACAAATACTAGGATCTGGCTTAAACCAAAACCCGCTAGTAATAACTGCCCGGACACCAAACGTGCACAAGTGCGCGGATGTGAACGAACCCCGTCGCAAAACCATGCGACCTCTACTCTGTTTTGCCCAAAGGCGAATACCCTTTGTGTGAGACTCTAAAGACTCGACACTACGCTGGCAGTGGGTTTAACCACAGGCCGCAAGCGGTACTAGCTGTACGTAACGGTCCCCAGGTAGATGCCGATAAGAAGACTGATGAGGTGAACCCATCTGAACTCCTACTGAGCCTGAATGCGACAATCTCCGTACAGTCCGGTCTGTTCGTCTAAGAGTATCGCATGACGGGCCTAGGGGGGCGGTAAACGTCAGTCCCCTAATAGCGGTACAAGTCGTGTCGGAGTGTAGCCCAGAACACCCTGAGAAACTACTGGTAACACTACCAGCAAATCTCGCTTGCCCTGGCCAGGGACGACTATGTGTAATGGCTCTCCTAGACACAACGCGAACATTTGTAGTCGTTAAGCGAGTGGAGTGAGATCAACTCCCAATACCGGGAGAGACGAATCCTGTCTAACCGTCACTTCCTCCAAGTGCTTCGGGACTGCACCCAACTACTACCTGTTTGCACGACTCAATAGAGCCATGGTAGGGTAGTAATCTAAGAACAGTGGGAACACACTTGAGGCGAAGTGACAGTGTCAAGTCAACGGACTAAGCTGTACTCATGTCACCTGGGAACTGTTAACTGACGATAGGTATAATACCAACCAACAGTTACCGACGAGTCCTGTCCAGTGTACTCGTAACCTAACGAGCACCTGCATACTATCTCCAGTACGATGTGCTGATGGCTGTGGGACAGACCATCTCCCCTGCTGGAACGAGAAGCGTATGCACCAGTCTACTCTGGAGTATCTATGCCCTGTCTCGATAATCCTACGACTAGGGACCAAAAAAAGGATGTGCTTATAGACTACCCAGCCCCCACTAGTGTGATCGCCATCACAACACTGGTAGTCAAGCAAAGATCCTAAAGGCTCCATCAATATGTATTAGCGATATGTTAAAAGAAACACATACACATATTAAGATTGAAACAAACCAAGTAGCATATTACTATATCGAGCAAGACTGTCGTAAACCCATATATATATCCCAAGCCTCCAAAATGTATTATACAAACTAGTACTATACAATAATGGCCTCTAGGGCATACATATCCAACAATGTTGGCATGAGGAGGAACTCCGTTGTTGATCTTTTGGGATGCATATGTTGCTGTTGAGATTTGACTTTCCCTTTTGAGAAGATCTGGTGGGGACATGTGGTTCCCTTTCGTTTATGCCCATGTATTGTATACAGGGATCAGTATGGACTCGCCTGTAGGGCAAAATTTTTATTATTTCATATATATTTTTGTTTTCTTTCCGCGATGCTATATCATTTCAGCTTTTTATATCGCGAAAGTCGCGATGGCCCAATCACTTCAGCTATTTTTCTTTTTACTCGCTGCTTTTTATTGCGAGTTGCCCTATCATTTCGGTTATTTTACATGCATATATCTTACTCACTGATTTTTATTGCGAGTTGCCTAAACATTTCGGCTATTTTACATGCATTTTTTTAAAGTACGAAACTCAAGATCTGATACCAATATTAGCATCAGCATCGCTAGGACTAGAATATTGCCAGGAGCGAATCATCATTTGCCGTGAAAGGACTTGGAATTTTATACCGATTTAGGCATCAGCATTGCTACCACTGGGACATTGCCAGGAGCGAATCATCATTTGCCTTTGTCGATTTAAACAAAGATGGCTTAGCAAACAGGGTTAGAATCCTGTCGACTAAGGTTTTTGACTTCATGAGCCATAAGGGTCTCATAAAGGTGTTTCTCCTTACGAGTAGTGAGGATCTCGTAGGTGCATTTTCTCCTTAGGAGTCGTGAGGATTCCTAAGTGTGTTCTCTTATAAGTTGTAAGGATCTTACAAGAGTGTTTTCTCCTTATAAGTCGAGAGGACTTACAAGTGTTTGTTCATCAAATGAGGGCATTCCTTGTCGTTGATGAGACTCGGAAAGGAGATGATTATTTGCGCCCGTGGATTGTATACAAGGGTCAGTATTAAACTGCTTATAGGGCAGTCTGGGAAAGGTGATGGCTTAAGAACAGGTTCAGATCCCTGTAGCTTAAGGCTTTTGAATCTTATGAGCCACGAGGGTCTCATAAGAGGGTTTTCCTTACGAGTCGTGAGGATATCGTAAGTGTAATTTCTCCTTAGGAATCGTGGGGATCCCTAAGTGTGTCGCTCCTTTGTGAGTCGTAAGGATCTCACGCAGGTAGTTTTCTCCGTACAAGGTCGAGAGGACCTTGCAAGTGTATTTTAACGAGATTGCGCCCTTTCGGGTTTTCACAAACTCGCCGGTAGCCCTGCTGTTTTTACTCACGGAGCCCTTTCGGGTTTTCATCCGTGCCCATCTTGCTTATGGACGTACAATTATTTTTTTGCGTCAGCTTTAGGATGCTGCGGTTTGTAGTAGTTTACAGACATTTCGGTCAGTCGTTAGTTTTGGGATATTTCGGTCCATTGCTAGTTTAAGGAAATTATGGTCCGTTGTTAGTTTAAGGACATTACGGTCCGTCACACATTTTCGAGGCGAGGTTTCGTCAGATACTACTTATAGAGTTTGGGCTTAGGAAGATAGCGAGCGGACATAGGCGTCGTCATCTATCATTGACCTAGGCTGTGACTCGTCAGGTGTAGTATTTTTTAAAGAACCGGCTGTTTATTGGCCTGAAGGGTCTTTCGCTATGCATATTCATGAGCAAGTAAGTCCCACCTTGGTAGACCTTTTCTAGGATGTACGGGCCCTCATAATTCGGCTCGAATTTCCCCCGTTTGGCACGATTGGGGATCATAGGTCTCTTGACCACTAGCACGAGTTCTCCTTGGCGGAATGTTCTCGGCCTAGTCAATCTATCGTATGAGCGCGTCATCCTTGCTTTGTAAGCTTCCAAGTTTTGTTGCGGTATAAGACGAGTTTCGTCGAGGGCATCGAGCTCCTCAAGCCGAAGATGAGCATTCTCTTCGTCTGTTAGCTCGTAATGAACTGCCACTCGTAGAGAGGGTAGCTCTATCTTCAAGGGGAGTACCGCTTCAGTGGCAAATACCAACGCGAATGGCGTTGTGTTTGTGGCCGTCTTGAACGCGGTCAGATAAGCCCAGAGAGCTTCATGCAGTCTCTCGTGCCATTTCTTTTTATTTTTGGACACTGTCTTCTTTATGATCTTCGTCAAGGTCTTGTTGAAGGCTTCAGCTAGACCGTTAGCTCGGGGATTGTAAACCGAAGAGTATCTCCAGTCTATATTATGCTGCTGTGCGAAGCGGCTGATTTTGTGACTTCTGTAAGCTGGCCCGTTATCGGAGATAATCCGTCGCGGAGTGCCGAACCGATAGATGACGTGTGTCTTGAAGAAATGGAGAATATTCTCCGTCTTCACTTCTCTTAACGGTACTGCTTCTGCCCACTTGGAGAAGTAATCAGTTGTCGCCAATATGAACCGATGTCTTTTGGACGATGCTGGTTCTATAGGCCCAATTATGTCGGTTCCACACATTTCGAACGGCCAACTAGCCACTGTTGGGTGTAGCGGGTTTGGATGTTGGTGGGTGAAGTCCCCATGAATCTGGCACGAGTGGCACTGTTTCGCGTATTCGAGGCAGTCCTGAATCATCGTGGGCCAATAGTAGCCCATCCTTTTGATCTTTAGCTTCATCTTTGGCCCGACTTGATGAGAACCGCAGAGTCCGTCATGAGTTTCTTGGACGACCCTCCTTGCTTCTTCTGGTCCCAGGCATCTTAGCCACAGAGAGTTGAATGATCTCTTATACAGCGTTTCATTGACGAAGGTGAAAGACAGAGCTCGTTTAATGAGCTGATGTCTTGAGGACGCATCTTCAGGTGCTCGACGGGATTTGAAGTAGTCTACAAAGACTTCTCTCCAATCCTTAGCCTTTTCCTGGTCTTTTATTTGTAGGGCCGTTTGCTTGGTCGCTCCCTTTTCTTCGGACGACTCCGAAAATATTTCTGCCGATGCAAGAACCCGACAGCTTTGTACAATGATCCTCACGTCATCGAGGTTCTCGTTAGCCAGTTCTTTGGCGAGTTTGGCTAATGCATCTGCCTTGCTATTTTCCTTACGCGGTATACTTTCTAGGACGTAAGAAGGGATTTGAGTCAGCAATCGTTGCACTCTCTCGCCGTATTTCACCAACTCTGGTTTGCATATTTGATAATCGCCGTTCACTTGACTAACGACTAGCTGGGAGTCTCCGTATATGAGGAGGTCTTCGATTCCCATGTCGACAGCGATCTCATGACCTTCTATCAAAGCTTCGTATTCGGCTTCATTGTTTGTCCTCGGCTCTATCAAGGAAAAGGAGAAGCGCATTATCCCCCCTTGTGGAGTCACGAAGATAAGGCCTACCCCCGATTTGATTATAGGGGTGGTGTGCTTTCTCTTCTTCATGGAAGATGCCCCATCGAAGTAGAGTTCCCATTGGGTATCACTCCCTCCTCTCTCACTGTCGATTGTGTCAAACGCGTGCTCTTCCGGCAATTCACAATTTAGGGGTGAATCGACAAGTATCGGATGCTCAGCGAGGAAGTCGGTGATGGCCTGGCCCTTCACTGCCTTGAGAGGCCGGTATGTTATCGAGAACTGCATCAAGAGGAGGGACTATTTAGAGAGCCGTCCTGTTAGTATGGCTCTTGACATCAAATATTTGAGAGGATCCACTTTTGATATAAGGTGGACCTCATGCGCCAACGCATAGTGTCTGAGCTTCGTTATCGCAAAGATTAATGCCAGGCAGTGTTTTTCGATTGGGGAGTAGTTGTTTTCTGCCCCCAGGAGAACTCGACTCAAATAGTAGAAGGCCTTCTCTTTCCCTTGGTCGTTCTCCTGTGCCCATAGCATGCTTAAAGAACCTTCGAGGGCTGTTGTAAACAGGATGGGAGTTTTTCCCTTGACTGGAGCGGTCAGTACTGGCGGATTCTGCAAGTATTGCTTGATTTCGTCCAGTGCGCTTTGACATTTGCGATCCCAGATGAACGGGTTCCCCTTCTTCATGAGGTGACTGTAGGGTTGGCATTTGTCGGAGAGGTTATCTATGAACCGCCGAATATACGCAAACTTCTTTGGAGAGACCGCAGTTGTTTGAGAGTTCTTGGCTGAGGTATTTCCATGATCGCCTTGATCTTCGACGGGTCTATCTCGATGCCCCGGTGTCGTACGATGAATCCTAGGAATTTACCTGAAGAGACTCCGAATGCGCATTTGAGAGGGTTCATCTCCAAGTTGTATTTCCGAAGGCGCTGAAACATGATCTTCAGATGCTACCAATGCTCCTCGTGTGATTTGGTTTTTACCACGAGGTCATCAATATAGCATTCGATGATTTCATGTATGAGGTCATCGAAAATCTTCGTCATAGCCCTCTGATAGGTAGCGCCGGCGTTCTTCATACCGAAAAGCATTATATTGTAGCAAAATATGCCCAGTGGAGTCCGGAAAGCGGTATGCTTCTGGTCTTCGGGATGCATCTTTATTTTATTGTACCCCGTTGAGCCGTCCATGAAGAAGAAAACTTTGTGAGTGGACGTGTTTTCTATCATCAGCTCAGTAACCGGTACGGGGAAGTCATCTTTTGGACAAGCTTTATTGAGTGCCTGAAAGTCCACGCAGATGCGCACTGTCCCATTCTTCTTCATCACTGGGACGATGTTGGCTATCCAATCAGGGTATTGAACTTCTTGGATGAAACCGGAGTTGATTAGCTTCTTGACTTCGGCGTTGATACTTATTTCAAGCTCAAGCTGCATTCGTCTTGGTGCTTGCTTGACTGGCCTGACGTCCGGAGATATCGCCAATTTATGCACGGCTATTTCGGGGTCTAATCCTGCATCTCGGAATAGTTCCATGCGAAGCGGTCTTTATACTGCATGAGCATGTCTTTTAGCGTAGCTACCTGATCTTTGGACAGCAACTCACTGACGAACGTAGGCTGTGGGCCGTTTGCCGTTCCCAAGTCGATTTTTCTGAGGTTATCTGCAGTATTATGTATCCCATCTTCCAGCTCTTTTGGCGCCGGTGGAAACTCTGAGATCACCTCATCATCATCGTTTTCGAATCACTAGAGGAGGTCAGCCATATCCTCGCATACCCCTTCTCCTGACAGCGTTATCGCGTGACAGGTACGAGATCGCTTCCAAGACCGATGCTGATCCGGCTCTACTCTCGCTGCATATGTGGCTTTTGGTTCATGCTTCTATGGCGGGGTTACTCTCCAACTGCTGGATAAAGTGAACCTGCCTTGCTGATACTGGTCCTCGACCCAGTTTTTGAAGGTGAAGCAATCTTCGAGAGGATGTCCTATCGCTCGATGATAGGAGCAATAATCCGGGTGAGAGACCTCGTCTGCTTGTTCGGGGTGTTTGGACTCCTGGAGGAAAATCATTTGATATTTCATGACAAGATCGAATATCTTCCTTATCTTGTCTTGGGGAAGAATATGCTCAACCCATTTTCTTTATAAGAGACGAATCTCGGCTGCTCAATTCTCGATCGTGTGGCTTCTTGGACCCACTTTGCCGCTGTCGAATATTTTTTTTCGTTTTTTAGCTTGTTTCTACCTCTGCGTCGGGTCTTTTGTAGGAAGGGCTGGCGACGAAGAGCATCGTCATTCTCCGTAGCCTGCTAAAGGAGGCAATGCGTCCTGGCTTTCTCGTAAATGGACATTTCACGGTTGTGGTCATCCCGGACATTTTGACCCGCCTCCCTTATTAGCTTGTCCATCTGTTCTTCGAACGACGGACTTGGCACTTTCATAGCGGGACCTTGTTTTAGTTCAGGGTTAGCGTCTTCTAACAGAGCATCTCCTTCTTCATCAAATTCATGTATAACGTAGCAGCCATAGAATCGTTCCCGTTTCTTAGATTGAACATATCTAAGCCCGATCGTTTCCATTCTCCCGTTGGGCAATTTTCGCTGAGTTTCAGGGATGTTCCAGATCCTGTTGTAGAACTGAGCTTGTCGAGCAGTCTGTTTGAAGGGTACGCCTTTGCGCCTCAACAACCTTTTTAATCCTTCCGTGTAGTATCTGGGAAAACGGATGGGCCGGAGCCTGTCAAGTGTAGAATCGGCACCATGCCAGATTTCTTTCTCCACTTTGGTTTCCACGGATCGATAGAAGAGGATCGCATTTTCATCTTTTTTCCTGGGAGGCATGTAGAATGTCTGCAGTTCCTGCACACTATAGATATCAAGTGGGTTGAGCTCTTTGTAATGCTCTTACAGAACCATGGCGATTTGCAAACTCCGTTCATCGCCAGTGAAGTCTTGTATTGATGGCCGAACAGAAAATACTGCATTAACTCCATCTTCAGAGTCACCACCGAAGACCGGAATAAGGGTGGACGGTCCTGGCTTGTTGCATTGGGGCGGTCCTGAATAGACTATCTCTTCCTCCTCTTCAGTATCGCTCCCAAAGACCGGAATAGTGGTGATAGCTTTCTGCTTATTCTCCGGCTTATGGCACATTTCCATGTCTTCGAAGTCTGGAAAGAAGTATTTTGCATCTTCGTATTTTCAGACTTCATTCACGAAGAATGGGTTCAGCTCCCCTGTCACGGTATACTCGAGACCATCCTTGAAATACTTCATACAATGATGTTGTGTAGAAGGGATGATGTTGTACACGTGTAACCAAGGCCTACCGAGCAAAGCGTTGTAGCAAGTCTTGGCGTCAATGACATGAAATTTGATGTCCATGACGAGCAGCCCAAAGCGTAACGTCAGTATCATAGACCCGAGCGTCCGTGATGACTGGGAGTCGAACCCGGAGATAGTGATTTTATCCCGAGCGAGGTGTTGAACGCTCATGCAGATTTCTTTTAGCACCCTCACATTTAGGAGATTGACAGAGGATCCATTGTCAACTAGGATCTTCCCTATCTTGATGTCATGGCAATACCCGGAGACATATAGGGGACGGTTGTGCTTACACGTTTCGAGGAGGAGATCTTCTTCGCCGAAAGTGACGTCAGCAGTGTGCACTTCTTCCAGCTCGTCCTTCATCTTTTCTTCGGCAAGGAAAGCTTTGAACTGCTCAGGCTCTTGTAGTGCCTTGATCAAAGAATCTCTCGCCTCTTTAGATAGCAGAAGGGCATCGAGAATGCTTAGTTGCGAGGGTATCTTCTTCAGGTGTGCTAGAACGTTGTAATCCACCTTGCTTTTCTTAGGCGGGTCCTTGGCTGCCAACTCCTTGACGACTCAATCATCGAGGGTGATATCTTCAAGGACTTTTTCTTTCCCCTTATCTTTTTTATCCGCCCCCTTGTTTGTGGGTCCAAGATTCTTTTCGGGTAACGTGCGATTACATAGCTGAATGTTCTCGCAGGTCTTCGTCTCTTCTGTTTCATAGATGGATTCCTTGAAGAGAGGGCCGAGAGCTATTTCTTCATCAGAATCTCTCCCAAAGGTAAGAACTTGCGATCCCTCGGAATTAACCATGTGACAATCGCCGGCAGTTCTTCTGCGCTCATCTGTCGTGCTTCTCTGCTCTTGACGAGTTTTGCGCTTCATCCGCTTGAAATGCTGTCGATGAGCAACGTATCCCTGCCACCAATTTTTAAAGGGCATGCATTTCTCGGTAGGGTGTGTGATCTTCCGATGGTATAAGCAGTAGTTTGGATGTGCATCTAGTTCGCCAGGGAACATATTTTCTGAAGTGTCTTCTTTGAAAGGCGGCAACTTCATTCCCACCGACAGGGCTTTGGCGAACTGCTTCCTTGTCTTAAACTTGCTTTTTCTTGCGGCAGAAATACTTCTATCCGGTCGGGGTACTCTATGACTTCTCAATACCGGAGCTTCTTCAACGCGACGCCAACGTTTAGCCCTTCCATATATGGCCGTTTCACGCTCTCGGTCAGATTTGCTTTTCTAAAGCACCTCATTTAGGAATACGTCAATCATCTCGTCTGACGGTTCTAGGAGTTCCCGTTAGGGATCTGCCCCCAGTTTCTCTGCATCAGGAGCTTCTTCTTCATTTATTGATGAGTGGGAGATCATGTGGAGGCTTACCACGTAATCCTCGGGTTCTTCTGAAGAATTGTCTCCTTCAACAGCATCATCGACTTCATTCTCAAGAACATGCTTAAATAATTCATCCAACGTGATTAGGGTCCGAGCCTTCTGGTTATATTCTTCCATTGCATCGATATATTTCTGCAGACTTGTACGACTGTCTTCGGGTTATACGGGCTTCTTGGCCTTCTTCTTTTTCTTTAAAGACTTTGGAGGCTTGGCCTGAACGTTTTGTCCACCTTCATCAACTTTCAGTGTTGGGCGTGGCTTCAGCATCTCCTCAATAATCTCGGGTTCCAAAGGGCTCTTCCACCTAATCGTCGGGCATGTTTGGAGATCATTCAGCATTCTTTTCATTTTGGCTGAAAGAGCGACCTCACATGGAGCTTCTTCTATAAATGAGCATGATGACCCTAGTGTGCCTATCCCTTTAGGAGCGTACGGCTGGGGCAGGCTTATTTTCCAATTCTCGGACAGTGCGAATTTTCCATGTTGGTATTAGTCCTCAATTCAGCCTTTAAAGATGAAGCAATCTTCGATTGGATGGCCTACTACTCGGTGGTAGGAGCAGTAATTGGGATTGTTGACGTCACCTGGCTGCAGTGGGCATCTCGGATCTGGCAGAGTGATGAGCCTGTTGCGCACCGATAGTTCGAACAGTCTCCTTGTTTTATCCCGAGGGAACGAGTAAGGACGTTTCAACTTTTCATTAATAAATCGTTGTCTATCGTTTTGGCGATCAGCTGGTTTTGGACCACTTGGTTGTTGTTGAGTATTGGCGACGAAGGTCGCTTTCCCTTTCCCATTTTCACTTCGCGGCTTCGACTTCGAAGAGGAAGGCCTGTGGCGTATTTAGTCCATCTGGGCCAGCTTGTCTATCAGGGCCTGGAAGGTGGTCGGCATGAAGAACATCATGAACTGGGATATGGTCGTCTGCAGATCAAGGGTACCCACGAACATGCCTACAGCAGGAGTTTCTTCGATGCGTTGTTCGCATTTCGACCATAGGTTCCGCCACCGGATTGCATACTGAACTCAAGTTTCTCCCGGCTTCACCCTGGCATTGATCAATGCCGTAATTAGGGTGTGTTCACTGGCGCATGCGAACCTTTGTGTAAACAGTAACTCCATTTCTGCAAATGTCTTAACGGAGTCGTTCGGGAGCTCAGAGTACCATTCAAATGCTGTCTCCGACAAGCTGCTAACAAACTTGCGAAGCAGCAGTTTGTCATCACCCCCAGTATTACCGCACAAGGCTCTGAATTGAGCAACGTGCTGGTGTGGATTTCCCGTTCCCTTATATACGTGGAATTTAGGGATCGTATATCTTGGCGAGTACTTTATTTGATTGTACAAACCCGGTTAGGGTTGTCCAGTCTTAACGATTTGGCTAGCCGCTTCGCTCGCATGATGAGCTCGTATCTGTTGAGCTATATAGTCATCCAGGGCGGCTTTGGAGATCGTCTCCTCTTTGGCCGTAGATAGAACCGGAAGACGGTTCGATGTCTCCCCTCTGTCGTCTTCAAGGACAATCGGAGGGTCTTAAGCTGGAGGATCCGGCCGTATCATCATCCTGACCATATCTTGGAATAAAAGCGCCATTCTTTTTATGTTTGCCGCTTGTTCCGCGGCCTCTCTGTCTTTCTTCTCTAGGATTCTGCGGAAGAACTCAGCATCGGTTTCTTGTTCTTGACGCTGTTCCGACGACATCTCCGGACTTTCTTTTGGCCCAGTGAGTGCGGCCATCTGTGTTAGCATCTCCTGGAGCTTCTGTTGTTTCTCCTGAGCTTTTGTTACCGATCGGGTGAGTGGTCGATGACCCGTGGAGATATGGCTATCCTCTTTCCCGGATGCCATATAAACAGTGTGCACCACCATGCCCCTGGACTTAGGGCGTTTGGATTCAGTGCCTTTGAGATTTGTCGCAGACACGGGGATTTTCTCCGACCTTCTTCTTTTGTGAGCAGTCGATGTTGAGGGGACCGTTGCAGCGGGCACCCAAGTAGACGACACCTTCTATGGTGCGACAGGGTGGTCCTTCTCTTGCTGAACTTTCATCTTCTTCAGTCGGAGGGAGTAGTCTTGGTTGATCACTGAATGTTGGACCTGTCGCCAAACCTTATGAATTTTAGAGGACAGCCGCTGAGAGGGCTGCTCCAGCCTTGTCTTTGCAGCATTCTCCACAGGTGGAGGATATCTTTGCAGCACGGCAGTCGGAGAGTTCTTGCAGACCCTCCTGAGTGGTTCAAAGCTGTTCCCAGTTGGAACAGCAACATCAACTTCCACCGTTGGAACTGGCGGGATAAATCCAGATAGGGAATTTCCCCCAGTTTTCCTCACTCGGCGCCAGTGGCGACGTCGAGCATGTCGAGCAGACGGTACTGGCTCAGCTATGGGGGTGGCTTCATCATGCCCCGTGCTCTAGTGAAGGGTTGTCGTTGGTTCCAGCCTATTGAAAACTGACGTCCGTTGAGCGGGGATGACCAACCTGTCGAAAGAATACTTCCTGTTAGTGTATATGCCCTAGATGACATTACTGTATCATACTAGTTTGTATATTACTTGATGGAAGCTTGGGATATTCACCTTGTATAAACAATCTTGCTCAATATAGTAGTATGCTACTTGGTTTGTTTCTACTTCAATGTGTACTTGTGTTTATTTTAGTATATCACATATACACATTAGTGGAGCCCTTAGGATCTTTGCTTGATTACCAGCGTTGTGATGGCAGTCATACTAGTGGGGGCTGGGTAATCTATAAGCACATCCTTATACAGGTCCCTAGTCGCAGGACTATCGAGACAGGGCATCGATACTCCGGAGTAGACTAGCGTATGTGCTTCTCATCCCAGTGTGGGAGATGGTCTATCCCACAGCCATCAGTACGTCGTACTGGAGATAGTATACGGGTGCTCGTTGGGTTACGAGTACACTGGACAGGACTCGTCGGGAACTGACAGGTTGGTATTATACCTATCGTCAGTTATCAGTTCCCAGGTGACATGAGTACAGCTTATTCCGCTGACTTGACACTGTCACTTCGCCTCGAGTGTGTTCCCACAGTACTTTGACTGCTACCCTACCACGGCTCAAAGGAGTCGTGCAAACAGGTAGTGGTTGGGTGCAGTCCCGAAGCATTTGGAGGCAGTGACGGTTAGACAGGATTCGTCTCTCCCGGTATTGGGGGTTGACATCGCGCTGTGTCTAGGAGAGCCATCACGAGTAGTCCCTGGCCAAGGCAATCGAGATATACTGGTACGCTTCCAGTGTTATCTCAGGGTGTTTTGGGCTTCACTCCGACACGACTTGTACCGCTATTAGGTGACTGACGTTTACCGCCCCCTAGGCCCACCATGCGATGTATCAGACGAACAGACCGGACTGTACGGAGATTGTCACATTCAGACTCAGTAGGAGTTCAGATGGGGTTCACCTCGTCAGTCTTCTTGTCGGCATCTACCTGGGGACCGTTACGCACAGCTAGTGCCGCTTGCGGTCTGTGGTTAAACCCACTGCCAGCGTAGTGTCGAGTCTTTAGAGTCCCACACAGAGGGCTATTCGCTTTTGGGCAAAACAAAGTAGAGGTCGCATGGTTTTGCGACAGGGTTCGTTCTCATCCGCGCACTTGTGCACGTTTGGAGTCCGGACGGATATTACTAGCCGGCTCTGGTTTGAGCCAGATACTAGTATATGTTTTGGGGTTAGTTTTATCTCATTGTGTTCTTGTTCCTCGGAACAAGAATGCGGGTGTGTATGCACAGTTGTTTGAGGCGGAGGAAGAGGATTTTCATTAGGGTTTCGGAATGGGTGTGTATGCACAGTTGACAGTCGTCTTTTTCCAAACCCTAATGAATTTGTGATATATCAATTAATAATATTAATTAAATGAAATTGTGTTATGGTTGGGTTTGATGACTTGTTGACCAAGGTTGACTTGTTGACCATGGTTGAAAGTTTGACCATTATCATTACATATCAAAGATGCTCTTTGATTCTAGCAAAACCATTTAATGAATGTAATGATAATAGTTATTCCAAACCATCCATCAACTATTTCATTTTTATTATTATTGTTAATTTGATAATTCTTTTCATTTTGGTTATGGTTGCAAAATGAGAAGAATAATATTCATTCTATCATATCTCTTCTCTCTCCTCTCTTCTTCTTCCTCCTCCTCTAGTAAAAGGAGACTCCTTTCAAAAGCTATCTTGTTCCATCGATTATATCAAGTTCACTACGTTCACGGTTTCGCCAAAACCATTTGTAGCCCTCCGTCGTTTCACATGAATAGTCAATAGTATTCAAGCTGTGTTTGTTGGCCAAAGTCAAGGTATAGTGATTGGTAGCTATGGGTATTCATGTGCAGCATAGATAGATGCGTTGATTTGGAACAGTCGTACTGCCTTGTTGGCCAAAGTCAAGGGTAGGTACGGGTGGATTCAAATTCACCTGGAGAACGACGGGAAGAACTTGACATGTGACTTATGATTTGTTGGCCAAAGTCAAGGTCATAAGAGCATGGGGCAAAAATCCACATCGGGAGTTTCATAAGTACTGAAACTTGCTAGATTTGCATACCATATGGAGTGTGGTGATTCTGGTAGGATTCCTTTAGTTTCGTCATGCGATGATATTTGGATCCCGATCCTACTGTGAGTATATGCTACTCCTCGGGAAATTTCTTACTAAACGATCAATGCTATAAACCTAGTAGGTGCCTAGAAAGGTGTTAGCGGGGCTACGCCCCCAGGGAAAATAGGTTATTTAATTAAGGAACTTCGCGAAAGCGTTGGAAAACCTCCCTCGAAGTACCGACACTGGCCTGGCTGAACGGTTAAGCAAGTATTGTGCGGTGGGATTGATCCCGACTAATTCTTTCTTTATGGTTTGAGGAGGGATTCGAGAGACAGTGGGAGCCATCCTGTTTAGAAAAACTAAAAACCATTCTAAACTTGCAAGAGCATCGTGCTAAGTGTTTCTTCTCTCTCTCCTAATTGCAGCGACCAATCGACATGACTGGACTTAAGTTACTTCTAGATAAAAATATACTGACAGGGCCAAACTACAAAGATTGGCTCAGGAATGTCAAAATGGCAATCACTTACGACAAGCTGGGGTATCTTCTTACCACCAAAGCTCCCCCCGTCCCAAGTCCCACCTCCAGCGTCGCGGATAAGGAAATCCGTAAAACCTGAGAGATTGATAACGCGAAGGCCAAGTGCCTCGTACTTGCCTCGATGGACAATGAACATCAGAGGAGGTACGAGAATATGGACCTTGAATCCATATTTCTCCATACAAAAGAACTGTATGGAGAGCAATCTCGTATCGCAAGATACGAAGTGTCGAAGAAGTTATTTTCGGCAAAGTTGGCCATCGGATCATCGGTAGCGGAACACGTGCTTAAGATGATTGGCTTCATTGAGGAGCTCGCGGAACTTGGAACCACGTTGGAGAATGAGCTCTATACGGACTTGATTCTCCAGTCCCTTCCTTCCACTTACGCCCAGTTTATACTGAACTTCAACTTACAAGAAAAAGAGGTTGAACTTTCAGAACTCCTCAACATGCTGAGGAGCGCAGAGGGCACCCTACAGAAAAGTAGGGAAACATCCACTTTGTTTGTAGGAGGATCTTCTTCTTCTAGGTCCAAGGCGAAAGCCAAGGGAAAGAAGAGGAAAGCCCCCGCCAAACCAAGGGGCGGTGTTAGTAAAGTGGATACGAGGGGAAAGGCAAAGGCAACAATGATAGCGGGGAAGCTTGTAGGTAAAGAAGAATGCTTCTATTGTCATAAGAGTGGACACTGGAAGAAAGATTGCAGGGCTTGGAAAGCCAGGACACATGAACTGAAGCAGGTTGCGGCTTCAGCTTCAGGTGTGTATGTTATTGAAAACTGTCTTTCAATAAACTCTACTTCCTGGGTATTGGATACCGGATCAGGATCTCATATCTGTAATTCTTTGCAGGCGTTGAGAAACCGTAGGGTTTTGAAGGCAGGTGACATGACCCTCAGAGTTGCAAACGGAGCTAGCATGGATGCTAAAGCCGTGGGGGACTATCACCTGGGAATGTCAGATGGGCATGTTTTGGTTTTGCGTAATTGCTTTTTTGTACCCAACGCAACTTGTAATATCATTTCTGTATCTTTGGTTTCTAAAGAAGGTTATGAATTTGCGTTTGTAAGTAATGTTGTAAACATTCACCTTAATCAAGTTCTGATTGGGTCAGGTACATTGAGCAATGGTATATACGTATTAAACAAACCACAGATTTTCAATGTCCAGAATACACATAAAAGAAAGTCTCCAGAAATCAATCAGACTTTCTTATGGCATTGTAGACTGGGTCACATCAATGAGAGAAGGTTAACTAAGTTACATACAGAAAGGTATTTGGATCCGTTCGAATATCAATCGTATGCCACTTGTCAATCCTGTCTCAAAGGAAAGATGACAAAGACTCCGTTCACTGGACACGGAGTAAGAGCGAGCGAGCTCTTGGGACTCGTACACAGCGACGTGTGCGGTCGAATGTCTACACATGCGCGAAGCGGTTATTCTTACTTCATTACTTTTACGGATGATTTTTCAAGGTACGGTTATGTCTTCTTAATGAAACATAAGTCCGAAGCCTTTGAAAAGTTCCAGGAATATAAGAATGAAGTAGAAAAACAAACCGGCAAAAGTATCAAGATTCTAAGATCGGATCGAGGTGGAGAATACTTAAGTGCTGAGTTCCTGAATTTCTTAAAAGAGAATGGAATTCTCTCTCAGCTTACTCCTCCATACACTCCGCAACATAACGGTGTATCAGAGAGACGGAACCAGACCCTATTGGATATGGTACGGTCCATGATGAGTAACGCTGAGTTACCGCGATCATTCTGGGGGTATGCGCTAGAATCAGCTGCATACCTTTTGAACCGAGTTCCTACTAAGACTATGCCTACTACACCATATGAGATATGGTGTGGGAAGAGACCCTATCTTAAGCACATTAAGACATGGGGATGTCCAGCTTTTGTTAAAAAGCAGCATGCGGACAAGCTCGAGGCACGCTCAGTACAGTGCAAGTTCGTGGGATATCCAAAGAACTCCAAGGGATATTTCTTCTACTGTGAAGAGGAACAAAAAGTTCTTGTTTCTCGTCATGCCTACTTCTTGGAAACTGAGTTTTTGGAAAACCAGATAAGTGGGAGCACAGTAGAACTGGAAGAAATTCCAGAACCACGAGCTATTACTGAAAGCTTAGTGGAACTAGAGGGTTCAAAAGAACAGGACATTCCTACGCCGCTCCGCAGAAGTAGTAGGCAGTCTCATCCGGCCGAGAGATACTACGGTTTTCTCATAGACGGGGATAGAGAGGATTGAATCATAGATTATGATGAGCCTACTAGCTTCCAGCAGGCCATTCAAAGCGTTGACTCGGTAAAATGGCTAGATGCAATGTGGACCGAAATGGAGTCCATGTACACCAACAAAGTATGGACGTTGGACATTGCTCCAGACGGGGTAAAACCCGTAGGATGCAAGGGGATCTTCAAAAGGAAGATTGGTGTAGATGGACAGGTTGAGACCTATAAAGATAGACTTGTTGCAAAGGGTTTTCGTCAAAGACCTGGTTTGGACTATGACGAAACCTTTTCTCCAGTGGCTATGCTGAAATCCATTCGGATCCTTCTTGCCATTGCTGCCTTCCACGATTATGAGATTTGGCAGATGGACGTAAAGACCGCTTTTCTAAATGGAAATTTAGAGGAGTGTGTCTATATGGATCAGCCAGAGGGTTTCATTCAGAGTGGGAGCAGAGGAAAGGTGTGCAAGTTGCTTAAGTCCATCTATGGACTAAAGCAGGCATCGCGGAGTTGGAACATCTGTTTTGATGAGACGGTCAAGGAATTTGGCTTTATCAAAAATCCAGATAAACCATGCATCTATTGTAGATTTGTAGCGAGAACTGTAGTATTCTTCGTTTTATACGTGGATGACATTCTCTTGATAGGAAATGACATTCCTTTGCTACAATCTATCAAAGGGTTCTTGTCACACAGGTTCTCCATGAAAGACCTGGGTGATGCCTCATACATTCTGGGTATCCGGATATACCGTGACAGATCCAAGAGGATATTAGGACTTTCACAGTCCAGGTACATCGACACCATACTGAAGAGATTCAGTATGGAAGATTCCAAGCGCGGTAGCCTACCGGCTTGTCACGGGATCACCCTCTCTAAAGAGATGTCTCCCAAGACTGATTTGGAGAGGGATCGCATGTCTATTATACCCTACGCTTCTGCGGTAGGCTCTATAATGTGTGCGATGTTGTGTACCAGACCGGATGTAGCTTATGCACTAAGTGTGGTAAGCCGGTATCAGTCAAACCCTGGGGAGAAACACTGGATAGCGATAAAGAACATTCTCAAGTACCTGAGAAGGACTAAGGAGATTTTCTTGGTGTATGGCGGAAAAGAACTCCAGATCGAGGCCTTTGCTGACTCCAGCTTCCAGAGTGACAAGGATGATTCCAAGTCCATGTCGGGTTTTGTCTTTACCCTCAATGGAGGGGTGGTGTTTTGGAAGAGTTCCAAACAGGAAACCGTTGCAGACTCGACGATGGAAGCGGAATACATCGCTGCATCTGATGCCGCAAAAGAAGCTGTCTGGATGAGGAAGTTCTTGAAAGAACTTCAGGTGGTTCCGTCCATTGTTGATCCAATACCTCTGTATTGCAACAACAACGGGGCTATAGTTTTAGAGAAGGAACCCAGGTCCCATCAAAAATCCAGACACATCTTGAGGCGGTATCACCTGATCAGGGAGATCGTGGATCGCCAGGAGATCGAGGTTCGGAGGGTCGCTTCAGAAGAAAACACTGCAGATCCATTCACCAAGGCCTTGCCCCAGACTCAGTTCGAGCGGCTGATCGAGATGATAGGTCTTCGATACGCCAGTACATGGCCTTAGAGCAAGTGGGAGATTGTTAGTGTATATGCCCTAGAGGCCATTACTGTATAATACTAGTTTGTATATAACTTGATGGAAGCTTGGGATATTCACCTTGTATAAACAATCTTGCTCAATATAGTAGTATGCTACTTGGTTTGTTTCTACTTCAATGTGTACTTGTGTTTATTTTAGTATATCACCTATACACATTAGTGGAGCCCTTAGGATCTTTGCTTGATTACCAGCGTTGTGATGGCAGTCACACTAGTGGGGGCTGGGTAATCTATAAGCACATCCTTATACAGGTCCCTAGTCGCAGGACTATCGAGACAGGGCATCGATACTCCGGAGTAGACTAGCGTATGCGCTTCTCATCCCAGTGTGGGAGATGGTCTGTCCCACAGCCATCAGTAGGTCGTACTGGAGATAGTATACGGGTGCTCGTTGGGTTACGAGTACACTGGACAGGACTCGTCGGGAACTGACAGGTTGGTATTATACCTATCGTCAGTTATCAGTTCCCAGGTGACATGAGTACAGCTTAGTCCGCTGACATGACACTGTCACTTCGCCTCGAGTGTGTTCCCACTGTACTTTGACTACTACCCTACCACGGCTCAAAGGAGTCGTGCAAACAGGTAGTGGTTGGATGCAGTCCTGAAGCACTTGGAGGCAGTGACGGTTAGACAAGATTCTTCTCTCACGGTATTGGGGGTTGACATCGCGCTGTGTCTAGGAGAGCCATTACACGAGTAGTCCCTGGCCAGGGCAATCGAGATATACTGGTAGGCTTCCAGTGTTATCTCAGGGTGTTTTGGGCTTCACTCCGACATGACTTGTATCGCTATTAGGGGACTGATGTTTACCGCCCCTTAGGCCTGCCATGCGATGTATCAGACGAACAGACCGGACTGTACGGAGATTGTCACATTCAGACTCAGTAGGAGTTCAGATGGGGTTCACCTCGTCAGTCTTCTTGTCGGCATCTACCTGGGGACCGTTACGCACAGCTAGTGCCGCTTGCGGTCTATGGTTAAACCCACTGCCAGCGTAGTGTCGAGTCTTTAGAGTCCCACACAGAGGGCAATTCGCTTTTGGGCAAAACAGAGTAGAGGTCGCATGGTTTTGCGACAGGGTTCGTTCTCATCCGCGCACTTGTGCACGTTTGGAGTCCGGACGGATATTACTAGCCGCCTCTGGTTTGAGCCAGATACTAGTATATGTTTTGGGGTTAGTTTTATCTCATTGTGTTCTTGTTCCTCGGAACAAGAATGCGGGTGTGTATGCACAGTTGTTTGAGGCGGAGGAAGAGGATTTTCATTAGGGTTTCGGAACGGGTGTGTATGCACAGTTGACAGTCGTCTTTTTCCAAACCCTAATGAATTTGTGATATATCAATTAATAATATTAATTAAATGAAATTGTGTTATGGTTGGGTTTGATGACTTGTTGACCAAGGTTGACTTATTGACCATGGTTGAAAGTTTGACCATTATCATTACATATCAAAGATGCTCTTTGATTCTAGCAAAACCATTTAATGAATGTAATGATAATAGTCATTCCAAACCATCCATCAACTATTTCATTTTTATTATTATTGTTAATTTGATAATTCTTTTCATTTTGGTTATGGTTGCAAAATGAGAAGAATAATATTCATTCTATCATATCTCTTCTCTCTCCTCTCTTCTTCTTCCTCCTCCTCTAGTAAAAGGAGAATCCTTCTCATGTGTTGAGAATCCCTCTCCTTGAGATAAAAGCACCCCAAAGCCACTCTCTACTCACTCTAGGGTTAGAGGTTTAGCAAGCCGAAGATCCTAGTTCTCTCAAAGTTCGAGAAAGAGCCCGAAGGTTGAACCTTCAGGTGGATCCATCTTTAACGGAAGAAGGCGACGAGGAAAGCACCATCAAACCCTACAAAGGTTTCAAGAAGAAGGAGTTCAAGTTAGGTATAACCTTTTATCCGAGTAGCTAACTCTCTTTAGCTTTCTTGCTAGTTTAGTTTAGAAAAGATCCCGACTTTGTTAGTCCATGTTGCCTCATGCGCTAAAAATTTGATTTTTATACCGTTTCCGCCTCCCTGCAAGAACCGGGGGTGGCAACGTGGACTTACACTTCCGAGCAGGGGAAGCAGCCTTGGTGACTTTGCCTGAAGCGGGAGTTGGAGCGGACAGTCTAGCGAAGACTGATCCCTTAGCAGGAGAAGCCTCTCTGATGACTTCGTTCACTAGAGCAGGGATGG
Source organism: Agapanthus africanus (assembly GCA_030015575.1). NCBI lineage: Eukaryota > Viridiplantae > Streptophyta > Magnoliopsida > Asparagales > Amaryllidaceae > Agapanthus > Agapanthus africanus. Next base: position 732,360,602 of record CM057339.1, read on the forward strand.
TTATCCGTTTCGGGATAACCCCCTTAGGTATCGCGGGCTTTTTTATGGGCCCATTGGAGTTTTGGCCCAGTCTGTTGAAAACCAAGGTGTTGGATTTTGGCGACCCGTTGAGAGGGGCCGCAGTAGTTGCAAGCCGATCAAAGACTGACTTCTTCGGAGCTTCTTGCAACGACAGTGGGGCGTTGAAGCTCATTGGTGGGAGCATGGTCCCAAAGAACAGCCCATTGGTGGCTTGCGTCACCTGTTCCACTGGCATCGTGAAAACGGAGGCCGCTTGAGGCCCATAGGTCACTCCTCCAGCAAGGACAGAGTGGGAATTATTGCAGTTGTTGCAGCTGGTGCAGTTGGAAGCCATTGATTTGCATGGAAGTAAGACACTAAATCTTAGTACCTTGAATCCAGGGGCAACCATAGCAAACCACGATTCGTTCATGAAACACGACACACGAAGTGTGGAGTGGAAAGAGGAAAAGGTCCCACCGGGTGTGCCAGAATCTGTTCTCCGCCGAATACAGAGACGGAACCGCGTAGGTCGTCTTGCCTGAATTTGGGGGCAGATGTTATTTGGTTTTATCTGTCCACCTTTCCGAAGATGACAAGTTGATTTATGACACCATGTATCGAAGGTTTAGACGGATGCGGCCGATGCAACAGTCTTCGTCAGATTCCCCCTCGTTTGAGGGGTTTTTGATTGTGGGGACGCTCTTCCCTGCAGGCGCAATCCCCTGCAGTTAATTACGCTACCGCATCGCGGTAACAACTTTCTCCTTCTCCAGATGGTCACTTCGTGTCATGTGTGTTTGTTTTCCTTTTTGGTTGCCCGTGGATTGTATACGGAGACTAATTTATGTTGTTGCCCGTAGGGCGTGGATTAGTCCAAATCCGTATTTTCTTAGATTTGGGTTTAGGTTGGGTTTAAGGATCGTTAGTCTTGTCTTAGACTAAGATCAATTCAAATGTTTGTTGAGGATACGTTAGTCTAGTTTTAGACTAAGATCTACTCAACAGGATCATTTAGATCCAACAAAAGAGCATTTGGACTCTATTGTTTTAGTTTAGGGACATTGCGGTCCAGAAGTTTAAGGACATCATAGTCCGTGACAGTTTAAAGACATCATAGTCTGTAAAGTTTAAAGACATCATAGTCTATGAGTTTAAGGACCTCACAGTCCATGGTAGTTTAGAGACATCATAGTCTGTAAAGTTTAAGGACATCATAGTCCATGAGTTTAAGGACCCCACAGTCCGTAAAGTTTAAGGACCTCATAGTCCATGAGTTTAAGGACCCCACAGTCCGTAAAGTTTAATGACCTCATATTCCATGAGTTTAAGGACCCCACAGTCCGTGGAATGTCTGGTTTTCGGGACCCGTCACCTCTCTGAAGACATTGAAGGATTACAATGACACATATCAGAGGAGTGAAGAGATGTACCCTTGAACCAATATTGTTTGGAAGATCTGTAGTCAAGTTTGGGACTAAGATCAAAGATTTATGAGCATGTGGGCTCAATTAATCGAAATTAGAGATCTGTGGCCAACTTGGGCTCGGCCCATTCGGTTAAAATGTTTGGACATTTAATTAGGCTCGGTCCTTTTTCATTTAACAATGCTGAGCATTGGTTTGGGTTCTGACAATTTTTTTTGTCTTTTATTGAATGTTGAGCACTCATTATAGCTCTGGGGCTTTATTTAAAGAACAGTTTATGTTCCCTCAGCGCACACGTGAGGAGCACGTGGTGCGCTTGGCGCCGAGCGCCAATCAATATGCGCAGAGCGCTTCTGTTAAGTAGCACACACGTGAGGAGCACGTGGCGCGCTTGGCGCTGAGCGCCAGTCAATAAGCGCAGAGCGCTTCTGTTAAGTAGCGCACACGTGAGGAGCACGTGGCGCTCTTGGCGCTGAGCGCTAGTAAATGAGCGCAGAGCGCTTCTGTTAAGTAGTGCACACATGAGGAGCACGTGGCGCGCTTGGGGCTGAGCGCCAGTCAATAAGCGCATAGCGCTTCTGTTAAGTAGCATACACGTTAGGAGCACGTGGCATGCTTGGCGCTGAGCGCCAGTCAATGAGCGCAGAACGCTTCTGATCAATTTCGTGATTTGAGAAATAAGTTCTCGCTTACAAGAGACTTTGTTTCATGGTTCTAAGAACAAAGTTCTTATTTTTATAGGAGATGTTATAATCTCTTCTATTTTCTTTTGTGAAAGACTTTGTCTTTGTAGATCTATGATCTGAAGAGAATGAAATTCTTCTCCCCCCTTTTTATGATGAGATGCTATGATCTCTTTTTGTGAAAGACCTCTGTCTTATAGATCTATGATCTGGAAAAAAAAACTATGTTCTTCCTCCTTGAAGAGATGTTTTTTATCTCTCTGTTTTTACCTTGAAAAAGTTCTTCTCAGAGCTTGCTCTTTTCTTTGAAATTTCTCAAAGCTTGTGGGGGGTTCCTCTCTGCGAGACTTGAAGTCTTGGGGCCTTTATATAGGGTAGGCTAATTTGTTGAATCAGTTAAAGAGATCTTTATCTGATTGATTTGGGGATGTTTCCCCACCATTGGATCATTGATCCTAGGGCTTCTGTTTTATAGAAGACAATCTTCTTGTTTTTAACAAGATTGAGAAAATCATTTCCTATACAAAACTTATTCTGTATCTTGGTGATGATTTTTTTAAATCACCATTGGATCTTTGATCCAACGGCAAGGAACATTTAGTTCCAGTGCTAGCGCTCTCGTGCTTTGCACGTGAGCGCTGCTGCAGAGTCTTTGACCCTTAACGTTGGCGCTGCTAGCGCGAGCGCTCTCGTGCTTTGCACGTGAGCGCTGCTGCAGAGTCTTTGACTCTTAACGCTGGCGCTGCTAGCGCGAGCGCTCTCGTGCTTTGCACGTGAGCGCTACAGTAGAGTCTTTGACTCTTAGCGCTGGCACTGCTAGCGCTCTCGTGCTTTCCACGTGAGCGCCGCAGCAGAGTCTTTGACTCTTAGAGCTGGCGCTCTTATGAAGCGCTGCTTCATTTCAAATTTCAAAACTTGAACAGAGCTTTGCTATGATTAGAGGAAACAAGGCTATCATCTAGGGGCTTGGAAACACGGGCCCTCATTCATGAATTCGTGATGTACCGTTTCAGCCCGGTACCACAGCAACGTTATTTGTACCGTTTCAGCCCGGTACCACAGCAACCTTATTTATTATAATAGGACTCATGAGATTCCGTTGGATTCATACTCAAACTACCCCAACACGCCACGTATATTAGTCTATGATTGAAGTTACAAGTCTTGCCCAAATCCATGAATACATAAGAGAGTGCAATTTAAGTATCGAGTCGAGTTCAAATATTCAGTCAATTGTTCATGTATTCATGTCAAGTGTTCATGTCAAGTCATTACGTATTCATGGTTCGGGTCAAGTTGAGTCAAGTGTACCAATTGGGTTCAGGTATTCATGAATGAGTTGTGTAAAGATCAAGTCAATTCTAGCGCGTAATGGTTTAATAATGAGTTATATAGATAAAAATAGATAAGCAATCATAGAACATGATATGAGATAAGTATACAAGAAACGTTCAAAAATAATATTGTAAATATGTGATATGTACGACTAGTTAATCAAGTCATTTAAAGTCAGAATATAAACGAAAACATAGCCTAAAGTGTTATACACACGTGAGTTCCAGTCTCGCCTAAATACGACTACCGGTTTGGGAGATATACATGTTTTCGTATCGTCGAGCAAAACAGATCAGAATCTGTTCAGCACCGTCATATATTTTTAAAAAGCTGTTTGAGTTAATTTCTATCAGGTTTCAGATTACAAAAATATAAGAAAATTGTAGGTCTTTCGGAGTACTTATCCAAAACCCTATGATTCGAACGATTTGGATTTCTGATGCTCTAGTTATGATTGTTTTAATATCACCGTTTAAAACCGAAATTCAGATTTCTGGACAGCAACTATATGTTATATTGCAAAGCCTATATCGGATTGTTTCATGCATTTCTAAGTAATCTAGTATACAGAGAATTATAGTTCTATCAATTTTTCATCTACACATCTAAAGTTTGTCACGAACGGAAATCGGGAGATTGAATTATGTCTAATTTAAAAATAGTATGCGAATCAAAACTGATTCTGTCCAGATTCAACGCTTAATATTGTAACGCAGTTTCCTATATTGACGTCGGTTTTCAGTAAAAACTTAAAACGAAGAAAATCTATATTATTCGATGTATATATCCAAAACACCTGGGTTTTCTCAATTTGGACATCGGTAGACCACGTTATGTGTCTTAGAAGTTGATCGATAACTGCAGTTTTCTGTTTTACGAACAGTGAATAAAAACGATATAATTCCTAAACCGTTAAGCGGTTCGATCTAAAATTTTACAGCATGTACAAAATAATATATTATATCATATGTAAATTTCCTGAAATTTCCAGAAGTAAAAATTAATTTCTAAAAATTATTTTAAAAGTAAAGGTATTGATATGTCATATGTGAGAAATGAGAAAACCATGGTATTTACTCGTAACTGCAATTTTTTTTACAAACTTTAAATAAATTAATTTAAAATAAAACAACAAACGATGCAAATCCTAATTGGTCACTATGAAATCTTAATATATGGATTGAGAGTAATGAAAAAGACTTTACAAACTATATATGTGTGTATGTTCGTGTGTGTTCATTATTTATATATGTATTCATTTAATTAATTATTTATGAACTATGATACGACAAGGGAAGTTTTTCATGGCAATATAACAAGAGAAAGATAAAAAGAAAGAGATGGAGGGAGGAAAAGAGAGAATGGACTTACATACACAAGCCGGTATTGTCACCAGGCTTGTCTATCCGCCGATAGTCTCGCATTTCTAGCGAGACTTTCATGAAAACTTCTTTGTGTTCTTCTTCTAGGATTTTAGGTGAAGAGGGAGAAGGTAGAGATATAAAAATGTGAGGAAGAAAAAGAAAGAGGAGGAAAAATAAAGATGATGTAATGGTGAATTATCTATAATAATATATGCATTCAATATGGAAATTAAAAGAGAAATGAAAGGTCACCATTCATTTTGGAAATGAAAGGTCTCATTTGTAGGTTATGAGAAGAATAAAAATTGATAAAAAAAATAATTGCAAGAATAGAGATTTGAACATGTGACTTATGGAATGACAATGCAAGGACTTAACTAATGAGCTACAAGGTTGTTCATGCACATATTTAATTAGAATTACATATATGCTGTTGCTTGAAAAAAAGTGGGCTTTTGGGCTCATAGTTTTATAAAAGAAAATGAAAATGATATTGGATTTGGGTTATCTGCTGGGTCAGGTCTGGCGTTTAATTTGAAATAGATTAGCATTTAGTTTAAAGAAATGGATTTGAGAAAAATAGATAGAATAATAAAATAATATATTTAATAGAAAAAAAATTTACGGAAAAATACTACGAATAAATAAATACAATATTTTACTTAAAAAAGAAAACACGAAGGTATAATAATACTAGGGTCGTTACACAGCGTTTCTCCAGGATTGGATTAATGTATACTTATTGCAGCCAGTGCAAAAACAATATCTGCTATAGTACTTGACATTTCATGATTGACTCAATTGCCTAACCAAGTGATATGCCAATCATGAAAATCCCTCTCCTTATCAGTCTAGAAGACGTCTCTTTAAAGAGGGTGACTCCTTCACTTGCGGGTACTCCACCACACCAGAAGTCATCCATTCTAAAACACTTTAGAATAGTGTTAAGTTCCCGAATTAGGACACTTCCCAAATCTAGATCTAAAACCAAAGATCTTGTTACCAGAATCCCTGATATTTTTTCCAGATCCTATGTGGAGAAACAACTTGCGACAACCACAGTATAACTGATCATGGTATAGGAAGATCACTTTCTATAAAGAGCATATCATCCAAAATACGAGGACATCACTCCCTACTACCTTCTTACCAGGTCCATCTGTTATTCTGATGAAGTCAAACTCTATGACTATCACATCAAAAATGCATGATCTATCTCCGCTATACTTGCTTTAGTCTATAAATAGACATAAGCTACTTGCCCACCATGCTTCCGCTGCTCCCACTGACTATAACAACTCTCTGGCAGAGTTATATATCCATGCACTTCTAAAGCTAATTTAGAACGACATTATACTCATCCACCTGCCAAATCTCATAGTCTAGGACAGCAGTAGTGGCAAACTTGGATCATCAAAAACCTCCCTGTTACCGTCTTTGAGGAGACCGAAGTACCTCTCGGATGGCCAAGGTTACCCACCAAATCTACGGAGTGGCTAATGGATTATCGAATCGAATCGAATCCTTAGGTGCTACTAAATTTTTAGTAATCGTTTGTGGTTCTGGAATCACTTCCAGTTCTACCATACTCCCACTAATGTTTTCTGAAAAAAATTCATTTTACTAAAAATGTGTCGAGTCAAGAACAATATAACTATTGATCTTCCAAATGGTAGAATGTTAACCCTCGTCTAAGCCCGGGAAAACCCACAAACTGCCATTACTAAAACGTGCCAAGAGTTTATCAGGATTCTGGTTTTAAGCATAAGCCAGACAACTCCATATACCTTAACATCGTTAATAAATGAATCTATTCTATAGCCAATATAGAAACAAAGACACTAATTTAATTGGAACCAGATTCAAAATACATGCAGCTGTTTTCAGTGCATATCGACTAAATGGAAAGAGGCCAAGCAGCAGTACTCATTAAAGAATGCACCCACGTATGAGTAACCTGAAAAAGAAGCAAGTTCTCAAAACTATTACTTACCACGGAATACCTAGCATAAGTATTTAAATCTTCGATCACCTCGAAGAATCATGATACTTGCAACATATGGTTCTCTACTTTATTCTTATACCTATAACTTCTCAAAATTTGGACCTTGTATTTCAACGAAATACTTGTCTAAAACCAGAGAAGTCATAAGTAAACGGAATATAGTACGAGTACCAACCCCTTTGTCCTAACGGACATCGGACAACATACAATGCTTTGTAGAAGTTCTCTGAGTTTAATAACTCAAACCCTGTGTGTAACAACCCTAAACATTCTATACAATATTTTTTTCAAAAATACAGAAAGGGGTACCTGAGCATGAGCACAAATTATAAGTTTGATTTGCTTTTAAACAGGAAGAAGGAGCTTGTAGCTCATTGGTAATACCTTGCACTGCTGAACCAAAGCACCAGAGTTCAAATCCCATCAGCCACACTTTTTTTTAAAATTAAATTCTTTTAATCTTTTAGAAGCTCAATAGTATACACGTGCACAACCAGTAAAACCAAGGGTCACACATAAAACAAACGGGTCAACGAGTCAAGACCATGCGACGGGGATACGTTGCGAGGAGACGCGGCCCGACTCGGGCCGGCGACTCGCTCGACTCGACTGGCACCGCCGGTCCGACTCAATCGAAACCCTAGTTTTCTTCACATGCTGCAAACCTTGAACCTCCCCCATAACCTCTGTATTACTTAAATTCCCCGCACATTTACAGAGCAAATTAAAACATACATTTAATCCATTTTAATACAAAATTTTAATACACCATTTCATGACCCTAAACCCTAATTTTTCCTATAAGTACCATACCTAAAATCACCCCTCCTCACTCCCAAATCTCTGCCCAAACTCTCAAGAAATTTCCTAAGACTTTTTATGTGCAAGTGGAGTTAGCAAAAGGCGAAGCTCCGACGAACTTCCAACGACAATCCAAGAAGTTTCCGACAACGAAACGACGCACCGGCATCTCCCATCTCTTCCTCTTTCTCTCCTCTATCTAATCAACCTGTAAGTCCCTACATCTTCCTCTTTTCACTATTCTAAAAACATTCAAAACTAAAAACTGACGAAAGCGGAGTTAGTCCGACTTCCGATTCGGTTTTTCCTCAAAAATTTCTATTTTTCTTGAACACAATAATACCAAACTCTTATGTCATGACAATTAAACATTAACAAAGGCAATAGAACAAGTTTGACACCAAAATAATAATTTTAGCAAGTTTTATTCCGCTTTTACATTAAAATACCTTCATGTTTCTTTTCGACATGCTTGAACTTTTTAAACCGTATTACCTTAGAAAACTCATGAGGTAATGACCTAACTCCTCACAACACACATATCTAACATAACACGATGAAATTTGGGAACATAGATTTGGGAAAATATGATTTTACATATAACTACCTCCGACTTATAAAAAAATCTTTTTCTACAAGATATGTATTTTAACAAATTTTTGCAATTGCGCCTCTACAAACCATTTCGGGGAACCCGTTCGGTATGCTGCAGAGTATCGCACATCCTCGGGCCCAGTAGTGTGAGATGCAGACCTCCGCAAGGAGCATACGATCTCGAAAGATTTAAAATACAATTTTCTTTAGAAAATGTGATTTCTATTATAAATAAAACTTATATTTTTAATATATATATATATATATATATATATATGTAATTAATATCAAAATATCTATTTTTAATATTTATAATATTCCACATTTCCAAAATTCAAGAAAAACATCTGATTTACAAGAAAATACCATACAATTCCAATATTACAAATAAATACCATATAGTATGAAATTAGCTTTTATTCACTAGAAATGTCACATTGATAAAATATACATCAATGAAAACTTTAAAGACGATAATAAAATACTTGAGGTGTATTTTGAAAATTATACAAAATTATTATACATAAAACCCTCTCTAGTTATACTAAATTACAATAAGGACTCTAGTAATCATAGGTTTAAGCGGGACTGATCTCTTGAGCCTCAAGGAGCCGGAGATATGGGTTCTTGCCTATTTAAGGTAGACAACTTAACAAACGTGTTATCAACACGGTAATTGTCTTTGAAAAAAAACAAATCCTGTCATCCATGTGCAACAGTTACCGATAGCACCCTAACATAATTCAGGATTCAATTTCTTTTCTAATTGTCTGACTCAGACTGAGTCTCAATATAATCAATCTGACTTGAATATGATTCAAGTATCAAACTTCAATACAATATGGATCTATGAATCCGTCTATTCAATCTAATCAATTTATATTGACCGAACCGAACCATGGATATACATCCATCTACATGATTCTCCAGTTACATCCATTTAATGATATCATGGTTTCGGCAAGTCATCCATCTATATACAATATACAATTCAAACAATACAATCAAGACATCGCGGGGTTTTTAAGGGGTAGATTGGTACGGAAGGTGTTAAAAGTGGCACGAGACAGCAACTATAAAGACACCTAATCTGAATTCAATTGTCGTTGTACCGTGGCTGAACGGTTCCTTGAACTCCATATACCGTAGTCTCTGGTCTAGTGAGACTCCTCTCGCATACACTGGCCTCTTCTGTACCAAGCTATAAATAACAGTGTTAACATTAAATACAACATTATAACAATTTACTCTCTATTCTATCTATTCCATTATTGTCTATTTACGGGACTTACTGAGCGATTTGTTCGCTGATGACATTCTCTTTCTTTTCTTTGGAATGCCGTCAGGTGATTCGGACCTTCTGGAGATCGAGCCCACCAGCGAGGATTTGGACCAGCTAGCTTTCGACAAAGAGCTTTAGATTCCATGTACACATTTACATTCTGTATTTTCCATTTCTGTTATGCCACTGTTTAGGCATTGCTTTCCATTCCATGTATTTACTTTTCAGTTGTATTGTAAAAAGAATGTTTAATAAAAAAAGTTGATGTTCAATTATATCCATTGACATTGTCTATTGTGCATTTTACTTATATTGCTTAAATACGCTTAGCGTGTTTATTTCAGAGTAAATACGTAGCGGCCAGTCGCGTCCCCTTCGCCGTACACCAGGAAGCGAGCGTGACAGGTTTTGTTGGTGGCCTATGCAGGTCAGAGCTGTATAGAACCCTACCATGCAGTTCAGTTCTGCGTGGACAACCTAAGCAATATAACACAAGAACCAGCAACTGAAAACATTCCTTACAATACCTTTTCCTTGAATCTTATCATATATTTTGAATCTGTCCTAACCCAAAATTCCGTCACCTCTTTTACAATCTTACCAAAACCTTCGCATTCTTTCATTCCTTCACATATTTTTCATACACTACCAATAGTCCTATCACCAATCTTTCCTTGAATCTGTTACACTTTTCTTTTACAAATTTCAAGAACGAAATTTTTTAACAGGGTAGAATGTAACAATCCTAAAATTTCTGTACAATATTTTTTTCAAAAATACAGAAAGAGGTACTTGAGCCTGAGCACAAGTTATAAGTTTGATTTGCTTTTGAACAGCAAAAAGGAGCATGTAACTCATTGGTAATACCTTGCACTGCTGAACCAAAGCACCACAGTTCAAATCCCATCAGCCACACTTTTTTTTAAATTAAATTCTTTTAATCTTTTAGAAGCCCAATAGTCTGCACGTGCACAACCCGTAAAACCTAGAGTCACGCATAAAACAAACGGGACCACGAGTCAAGACCAAACGACGGGGACACGTGGCGAGGAGACGCGACCCGACTCGGGCCGACGACTCGCTCGACTCGGCCGGCGCCGCTGGTCCGACTCAGTCGAAACCCTAATTTTCTTCACCTGTTGCGACCCTTGAACTCCTCCCATAACCCCTGTATTATTTAAATTCCCTGCACATTTACAGAGCAAATAAAAACATACATTTAATCCATTTTAATACAAAATTTTAATACACCCTTTCATTACCCTAAACCCTAATTTTTCCTATAAATACCACACCTAAAATGTCACGACCCAAATCTAGGTACATGACCGACACTTAAACCACGCGGCGTCAACATGCATAATGCAATTTAAGTAAGCCGAAAACCCAGAAATCTAAACCATAAGAAGTAAGTGATAAAATATTGTTAAAAACATTTGGAAATCTCAAGTAAAAATCTTAAAGCTTAAGTTTATTTTCTGAAAAATTTCGGTAGCACCTCCTTTGTAAAAACTAGCCCCGAAATGGGTACAAACATAGAATATAAATAAAGTATCCCCAAACAGGAGCAAATCACGCCCAAAGGCGGAAACAACCACCATAAGCATATATATGATGCCGTAGCGAAGAAATAGACAATATAAATGAAAAACAGCATAAAGAGAGAAAACTATATAATAAAGGCCGGCTTAGAGCACGACACCCAGAGTCATAAAATAAGCAATATCGATCCTCACAACTCGTCTCTAAGTCAATACATGAAAATGGTAGATGGAGATTACTAGTTACAATAAGATATACAATGGATATAATCGGATAACCGCAATCCATCTACAGCAAAAAGGCTCACAACTAGCCGTAGCGGTATCCGCTAAAAAAAGATACAATAAGAAGCCCTGCCGCGACTACTCTGAGCGTCGAACCTGCAAAACACTGTGGTACAACGGGGTTGAGTTGCCAACTCATGAATAGTAAGTAACATCATACAAATAATCACAGGTATGCACGTACAGCGATAATATATCACATGCAATCTGATAGCATAAGTATGGTAATATGGATATGCAACAATCATGATCAAGGTACTACAACTACATGAACAATGCATATCTAATAAATACTGAGTATGGGATAAAACATATCATCATCATCGTGGAAAAACCCAGTGTCCATCAACGACACCCCAAATCCCAATACATCAGGCGCCGTCACTCTGATTGGCCCTCATATCTATAAATCTCATGGAACATGAGTGCCCAATATCGACACTCGAAACATCATGAAAACCCGTGTCCAACATCGACACATAAATCCACATAACTCGGGCTCCGTCAATCCGGATCGGCCCACGGGCTCCGTCGGTCTGGGTCGGCCCATATCCATCTCACGACTCCGGTCGGTATCCTCCGGATAACCTCCAGGTCTAACCAATCACCGGTAGGTAGTAGTCCCTCTGCCAGCCTTATCGTCTACTGCACAACATCCCTTTCTTGCCCCGGTGTACCATACCGGGTCCACCATGAACCCGCAAACGGATCATCCAACTCCTCGAATCGGGTTTCTAACACAAGCCTCAGAACCGAGAAAACTCATGGTCGACGCATCGAAATATCATATCAAGAGAAACCGGGTTTTCAAAACAATGCGTATTTTCTTGAAATATCCCCACGGTTCTCAAATCCATAAATCACATGAAATCCGTATCTCAATGCGTAAATCCATGAAATATGATGTATGCAATATAAAACAATAATATGAGCATATCAAGAGAAAACCGCTCTTTTAAATGAATCAAGTTTTTAAATATATCATGCGGTTCCCAATTTCTCCAAAATCAAATGCAACATCATATACATGTGTATATATAGCTATAGCAAGGTATGTGTGTATGATACGCTTCATATGCGCAATAAAACAAGAATCAATGACTTAATGTCAATAACGAATACAATACCATATATGTGTATAGGTTGTGCATGTCATGGCAATTACCGACGGTGTGGGTGTAGCATATAATTTAGTAGTCGTGCAACATGAATCGTCAGTAATGGTGCAGTGTCCACTAGGTACTAAGTCAAAGCACAACAAGTAATGGTATGCAATGATGCTCATGCACAATCAACATATATGCATATATACATGTGCCTATAATATCATATCTAGCCCTGACGCTTAACGCAATACGGGTGATTTCCTCGTAGATGTTAAATCTACTCACCGATGATCTCGAGCTAGGTAAATCCAACCACCTGCTTTCTTTTCTTCGTAGTGTCCGAAGTCCCCGCCTGCGATCCTATTAACACAAAACACAACAATGCTTGGATTTAGCAAACTACCCAATAATAAACGAACACAACGCCAATTAACGAATCGGTTCCCTTAAGCTACAAAAGGGTTCGCTTAGCGGCTAACGTGTGTAGCGACATCATCAAAACAAACCTATAACAGCAAGCTACCCGAAACACTAAAACTACGTCGGATCAATCGTATCGCACTTTGCCGAAACGCCTAAAATTAGCTAAGTGGTCCCAGATTTTGCATACTGTCAATATATAGAAATCAAACAGTACAAAACACCCCAAAACACCTACAGACAGCTACCCTAAAAATTCCAACTCCCCAGTCTCCCCAAAAAACCGAGCTCGCCGGAAAATCACCAAATGTCGCCGGCCAAAACAGGTGGGATTGGGTTCGGATTTCAGGTGAACACTCAGGGCCCTAGTATAACACTACTACACGGATAGATTTTCCTGTAACAATTCATGGTCGTGGAAGATTATAGAGACTCTAAAATGACACTAAAATAAGATATGGGCACAAAACTATATCTTTAGGGTTCTAAACAACAACTACTAAGAAACACAACATAACAACAACCTAATTAACAGTTAGGGATCATTACCTATCCACACTTGCTCAAAAACTCTAGCTTTCCATGCTCCAAGTCATCTTTTGGGGTTTAGCTAGGCTTGTGAAGGGTTTAGATGAAGTTTTGTGAAGATTTACTTGGGTTTTCTGATGATTTTTGGTAGGGTTTCAGTTTGAGGGGATGAGGGAAAATGAGATGAAGAATATGTGAGAATGAAAGTGTATGAGGGTTAAGGGAAATGAGAGTGTGAGAGTGGGATGTGAAGGAAATGAGGGTGTGAGGTTAGAGTGATCAATGCCCCCTTCTCTCTCCTCATTAAATGCACCCCATGCTTCATCATTTGCATGTCAACCCCCCTCTCTCAAGTCAACCCAATCCAAACCCTTTATAAAAAAAAACTAAATAATTTATATAATTACATAAAACATAATGGAAAGAGGATTAAGGTGCCATGGCTACTTAAGCATGGTTAACCCTAATTAACCCTAGGTTAACATGCACATGTGTGTGCAGGCCCAAAATATATAATAATAAAATATTAATTAATTTTTATAAAATATGCGGAAACTATTTTGGTTAACTTTTTACTAAAAACTCGTATTATCGCTTAATTAACACTAATCGCATTCTAAGGTGTTACAATCTCCCCCCTTAAAGAAATTCGTCCCCGAATTTAAAAATATTACTATGTGTACCTTCAAAGAGATGAGGGAATTTATTCCGCATCTCGCTCTCGGCTTCCCAAGTGACCTCTTCACTATTCGGGCCACGCCAAAGAACCTTCACAGATGGCAAGACCTTTGACCGAAGTTTCTTCACCTGCCGATACAATATAACTACCGGTTGCTCGGTGAACGAAAGATCGAGCTCTAACTGAACGGTCCGGTGCTGAATCATGTGAGAAGGGTCATGAAGGTACTTGCGAAGTATCGATACATTGAATACGGGATGAACATCCGAAAAACCGGGTGGAAGTGCCAAACGATAGGCAACGGTACCAATTCGCTCAAGGATCTCAAAAGGACCTACAAATCTGGGACTAAGCTTCCCTTTCTTCCCCAATCTCATCACGCCCTTCATCGGAGAAATCCGTAGGAATACATGATCCCCCACTGCGAACTCGAGCCTGCGACGACGACGGTCGGTATAAGACTTCTGTCTGCACTAGGATGCTCTCATCCTATCCTGAATCAACTAGATATTCTCCGTAGTCTCTTGAACTAGCCGGGGTCCCAAAATACTGCTCTTGCTGAGTTCGGTCCAACAGACTGGCGATCGACACTTTCAACCATACAAAGCCTCAAAAGGTGCCATCTGAATCGTCTCCTGATAACTGTTATTGTAGGAGAACTCTATCAATGGAAAGTGACGATCCCAACTGCCACCCAAATCAAGCACGCACGCATGAAGCATATCCTCTACAGTCTGTATAGTCCGCTTTGACTAACCATCGGTTTGCGGATGGAAAGCGGTGCTAAAACTCAATCGGGTACCCAAAACTTCCTGAAGCTTCTGCCAAAGACGGCTAGTGAACTAGGTGCCCTTGTCGGATACGATATATGTGGGAACGCCGTGCAGACGTATAATCTCATCAATGTACAACTGAGCATACTGAGCAAACCGAAAGTGGTTTTCACTGGAAGGAAGTGAGCCGCTTTCGTTAACCGGTCGACAATCAACCAAATGGATTCATACCCCCGACTGGACCTCGGTAGACGTACAATGAAATCCATGGAGATCCGTTCCCATTTCCACTCCGGAACGGGTAAAGGCTGCAAATCTCCTGCCGGTCTCTGATGCCCAGCCTTGACTTGCTGACAAGTCAGGAACCTCGAAATGAAATCTGAAACATCACTCTTCATCCCTGCCCACCAATAGATATCACTCAAGTCACGATATATCTTGGTGGAACCTGGGTGAACACTATAAGCTGACTGATGTGCCTGCTCTAGGATCTCGCGTCTCAACCCATCTATATCAGGTACACACAAACGAGTCCCAAAACGTAGCACACCCTGGTCATCAATTAAGAACTCCGAATCTCTGCCCTGCCGAACATGCTCGAGAATCTCATACAAACGGGCATCGTCGGCCTATGCCTCATGAATACGATCAAGTAGAAGTGGACGGACGCGGACATGAGCAAGCTGTCCCCTAATGGAAGTGAACTCAAACTGTACTCTGCTGTCGAACAAGATCTGCCAATCTGCAGAAGACTGTCTTTGAACTGCGCTCAACTGGGACAAGCTGCCCCCGGGCCTACGACTCAAAGCATTGGCTACCACATTCGCCATTCCCAGGTGATAAAGGATCTCACAATCATAATCCTTCACAAGCTCCATCCAATGGCTCTGTCTCAAATTTAGATCCCGCTGCTGGAAGATATACTTTAAGCTCTGGTGGTCTGTGAAAATCTGACACGAGTCCCCGTATAAGTAGTGTCTCCAAATATTAAGAGCAAAGACCACCGCGGCCATCTCATGATCATGAATGGGATAATTCTGCTCATGCTTCTTCAACTGCCGGGAAGTATAAGCAATAACTCTATAATGCTGCATCAATACACAACCGAGCCCCACTCGAGAAGCATCATAGTAAACGACAAAGTCGCCCGATCCAGAAGCCAAAGATAAAACTGGTGCAGTCGCCAACCGAGTCTTCAACTACTGAAAACTCAAATCGCATGCCTCAGTCCAAAGAAAAGGAACCCCCTTCCTGGTCAGTCCGGTCAGCGGTGCAGCGATACTCGAGAAGTCCTGCATGAAACGGCGGTGGTAACCGGATGTAATACCACATATGCGCAATAGAACAAGAATCAACGTCTCAATGTCAATAATGAATACAATATCACATATGTGTATAGGTTGTGCGTGTTATGGAAATTACCGACGGTTTAGGTGTAGCATACAATTTAGTGCTCGTGCAACATGAATCGTCAGTAATGGTGCAGTGTCTACAAAGTACTAAGTCAAAGCACAACAAGTAATGATATGCAATGATGCTCATGCACAATCAACATATATGCATATAAACATGCGGCTATAATATAATATCTAGCCCTAACGCTTAACGCCATACGTGCGATTTCTCCGTAGATGTTAAATCTACTCACCGATGATCTCGAGCTAGGTAAATCGAACCACCTTCTTTCCTTTCTTCATAGCGTCCGAAGTCTCCGCCTGCGATCCTATTAACACAAAACACAATAACGCATGGATTTAGCAAACTACCCAATAATAAATGAACACAACTCCAATTAACGAATCAGTTCCCTTAAGCTACAAAAGGGTTCGCTTAGCGGCTAACGTGTGTAGTGACATCATTAAAACAAACCCACTGTTAGTTATATGTATGCCGTAGAGGCCATTACTGTACATGGGATGTATATTGTAGTGGATGCTTGTGTTAGTGTATATGCCCTAGAGGCCATTACTGTATCATACTAGTTTGTATATTACTTAATGGAAGCTTGGGATATTCACAGTTGTATAAACAATCTTGCTCAAAGTGGTAGTATGCTACTTGGTTTCTTTCTACTTTAATATGTGCATGTGTTTCTTTTAGCATATTGCTTATACATATTAGTAGAGCCCTTAGGATCTTTGCTTGATTACCAGCGTTGTGATGGCAGTCACACTCGTGGGGGCTGGATAATCCATAAGCGCATCCTTATGCAGGTCCCTAGTCGCAGGACTATCGAGACAGGGCATCGATACTCCGGAGTAGACTAGCGTATGCGTTTCTTATCCCAGTTTGGGAGACGGTCTGTCCCACAGCCATCAGTACGTCGTACTTGAGATAGTATGCGGGTGCTCGTTAGGTTACGAGTACACTGGACAGGACTCGTCGGGAACTGATTGGTTGGTATTATACATATCGTCAGTTATCAGTTCCCAGGTGACATGAGTACAGCTTAGTCCGCTGACTTTACACTGTCACTTCGCCTCGAGTGTGTTCCCACTGTACTTTGATTACTACCCTACCACGGCTCAAAGGAGTCGTGTAAACAGGTAGTAGTTGGGTGCAGTCCCGAAGCACTTGGAGGCAGTGACGGTTAGACAGGATTCGTCTCTCCCGGTATTAGGGGTTGACATCACGCTGTGTCTAGGAGAGCCATTACACGAGTAGTCCCTGGCCAGGGCAAGCGAGATATACTGGTAGGCTTCCAGTGTTATCTCAGGGTGTTATGGGCTACACTCCGACACGACTTGTACCGCTATTAGGGGACTGACGTTTTACCGCCCCCTAGGCCCGCCATGCGATGTATCAGACGAACAGACCGGACTGTACGGAGACTGTCACATTCAGGCTTAGAAAGAGTTCATATGGGTTTCACCTCGTCAGTCTTCTTGTCGGCATCTACCTGGGGGCCGTTATGCACAGCTAGTGCCGCTTGCGGTCTGTGGTTAAACCCACTGCCAGCATAGTGTCGAGTCTTTAGAGTCCCACACAGAAAGCTATTCGCCTTTAGGCAAAAGAGTAGAGGTCGCATGGTTTTGCGACAGGTCGCATGGTTTTGCGACAGGGTTTGGTCACATCCGTGTGTTAGTTATATGTATGCCCTAGAGGCCATTACTGTACATAGGATGTATATTGTAGTGGATGCTGGGACATATATAGGGAGGACTTTCTCGCTCGACATGATAGTATGCTATCTGGTTACTCTTTACCTTAACGTGTACACTGATTGTCTCTCTGTTACATGTTGGTAAAGCCCTTAGGATGTGTACTTGACTACCTGGACTATGATGCGGATCATACTTGTGGGGACATGGTAGTCCATAAGTACATCCTTCAAAGTCCCTAGTCGTGGGTGTATCGAGATGGGGCATCGATATACCAGAGTAGACTAGCGTATACCTTCTCGACCCATACAGATAGGCGATGGATGATCCCATATCCATTGGTGTTTGACATCGGGGATGACATACGGGTGCTCAGTAGAGACTGGGTACACTGGACGGACTCGCCGAGAACTCCCAGATGGTATTATACCTCACGTCAGATGGCAGTTCTCTGGTGACACTGGTACAGAGTAGTCTGTTGACCCGAGATCGTCATAGAGTCTTGTGTGGTTCCCACTGTGCTTTGATTTCCATCTTACCACGTCCAAGAGGGCATGCAAAACGGTGGTTTTTGGGTACAGTCCCGAGTCACATGGAGGCAATGAGCGATAGGAGGGGATTCGTCTCTCCCGGTATAGGGAGTTGATGTTGCGCTGTGTTCGATTGGCTATAACAGGAAATCCCTGGCCAGGGTTGCTGAGATTTACTGGTAAGCGTTACCAGTAGTTTCTCGAAGTGTT
This sequence comes from Agapanthus africanus, assembly GCA_030015575.1. Classification (NCBI taxonomy): domain Eukaryota; kingdom Viridiplantae; phylum Streptophyta; class Magnoliopsida; order Asparagales; family Amaryllidaceae; genus Agapanthus; species Agapanthus africanus. Next base: position 732,379,266 of record CM057339.1, read on the forward strand.
ATAGATCTCATATCGACACGACTTATCGAGCTATTGGGGTCTGACGTTTACCACCCCTAGGCGAGATATGCGACATATCAGACGATCAGACCGGACTGTACGGTAGTGTTACTGGTCGGATTCACTGGAGTGTGAGCGGGCTTGCTCGTCGATCTTCAGATCGCTCAATACCCGGGTGGCCGTTACGTTTAGCAGACCGCTTGCGGCTTGTGGGTGCTTGATATGATCATCATCTGCTGCCGGCGTATTGACGAGTCTTTAGAGTCCTACACAGAGGTTTCCTGGCTCAAGCGAAACGAAATAGGAGCGCATATGAGATATGTGCGGGACCGAGAATAATCCGAGTATGTGATACCGTATTTCATTCTCGCGATCAATGTATCGATTAGGTTATATGCGATATACCCTAGTTATCGAATCAAGGGTTGATTCGAAATATTTAAGTGAACCAATGTTAGTTAATGTAAATTAGTATATCACATATACAATTATACACTAAATTATTAAATCAATACTTGACTTAATAATCCGGTTATATCATATATAACCGACTAACATCAAAATGTACCAACTTATCAAATCAACACTTGATTCGATAACCCGGCTATATCTCATACAACCGTCTGATACAATAGTCGCGAGAACCGAATACGGTATCACATACTCGTATTATTATCGGTCCCGCACATATCACATATGCTCTCCTATTTCGTTTTGCCTGAGCCAGTAAAACCTCTATGTAGGACTATAAAGACTCGTCAATACACCTGCAGTAGGTGATGATCATATCAAGCACCCACAAGCCGTCAGCGGTATTAGTTGGACGTAACGGCTACCCGGGTATTGAGCGATCAGAAGATCAGCAAGGAAGCCCACTCCAACTCCTGCAAAAACCCTGAAGTGACACTACCGTACAGTCCGGTTTCCTCGTCTGATATGTCGCATATCAAGTCTAAGGTTGGTAAAACGTCAGACCCCAATAACCGATAAGTCATGCCGATATGAGGCTCATAACGAGTCGAGAAACTACTGGTAACACTTACCAGTAAATCTCTAAACCAGCCCTGGCCAGGGACTTCCCTGTTATGGCCAATCGAGCATACGCAACATCAACCCCCAATACCGGGAGAGACGAAACCCCTCCTATCGCACATTGCCTCCATGTGACTCGGGACTGTACCCAAAAACCACCGTTTTCCACGTCCTCTTGGATGTGGTAAGTTGAAAATCAAAGCACAGTGGGGATCACACAAGACTCTGTGACGATCTCGGGTCTAAAGACTAACCTGTACCAGTGTCACCAGAGAACTGCCATCTGACGTAAGGTATAATACCATCTGGGAGTTCTCGGCGAGTCCGTCCAGTGTACCCAGTCTCTACTGAGCACCCGTATTTCATCTCTGATGTCAAATACCAATGGATATGGGATCATCCATCGCCCATCTATATGGGTCGAGAAGGCATACGCTAGTCTACTCTGGTATATCGATGCCCCGTCTCGATACACCCACGACTAGGGACCTTGAAGGATGTACTTATGGACAACCATGTCCCCACTAGTATGATCCGCATCATAGTCCAGGTAGTCAAGTACAAATCCTAAGGGCTTTACCAACATGTAACAGAGAGACAATCAGTGTACACGTTAAGGTAAAAAGTAACCAGATAGCATATTATAATGTCGAGCAAGAAATTCCTCCCTATATATGTCCAAGCATCCACTACGATATACATCTCATGTATAGTAATGGCCTCTAGAGCATACATATAACTAACAATCTCCCACTTGCACTAGGGCCATCTGATAACAGTAGTTGTAGTATCACATACTCAACCATCCCATAATAGTCTCTCTCTGGGAAAAGGCCTTTGTGAGTGGATCCGCTGTGTTGTCCTCTGAGTGTACTCTCCTAACCTCGATCCCCTGGAGATCAACCATCTCCATGATCAGGTGACACTGCCTTAGAATATGTCTGGATCACTGATGGGACGGGCGATCCTAGGCATAAGCCACAACTCCATTGTCTCTCAATTGTAGGAACGAAGTTCATCTCATGAACTAATATACACCCAGACTTCCTCTTTGGTAGCATCTTTGGTAACGACGTATCTAGCCTTTATCATCTAGTATGCCACGGTATCTAGCTTGGAACTCTTCCAACATACCATCCCTTTACTAAGGGTAAAGACAATGCCTGTGACTGACATTCAGTCGTCCTTATCACCCTGGAACCCTTCCAGTGATTCTCCCCAGGATCGATTGATACCATCTCACTACAACTAGTGAGTATCCTAACATCCAATTAGATCTATCTCATAGATCCAAAACCCAGGATTTAGTAGGTATCACTTTGATCCTATATGGAGAATCATTGCGATAAGCGGTGATTGACCGAGCGTAGCATAGGAAACTCCTTCCCTATCAAGAGTATGCCATCCATGTACTCAACGAGGATCACCACCATACTCCCTACTACCTTTTTGTATATACAAGGTTCATCTTCCATTTTGATGAAGTCAAACTCTTTGACTACCACATCAAAACAGACGTTCCAACTCCGCGATGGCTGCTTTATCACATAAAACATCTTGCACACATTTCCGCTGCTCCCACTGTCTACGAAGCCCTCTGACTGTGTACTTATAGACTCTCTCTTCTAAAATATCATTTAGAAAAGCAGTCATGACACCCAACCGCCAGATATCGTAGTCATGGTATGTAGCCGTGGTAAGTAGGATCTGGATGGACTTAAGCATAACCACTTAGAAAAGGTTTAATCATAATCCATACCTGTTCAATGATGCAAAACATTAACAAGTCTAGCTTTGAAAGTCTCAACTTTTCCATGTACACCAAGTAATCTTCTCAAGATATACTTGCTCCTGATGGGGATTCAATCATTCAGATAAAGCAACCAAAGTCCATACTTTGTTGGTGTATAAGGATTCCATCTCAGATCGCTAAGCATCCAGCTATTCTTACAGAGTCCCCACTCTTGATGGCCAGCTCGAAAACTAGTTGGGTCATCATCTCATGATGCAATCCTCTCTCCCACTGTCATAGAGAAACTGAAGTATCTCTCAGGTGGGTGAGGAACCCTACTAGATCGGCGGAGAGGCTGAGGTTCGTTAGAAACTATTGAATTCTTTGGTTCTACCAAATCATCTGCTGCAGTTTGTATAACTGGAACTCCTTCCTGTTCTACCTCATGTCCACTATTTTCTTCACAAGAAATTCCCTTTGATAAAGGTGGCATGCTGAGAAACAAAACATCTTTTGTTCCTCGGTTTGGTAGAAGATATTCCCTTGTGAATGCTTGGGATATCCAACAAACTTCTACAGAACTAACTTTGCCTCGAGCTTGTCCGGATTATGCTTTTAGACATAGGCTGGACAACCCCAAATCTTAACAAACTTAAGATATGGTCTCTTCCCTTTCCATATCTCATATGAAGTGGTAGGCAACTGATTTGATCGGAACCCTATTCAATAGGTATGCAACTTCACAAGTGCATAACTCCCTAAAAGGAAATAGGAAACTCAATAGTACTCATCATAGAGCGCACCATATCAAATAGGGTGTGATTGCTCCGCCTCGATACACCGACGTGCTGTGGTATATGCGGAGGAATAATGCTGAGAGAGAATCTCATTCTCCTTTAGAATAATCCAGGAATTCCGTGCTCAAGTATTCTCCTCCTTGATCACATCAAAAGACATAATACTTATACCCGTTTTGGTTCTCTACTTCTAACTTATATTCTGTGAATATTTCAAAAGCTTCGGACTTGTGTTTCAACAGGAACATATGTCTGAATCTTGAGAGATCATTAGAGAATGTAATGAAGTACAAAGAACTGGTCTTGGCATGTATAGACAGGGGACCTTCATACATCAACATGTATCATCCCAAGAGTTCACTAACTCTTTCTCTGCTTCCAATAAACAGAGCTATGGTCATCTTATCTCTGTGACATGAGCGACAAGTTTCACAAGATATAAATTCAAAATAATGTAAATATGCATCTATATGTAACTTCAGCTAGTCGGGTCGCATTGATATGACCTAGTCTACAATACCTCAAAAAGGATTCGTTCATTTCTGAACTCTTCCTTTTGTGTGTGTTCTGTATACTAAGAACTGTAGTTTGATTTAGAACGTCTATGCGTTTAGATAACGTGCTTGAACCGATCAACTCTTGATATAGGAAATGTTCAAAACATTATCCAACAATACAAAATTTTATCCTTCTTTACTAATAAAGAGACTGATATGATGTTGTATATCAGGTTCGGTATCTAACAACATTCGTTCAGAATCAATGTATTCTGGTAATACAGGGTGATAGTGACCAACAGATTTGGCTGCAACACTTGCACCGTTTTCTATCTCATGAAACTTATCACCCGTTCTCAGTTCTCTACCTATCTTTAGCCCATGTAACAAATTACATATGCGGGATCCTAATCCGGTATCTCATACCCAGGATGTAAAGGATACTGAGAAACAGTTCTCTGTAATGAACTCACCCGAAGATGATGCATCTGCATGCAATTTCTTCGTTTGGGCGGCACGGGAATTCCGGTAATCCCCAATTTCCTGCTATGTCTTATAACAGTTATAAGTTGGAGCGGGACTAACGTTCCCCAAGCACAGTATAACAAGCGGGTTCGGTCAATACATCCGTATTATTATCTTGATTAAGGCGTGACATGGTCGCTACCTGGAGAGAGAGAGAAGAAAACACTCTGCGTGCGCTCTTGCAAGATCAGATTGGTTATTATTTTATCTAATCAGGATGGCTCCCACTGTTTTTATCAAATCTTCCTTCAAATCCTAAAAGGATAGACTAGCCGGGATTAATTACACCCTACAACTTCGCCAATCTTTCAGCCAGGCCAGTGTCGGTACTTTGAGGGAGTTTCCCCGTGCTTTCGCACGGACCTAATTAAAGTAAACCTCATTTTCCCAGAGGCGTAACCCCGTTGACACCTTTCTAGAGACCTACTTGATCGGCTAATTGTAATGTGTAAAACTCTCCCAGGAGTAACAATTACTCGCAGTGGGTAACGGGATCCAACTATCTCATAGAAGGTATGTAATCTTATTGCAAATTTCAACACTTGAAATTCCCGATAATTTTGCCCCTAACGTGCTATGACCTTGACGAAAGCCATCAAACCATAGCCCGCTAGTCAAGTTCAACCCGTATATTTCTTAACTGAATTAAACCCACCCGCACGACCCTTGACGAAAGCCAACAAAGCCGTACGACTACCCTAATCCAATCGCATCGTATGCAGCAGATAAGCAGCATATAGCTACCACACACTACACCTTGACGAAAGCCAATAAATGTAGCACGAATACTATATACAACTTATCTGAAATGACGGAGGGCTACGACAGGTTTTTCAGAAAACCTATTGCATAATGAACTTGATATCGTTGTAGAATCAAATGATTTTAAAATGGAGTGTTTTTGAGGCTTTCACTAGTTTCGCTAAAGAGGTCACTCCCGGTAAAGGGATCTCGGCTCTTTCCTTATGGAATAAGGTGCAGGATATATAATATATATCACTGTGCAAAGCAAGAACTAGAAAGGCATTCAAAAGACAAAACCGAGGGGTGTAGCATCTGCCAGTCATTGCTAAAGGGGTCACTCCCGGTGAAGGGATCTCGACCCTTTCCTTATTGAATAAGGTGCAGGATGTTCTACAAGGAACACCGCGATGCAAAACAAGAACTGTAGCTACCTGTTTTTGAAAATTCGATTCCACAACATCTTTTAGGTTTCTTTTCTTTCATTAATCATATTAATGAAGTCCCATCATTTAAATCACCTAAACATCACAGATAAATACGACGTACACTTATGTCATCCGCATTCGCCTCGATGTCCCTTCGTGCACCGTTATGTTAGGTAACTAACGGCAGAACGGGGCAGGGCTAGCGCGAGTGTAAAACATAAGTAACTTCTATATAATATATCATATATACTATATGTAAGTGCACGGTGGCGCCCCGGCCGTCAATTCGACGCCGGAATGCGGAAACGAAAAACTTTTCAAACTAGAAAACCGGCACCACCGCGCACAAAAATCCCTGATCGGGCCATTAACCTAACTCTAGCAAACTAGAATAAGAGTAGAGAAGCTATACCAAGCGATCCGTGTCCTTCGGTCTTCGCCTCTACTCCGATCTCCTCGCGGAATCTCCGGTCGTCACCTCCTCGTCGAAACGGGCACCACATCCCCGGGTTCTTTTACGGGTTCCCACCTCTTGACCGAGGCAACTCGGCCACAAGGTTGGTGAACCGACGTGCTCAAGAATTGCTGTAGGCAAGTGTAGAGAGGTATGTCTCATGGGGTTTGAAGTTGCCATTGATGGAGGTGAAGAAAGAAGGAACTTTTGAGGAAAAATATATTGCTCTCATTTTTCTAGCAAGGGATAAGAAATGAGATGATCAAATTTCTCACACCCTCTCTCCTCTCAAAAGTGGCTGGCCCCTCTCTCCATGGTGGAGGAAAAAATGATTTTTCAAGAGAAGAAAATGAATGAATATGAGAATAAAATGGTCACCTCCATTTCTAATCAATCCTCATCCAATAAATGCAAAGGAAAAGACTCAAAAAGAATCTCATGATGAAAGAAGTATCATGAAGCCACAATTTACAAGAAACCCTTCCACAAAAGATAATTTGCACACTTGCAAATAACCCCTCCATCAGAAAAAGTCCGTCCGGGAAGGAACAAAGGAAAACTGGCCGAAACGGAATGCAAACTGGCAACTTCAGAAAACTGATCCCGTAATAAATTACAGGAAAACCCCGCGACTGTATATACATACCCGCAATTGTATTCCCGCTGAATACAAATGCAAAGAGACAAAATCTACAATGTACAATACTAGGATCCGGCTTAAACCAAAGCCCGCTAGTATTATCCGTCCGATCTTGATCCGTACAATACCGCACGTATCTGATCGAACCCTTCCATATCTCCATACGGCCTCTATAGCGTTTCGCCCGAAACTTGAGTAACTGTGTGTGGTGGACTTTAAAGACTCGTCAATACTATGGCTGTGGATTTAACCGCCAGCACGTCAGAGGTATTAGCCATACGTGATGGGCTACCAGCTATTGACCAAAAGGGACGTCGATGAGCGAACTCATCCTGACACCCTACTGAGCCTGTCAGTGAAAATATTCGTACTGTCCGGTCCGTTCGTCTATGAGCATCGCATGGCGGGCCTAGGGGGTTGGTAAAAGTCAGACACCCAAAAGCGGTACAAGTCGTGTCGGAGTGCAACCCAGAACACCCTGAGATACTACTGGAATACTTACCAGTAAATCTCCTGCCTTGGCCAAGGACTTTCATGTACTGGCTCTCCTAGACAAAGCGCGACCTCATCCCCAATACCGGGAGAGACGAACCCCTGCAGATCCGCTCACTGCCTCCATGTGGCTCAGGACTGTACCCAACTAAAACCTGTTTGCATGTTTCCTTTGAGAGTGGTAGGGTAGTAATCAAAGCACAGTGGGAACTCACACGAGACAAATGACGATCTCAGGTCGATGAACTAACCTGTACACATGTCACCAGGGAACTGCTATCTGACGTCAGGTATAACCAACTAGCAGGTTCCCGGCGAGTCCTGTCCGGTGTACTCATAACCTAATGAGCACCTGTATACATCTTAGGTGAACCAACTGACACCAGTGGCTTGTAAGACCGGCCACCGCCCCTTGTTGGGGTCTCGACTGTATACACTAGTCTACTCTGGAGTATCGATGTCCTGTCTCGAAACTCCCACGACTTGGGACCTTTTAAGGATGTGCTTATAGACCACAGCTCCCATGTATATGATCTCCCTCATACTGCTGGTAGTCAAGCAAGAATCCTAGGGGCTCTATCAACGTGCAATAGTGATCAGTAATGTCACCTAAAGCAGTACACGATGATAAAGATAAACCAGATAGCATACTATCATCTTGAGTAAGACTGTCCTACCGGTATAGGTCCTCCCTCAATCATTGCAATCACGTGCCTGCAATCCAATAATTGACTCTGAGGGCACTATCTCCAACAATCTCCCACTTGCACTCAAGGCTAATTATTGCGATGTCGCATACTCACAGCCCGTGTGATACCGAACACCCAACTCCTATACTAGTCAGTCTCACAAAGCTCGTTTGCGAAACTATTGCGTTCGAGGAATAGCCTCAGTGAGTGGATCCGCTGTGATGTTTCTTTCTATGTCTCTCTTTATCTCAAGTTCGCGGAGAAAGCCATCTCCCAAAATGAGCAATACCTGTCTTAGAATATGTCTAGATATCTGATGGGACCTAGCTCATAAATGAACTCCAAATCCAAAATTCTTAGACTGTATCGTCAACTGAACTTAATCAGTATCCTGCGTCATGCCTCCCTCAGTATCCGCCTGGACCACCTGTCCAAAACACTGCCCCTCGTCAGAGGGAAAAATATAACTCTGACAGCCACTCTGTCATCCAGGTCACCTTGGAAGCCTGGAATGATAACCGTCTCCTAAAGGAGGCTTCCGTTATCATATCCCTAGAGCATTCACTTATGTTCTAAAACTGCTTCCGAATGTTTCTTCAGGATTGGATCAATATCAACTTATTGCACCTACTGCAAAAACAACATCTGGTGTGGTACTTGACATCTCATGATTGACTCAATTGCCTAAGCAAGTGATCTGCCAATCATGCACATCCCTCTCCCCTTTAGTCAGTAAGACACCTTTAGAGAGGGTGACTCCTTCCCCTGCAGGTATACCACCATGCCAGGAGTCGTCCATTCTAAATACTCTTAGATTGCCATCTAAGTACCCTGATTGGGAAACCGCCCAAATCTAGATCTATAGATCTAGTAACCAGAATGTCTTGATATTATATCCAAGTCCCATGTGGAGAAACTACTGTGTGAAAACCAAAGTATAACCGATCGTAGTATAGGAATATCACTTCCTACTCTGTATATGTCATCCAAATGCCAGGACATCACACCCTACTACCTTCTTAACAGATCCACCCCCTATTCTGATGAAGTTAAACCTATGACTGTCACATCAGAAATAGATGATCTATCTCCGCTATATCTGCTTTAGTCTATAAATAGACATAAGCCACTTGTCCACTATGCTTCCGCTGCTCCCACTGACTACGACAACCCTCTGGCAGAGTCATATAAACGTACACTTCTGAAGCCAGTTCAGAACGACGCTATACTCATCCTCCTGCCGGGTCTCATAGTCTGGAACAACAGTAGTGTCAAGTCTGGGTAAACAAGAACCTCCCTGCCACCGTCCTTGAGCATAACGAAGTACCTCTTGAGTGCCTGAGGTTACCCACCATATCCGCGGAGTGGCCAATGGAATGTCAAACCGGATTGAATCTTTAGGTTCTTATCAAATCTTCAGTAATCGTTTGCAGTTCTGGAATCACTTCCAGTTCTACCATACTCCCACTACTGTTTTCTGAAAAAAATCCATTTTTGTTAAAACTGTGGCGAGTTTAGAACAATATAACTATTGATCTTCCAGATGGTAGAAAGTCAACCCTCGTCATAGCCCGGGTCAACCCACAAACAGCAATTACAGAAACGTTCCTTGAGTTGTCCAGTGTCTGGTTTTAAGCATAAGCCGGACAACTCCCCGTACCTTAACAATGTCATGATATGAACTGTTCTATATCCAATATAGAAATAAAGGCACAGATTTAATTGAACCAGATACAAATCATGCAGCTGTCTCCAGTGCATGTCAACTAAATAGAAGGAGGCCAATCAACGTTACTCAACTTAGGAATGCTTCCAATTATGAGTAACCTGAAAGAGAAGCAAGTTCTCTTAATCATTACTATTAACTGAATACCATACACAAGTATCTACATCTTTGATCACCTTAAAGAATCATGATACATGCAACACCTGGTTCTCTACTTTATTCTTATACCTATAACTTCTCAAAATTCGGACCTTGCGTTTCTACGAAACACTTGTCTAAAAACCAGAGAAGTGATAAGTAAACCGAATATAGTACGAGGACCAACCCCTCTATCCTAATAGACACTGGACAATATACAATACTCTGTATAAGTCCCCTGAGTCTAGTGACTCATTCACTGTGTATCGTAGGTTGAAAACTGTACTTAGGTTAAGAAGAATTACACCGCTGTTCAATGCTCCTTACCTAACCATCCACTGATATTGGTAAATGTCATGGAAAACCTGGAGTATCAAAAAGGTAAGGAGTTTGTATATAACCATACGATGGAGTATCCAATAAACTGTGGATCTTCGTAGTGATACGGAGTGTCATGGAGAAATACAAAGGTGATTTAGGATTGGCGAAGAAATACTTGGTTTGGTCGTGAATAGCAATCACAATTTACTTTGCCCTCTTACTAATCCCTTTCTTTGTCTTAACTTAATACCTTCTGCACACCATCGTTATGCTAATTGGTTTTCTTCATTCCTCACCGTTCGGCACCAGCCTAACGTTTGGAAGAAGACTATCCAATTTGCGTAATAGGTGTACTATCTCCTAAACTAAGGAGTACTCGCAACCTGAGAGAAGGTAAAAAGAAAAGACAAATGAATAGTCCTATTCGTTTTCTCCAGAACCGGAAACCATCCTCGAATAAATTCCTTCGAGTTCATCTATAACCATACGATGGTTTTGTCCAATGGAAGTGGACGTTCGTAGTAATACGGGGTGTCCTGGAGAAAAGGGTAAAAGTAGGAGCGGCAATGAAGTTTGCAACTCTGACAATCCAAAAGCCAGTGTTTAAGGAGGTTCGGTTAATTTTGGTCACTGGGTCATAGTCAAGGGTCGAGTCATGGTCGCTGCCAAAGAGAGAGAGAAAAGAAACACTCAGCGTGCACTCTAACCAAGATCAGAATGGTTATCACTTTATCTAATCAGGAAACCTCCCACTGTAACCTCAAATTCTCCTCCAAACCTGAACGAAGAATTAGTCGGGATCACCCGGGGAGTAAACCAACTCATCAGTGGGAATCGGGATCCAACTATCATCGCATGATAACGTGACGGAATCCGCTCACGTTATCAAACTCCAGAAGGTATGCGCATATCTGGCAAGTTTCAGTTTCTTTAGAAACTCTCGATGTGATTTTTGCCCCATGCTCTTATGACCTTGGCGTGAGGTCAAAATATCATAAGTCACATGTCAAGTTCTACCCGTCATTGTCCAGGTTAATTTGAACCCACCCGTACATACCCTTGACGTAGGTCAAAATAGTAGTACGACTGTCCTAAATCAACGCATCTATCTATGCAACAGATAAATAACCGGCAGCTACCAATCACTATGCCTTGGCGTGAGGTCAAAATACATAACTTGAATACTACCAATATTTAACTGAAATGACGGAGGGCTACGAATGGTTTCTGGCGAAAACCTTTAACGTAATGAACTTGATATCGTTGAAGGAACTGGATAGCTTTATAAAAATATAGTGACGAAAACCTTTGCTAAAGAGGTCACTCACGGTGAAGGGATCTCGGCTCTTTCCCCGTGGAATGAGGTACAGAATATTCCAACTGAATACCACGATGCAAAGCAAAAGTAATCGGCTATAGTGAAGTTATTGCCCTGACGCAAACTTCTGTCCAAGGGGTCACTCCCGGTGAAGGGATCTCGGCCCTTGCCTCGTCGACTGAGGAGCTGGATATTCATAACCGAATACCACTGTGCAAAACAAAAGAGAACGCCCTTGCAATAACAGCTTTTTGAAAAATGTTCCAACAACATCAGAGTAGGTTTGTTTATCTTGCATTGATCCGAATCAACGCCGTCCCATCAATTGATCACACCAATAAAGAACGAAAATACTGATGTACGTATATGCCATCCGCATTCGCCACTGGGTCCCGTCATCACCCGTTAGGTTACTTAACTAACGACAGAGCGGGGACTGGACTAGCGCGGATGCAAAACATATACAACATCTACTAGTATATATATCAATATATAATATTCGCTCAAGGCGTGATAAAATGCAACATCACAGAAATGTAATAAGCATCACAGAACAATACAGATATCTGGGATCCCCGGGTTTCACAGAGCCGCTACTGAAACTAGACGTTCCCCTGGTCGTGTGGATAGCCTGTGCAATGAAATCCTAGACCCCTACGGGCGCGGCAAGTTACCCGCCAAAACCTGAAGCGAGGCAGCCCCCTTCAGCAACGTGAATGGACCACCCAGCACTTCACGGAATCCGGTAACTTGGCCACCCCTCCTTGGGTCAACCTGTACCTCCTATGAGTGCGGCGAATAGCCCGCCAATTCTAGAGTGAATCCCCCTCCGTCTCAACGCCATGAGATGCGGGCCCGTTGCCCTCTAGAACCCGGCTACCCGTGCACCCCTCCGCGGGGTAATCCTAGTACAGAAAGTAAAATATACAACGGGTACATCGACCTCAGCCCGGTCGTGCCCCAAAAGAATAATATACAAACAGGCAGTAACGGCAGTCCACATGTCGGACGCTCGCCCCACAATATCAAATGTACATAATAAACCAAACTGTACTACCATTGCATCCACGCTATCCCCCACGACCAATCCGCAACAACACAGCACAACACAGAACATCAACGTGAATGTCACGTTCGCAAATCTGTCTAAAAGGGCTATAGAAGATAGACTGGATTTACCGATCGAGTGACATTCACGGTCGCAGATATAATGTAAATACTGTGAACTAACATGTTTAAAATTTTCGATCGACTGAATTTTCCGAAGTGGGCCCCAAGAACAACTGCAGCACTCAAAAACATCTGGACCCAAAAAGAATATACCAGAAACCCTATTTCCATTTCAGAAGCCTACTGTGAAAATTTGGTACGGTTTGGCCACAAAACGGCGACGGTTCCTCGGCCAAAACGTGGTTTTGGCCGCGAAACCGCCGCGCTACAGTAACATCAGCGTACCAAATTTTCCCAGAATTCATAAAAAACCATGCACGTAATTTTCCAATGTACCAAATAATTTTTAGAGCACAGAAAAATTCGACAGAAAGTACGACATGGAAATACGGTTTTTGAAAATCCGTTCGATCGAATTTGTAAACACGTTAGAGCAAGCTAGACTAGGTTAATGGCGTGGCTCTGATTCCAGTGTAAGTGCACTGTGGCGCCCCGGCCGTCAATCCGACGCCGGAATGCGGAAACGAAAAACTTTTCAAACTAGAAAACCAGCACCACCGTGTTGAAAAAATGTACAGAGAAGGGTTTTGATCGGGGTTTCGTGGTTCGATCGGATCTCTAACTTCGTCTACACTTCGCCTAAAGCTCTAGCTAGGCTCTGATACCACTGTAGGGTTCCTAGGCACACCCATGAGGTTCTAGAACTAATCAAACATGTCCAATTCAAAATTTTCCATGTGCTAAAGAACCCTAAACTAGATCGTTACTAGAGGTAAGGCGAAAAACATACAAGTAAACAACTTTACTAGAAAGTGAAAGTGACTACAACCTTTGTAGATCCGGTCCTCCACTTCTTTAGCTCCGTGTTGACGTCCCTCCGCTGCGATCATCGGGATCCCGGATTCTAGCGATGGTTTCGTCAGAGAAATGATCGGGCTAGGTCGTTGACTTTGGTGCCGAAGATGATCTACGTCGAGGCGACTCAAACCCAAGCTTCATCTTCACTAGGTCATGAAACATGTGAAGATAACACACACTACTACATGGCAAGTGGTAGAAGATGAAGAAATAGGAAGTGGGTTCACTTTAGAATTGGATTTCTCACTCTTTTTCTCATGGCACCATTGGAGGTAGCAAGGTTTCTTCTTCTTGAAGAAGAAGAAGAAGAAGAAAGAATATGATAAGAATAATAATTGAATAAAGAATGAAAACTTATCCTTTTAATTATGGTACCATGGTCAAGTTAAGCCCTCATGCTTAACTTGTGTAGAGAATTAACCAAAGACTTGGGTTAAAGGTTGGGTTAACTAGCATCCTAAGGAAATGACAAAAGAAGTTGACTTTCTCAAAGTTTCTTCAAGCTTCATGAAGCTTGATAACTTTGACCAAAGTTTTATTTCTTTTGTTATTTATTAGGAAATTAGTAAACCCTAATTTAACCTCAATTTGGTTTAAGTCTCATACACACAACTTGTATGTATCATCAAACATGATACAAACCTATGTACACAAATATATATCATATATACACTTATGCACAAACTAGTGAGAAAACAATTTTAAGTGAACCAATACTAGTTAATGTAAAGTAATATATCAAATATATAATTATACATTAAATCATTAAATCGATACTTGATTTAATGAACCGGTCATATCGCATTTAACCGACTAATATCAAGTGTATCAATGTATCGAATCAACACTTGATTCGGTAAACTGGCTATATCTCATATATCCGTCCAATGATACAAATCACGAGAATAGAATACAGTATCACATACTGGTATTATTCTCGGTCCCGCACATATCTCATATGCGCTCCTATTTCGTTTCGCTTGAGCCAGGAAACCTCTGTGTAGGACTCTAAAGACTCGTCAATACGCCGGCAGTAGGTGATGATCATATCAAACACCCACAAGGCGCAAGCGGTCTGCTAAACGTAACGGACACCCGGGTATTGAGCGATCAGAAGATCAACGAGCAAGCCCGCTCATACTCCTGTGAATCCAACCAGTAACACTTACCGTACAGTCCGGTCAGTTCGTCTGATATGTCGCATATCTCGCCTAGGGGTGGTAAACGTCAGACCCTAGTAGCTTGATAAGTCATGTCGATATAAGGTCCATAACAAGCGTGAAACTACTGATAACTCTTAACTGGAAATCCCTGGCCTGGGTTGCTGTGATTTACTGGTAAGAGTTATCAGTAGTTTCACGCTTTTTTTGGACCTTATATCGGCTTGACTTATCAAGCTACTGGGGTCTGACGTTTACCACCTCTAGGCGAGATATGCGACATATCAGACGAACAGACCGGACTGTACGGTAAGTTTTACTGGTTGGATTCACAGGAGTGTGAGTTGTTAGTGTATATGCCCTAGAGGACATTACTGTATCATACTAGTTTGTATATTACTTAATGGAAGCTTGGGATATTCATCTTGTATAGATAATCTTGCTCAATATAGTAGTATGCTACTTGGTTTGTTTCTACTTTAATGTGTACATGTGTTTATTTTAGTATATCACCTATACACATTAGTGGAGCCCTTAGGATCTTTGCTTGATTACCAGCATTGTGATGGCAGTCACACTCGTGGGGGCTGGGTAATCTATAAGAACATCCTTATGCAGGTCCCTAGTCGCAGGACTATCGAGACAGGGCATCGATACTCCGGAGTAGACTAGCGTATGCGCTTCTCATCCCAGTGTGGGAGACGGTCTGTCCCACAGCCATCAGTACGTCATACTTGAGATAGTATGCGGGTGCTCGTTAGGTTACGAGTACACTGGACAGGACTCGTCGGGAACTATTGGTTGGTACTATACCTATCGTCAGTTATCAGTTCCCAGGTGACATGAGTACAGCTTAGTCCGCTGACTTGACAATGTCACTTCGCCTCGAGTGTGTTCCTACTGTACTTAGATTACTACCCTACCACGGGTCAAAGGAGTCGTGCAAACAGGTAGTAGTTGGGTGCAGTCCCGAAGCACTTGGAGGCAGTGACGGTTAGACAGGATTCGTCTCTCCCGGTATTGGGGGTTGACATCGCGTTGTGTCTAGGAGAGCCATTACACGAGTAGTCCCTGGCCAGGGCAAGCGAGATATACTGGTAGGTTTCCAGTGTTATCTCAGGGTGTTCTGGGCTTCACTCCGACACGACTTGTACCGCTATTAGGGGACTAACGTTTACCGCTTCCTAGGCCCGCCATGTGATGTATCAGACGAACAGACCAGACTGTATAGAGATTGTCACATTCAAGCTCAGTAGGAGTTCAGATGGGTTTCACCTCGTCAGTCTTCTTGTAGGCATCTACCTGGGGACCGTTACGCACAGTTAGTGCTGCTTGCGGTCTGTGGTTAAACCCACTGCCAGCGTAGTGTAGAGTCTTTAGAGTCCCACACAGAAAGCTATTCGCTTTTAGGCAAAAGAGTAGAGGCCGCATGGTTTTGCGACAGGTCGCATGGTTTTGCGACAGGGTTCGGTTACATACGTGCACTTGTGCACGTACAGTGTCCGGACAGTTAACATTAGCGGGCTTTGGTTTAAGCCAGATCCTAGTGTACGCTTTGGGATTGGTTTTATCTCATTTGTATTCGTGGTCCTCGGAATGCGGATGCGGGTGTGTATGCACAGTTGATAGAGAGACAGAGGCAGAGGATTCTCATTAGGGTTGTTGACTGTTGACTGTTGACTATTGACTTTTGACTAAACCCTAATGAGAATAAGATATATGATTAACAATAATATTAATTTAGTATTATAGTGACATGGTTGTTGAAGGGTTGACTTTGTTGACTTGTTGACTTTTTTGACCGGTTGACTAGGTTGGACTAGTTGACCATCATCATGACAATGGCTATCATTTCATGGCAAAGAATTTTGCTTGCTTGTTTCTTTTTGCAAAATGAGTGCATGAAATGATATAGCCATTTTGACTTGAACCATCACATAATACTTGATTACTATTTTTTGTTATGATGGTTTTGGATTATGAGAGCTTGGATGGAAAAAGCCATACTCATTCTCTCATTTGCTTTCTCTCTCTTGCCATCACTTGCTCAAGCTCTCCCTCTTCCTCTTGCTCTCTCTAGCTCAAGGCAAACCATTCTCATGTGTTGAGACTCATTGCCTTAGAGATAAAAAGACACCAAAACAATCCTCTACTCATTCTAGTTCACAAGGCCTGGCAAGCCAAGTGTTCTAGTTTCTTCAAAGTTCGAAGAAGAAGCCAAAGGTAGAAGCTTTCGGGTGTATCCATCTTCGGCGCAAGGAGACGACGAGGTGAGGCCGATCCGTACACCGGGACGAGTTGAAGACGAAGGAGTTCAAGAAAGGTATAACCCCCTAACCGAGTAGGTAAAACTCAAGTTAGGTTGTTAGATAGTTATTTAACAAAGATCCGTATTATGAGTCCATGTTACCACCCTCTTGAAAATCATTTTTCACCAATTCCGCAACCCTGCAAGTACCGGGGAAGGGTAGCATGGACTTACAGTGGTATCAGAGCCTAGTTAAACACTATCTAACATGTTAGCAATGTAAGTAGAAGTTCGATCGGAGAAAAAGTCACGAAAAACACCCGGAAAATCAAGTTTCTGTCGATTCTGTATTCTGCTCAAAAATTGATAAATCATACTCCAAAAAATGTACTCAGTCTTTTTAAAAGACACTCAAGAAATTTGGTCCAGAGAACCGTTCAAAGCGCCGCGGAACCGCGGCAAGAGCACGCTCCTGCCGCGGATCCGCGACCGAGTTGAGTCGGTCGTGGCTCAAATTTCTTGCAGTGTGTTTCTGGGGGTATTTTGGTATTTTTACAATATGTTTTTTCTGCCCAGGTTTTCCAGAAAGAAAAATTTGTTTTTGGGGCTTGAAAATCCGAATTTTTATCGAACTTCTAAAGACTAAAGCTAACGGGTTTATATCTGTGATGTGTTATATGTATTGAACGTCTGCTAATCGCTATACGTCGATTAGTAGGGGTTATACATATCTGTGATCTGTAATGTTGATGGTATGTGTATATGAATTCATTAGATTGTCGCGGATGAATAGCCGGGGGGTTGTGAGATGAGAGTTTTCTTTTATCTTTCAATTCATGTAATATGTAAATTGATGTAATATTATTTTTGGCCGCACAACCGGGTCGGGGTTGTAGCCGTCATTGTATAATTTCTTTTTACTGTTTTTGCTCATAGGATAGACCCAAGGTGGGGTGCACAAACTACCGGGTATCTCGAAGTGCCGAGTGGCCTACTCACGTCGTTGAGGGAGGTTGCTCCACTTCGGATATTTGGCGGGTAGTTTGCCGCACCCGTAGGGGTCTAGGGTGGGGTATGGCTATTCATCGCGACCGTGTAATCCGCTTTTCGTTACAGGCTCGTACGAATTGCGGATTCCTAGTATATCCAATGTATTCATCTGTGATCTGAAATGGTTATCATTGCAATATATCTATGTATGATATTATTTAGGCGTTGCTTATGTTTTGCATCCGCGCTAGTCCAGCCCCCGCTCTTTCGTTAGTTAAGTAACCTAACGGGTAATGACGGGGCCCCGCGGCGAATGCGGATGGCATAAGCGTACGTCATATTTTGGTTGTTTTCTGCAATGGTAGGATTAAATGATGGGACGCATTGGAATTAATGCAAGAAAAAATAAACCAAGTAAAAGTCGTTGGAACACTTTCAAAAACCACTCGGTTTCTTTTCAAAATAACTTTTAAACGCGGAGCTTAAGACACTCCTTTTAAAAGCTATCTCGTTCCATCGATTATATCAAGTTCACTACGTTCACGGTTTCGCCAAAACCATTCGTAGCCCTCCGTCGTTTCACATGGATGGTCAATAGTATTCAAGCTATGTTTGTTGGCCAAAGTCAAGGCATAGTGATTGGTAGCTATTGGGTATTCATGTGCAGCATAGATAGATGTGTTGGTTTGGGGCAGTTGTTGTACCTTGTTGGCCAAAGTCAAGGGTATGTGCGGGTGGGATCAAATTAACCTGGAGAATGACGGGTAGAACTTGACATGTGACTTATGATTTGTTGGCCAAAGTCAAGGTCATAAGAGCATGGGGCAAAAATCCACATCGGGAGTTTCAAAAGAACTGAAACTTGCTAGCGCTGCATACCATTTGGAGTGTGATGATTCTGGTAGGATTCCTTCAGTTTTGTCACGCATTGATATTTGGATCCCGATCCTACTGTGAGTATATGCTACTCCTCGGGAAATTTCTCACTTAACGATCAATGCTATAAACCAAGTAGGTGTCTAGCAAGGTGTTAGCGGGGCTACGCCCCTAGGGAAAAGAGGTTCTTAAATTAAGGAACTTCACGAAAGCGTTGGAAAACCTCCCTCGAAGTACCGACACGAGCCTGGCCGAACGGTTAAGCAAGAATTGTACGGTGAGATTGATCCTGACTAATTCTTCCTTTTTTGGTTTGAGGAGGGATTCGAGAGACAGTGGGAGCCATCCTGTTTAGACAAATTAAAAACCACTCTAAACTTGCAAGAGCATCATGCTAAAGTGTTTCTTCTCTCTCTCCTAATTGAAGCGACCAATCATCATGACCGGACTTAAGTTATTACTAGATAAAAATATACTGACAGGGCCAAACTACAAAGATTGGCTCAGGAATGTCAAAATGGCAATCACTTATGACAAGTTGGGGTATCTTCTTACCACCAAAGCTCCCCCTGTCCCAGGTCCCACCTCCAGCGTCGCGGATAAGGAAATCCGTAAGACTTGGGAGATCGATTGCGCGAAGGCTAAGTGCCTCGTGCTTGCCTCTATGGACAACGAACATCAGAGGAGGTGCGAGAATATGGACCTCGAATCCATATTTCTCCATACAAAAGAACTGTATGGAGAGCAATCTCGTATCTCCCGATACGAAGTGTCGAAGAAGTTGTTTTCAGCAAAGTTGGCCGTCGGATCATCAGTAGCGGAATACGTGCTTAAGATGATTGGCTTCATAGAGGAGCTCGCGGACCTTGGGACCACGCTGGAGAATGAGCTCTATACGGACTTGATTCTTCAGTCCCTTCCTTCCACTTACGCCCAGTTCATCCTGAATTTCAACTTGCAAGAAAAGAAAGTTGAACTTTCAGAGCTCCTCAACATGCTGAGGAGTGCAGAGGGCACCCTACAGAAAGGTAGGGAAACATCCACTTTGTTTTTAGGAGGATCTTCCTCTTCTAGATCCAAGGCGAAAGCCAAGGGAAAGAAGATGAAAGCCCCCGCCAAACCAAGGAGCGGTGTTAGTAAAGTGGATACGAAGGGAAAGACAAAAGCAACAAAGGTAGCGGGAAAGGTTGTGGATAAGGAAGAATGCTTTTACTGTCACAAGAGTGGTCACTGGAAGAAAGATTGCAGGGCTTTGAAAACTAGAACACAGGATCTGAAGCATGTTGCGGCTTCAGCTTCAGGTGTGTATGTTATTGAAAACTGTCTATTAATAAACTCTACTTCCTGGGTATTGGATACCGGATCAGGATCTCATATCTGTAATTCTTTGCAGGCGTTGAGAAGCCGTAGGGTTTTGAAGGCAGGTGATATGACCCTCAAAGTTGCAAACAGAGCTAGCATGGATGCTAAGGCCGTGGGGGACTATCACCTGGGAATGTCAGATGGACATGTTTTGGTTTTACGTAATTGCTTTTTTGTACCCAACGCAACTTGTAATATCATTTCTGTATCTTTGATTTCTAAAGAAGGTTATGAATTTGCGTTTGTAAGTAATGTTGTAAACATTCACCTTAATCAAGTTCTGATTGGGTCAGGTACATTAAGCAATGGTATATACGTATTAAACTAACCACAGATTTTCAATGTCCAGAATACACACAAAAGAAAGTCTCCGGAAATAAATTAGACTTTCTTATGGCATTGTAGACTGGGTCACATCAATGAGAGAAGGTTGACGAAGTTACATACAGAAGGATATTTGAATCCGTTCAAATATCAATCGTATGCCACTTGTCAATCCTGTCTCAAAGGAAAGATGACAAAGACTCCGTTCACTGGACACGGAGTAAGGGCGAGCGAGTTCTTGGGACACGTACACAGCGACGTGTGCGGTCCAATGTCTACACATGCGCGAAGTGGTTATTCTTACTTCATTACTTTTACGGATGACTTTTCAAGGTACGGTTATGTCTTTTTAATGAAACATAAATCCGAAGCCTTTAGAAAATTCCAGGAATATAAGAATGAAGTAGAAAAACAAACCGGCAAAAGTATCAAGACACTAAGATCTGATCGAGGTGGTGAATACTTGAGTGTCGAGTTCCTGGATTACATAAAAGAGAATGGAATTCTCTCTCAGCTTACTCCTCCATACACTCCACAACATAACGGTGTATTGGAGAGACGGAACCGAACCCTATTGGATATGGTACGTTCCATGATGAGTAACGCTGAGTTACCGCGATCATTCTGGGGATATGCACTAGAATCAGCTGCATACCTTTTGAACCGAGTTCCAACTAAGACTGTGCCTACTACACCATATCAGTGTGGTGTGGGAAGAGACCCTATCTTAATCACATTAAGACATGGGGATGTCCAGCTTTTGTCAAAAAGCAGCATGCGGACAAACTCGAGGGACGCTCAGTACAGTGCAAGTTTGTGGGATATCCAAAGAACTCCAAGGGATATTTCTTCTATTACGAAGAGGAACAAAAGATTTATGTTTCTCGTCATGCCCACTTCTTGGAAACTGAGTTTTTGGAAAATCAGATAAGTGGGAGCACAATAGAACTGGAAGAAATTCCAGAACCACGAGCTATTACTGAAAGCTTCGTAGAACCAGAGGGTTCGAAAGATCATGACATTCCTGCGCCGCTCCACAGGAGTAGTAGGCAGTCTCATCCGCCCGAGAGATACTACGGTTTTCTCATAGACGGGGATAGAGAGGATTGCAAGCTTCCAGCAGGCCATTCAGAGCGTTGACTCGGTAAAATGGCTGGATGCAATGCGGACCGAAATGGAGTCCATGTACACCAACAAAGTATGGACGTTGGACGTTGCTCCAGATGGGGTAAAACCCGTAGGATGCAAGTGGATCTTCAAAAGGAAGATTGGTATAGATGGACAGGTTGAGACCTATAAAGCTAGACTGGGTGCAAAGGGTTTTCGTCAAAGACCTGGTTTGGACTATGACGAGACCTTTTCTCCAGTAGCTTTGCTGAAATCCATTCGGATCCTTCTTGCCATTGCTGCCTTTCACGATTATGAGATTTGGCAGATGGACATAAAGACCGCTTTTCTAAATGGAAATTTAGAGGAGTGTGTTTATATGGACCAGCCAGAGGGTTTCATTCAGAGTGGGAGCAGCGGAAAGGTGTGCAAGTTGCTTAAGTCCATCTACGGACTAAAGCCGGCATCGCGGAGTTGGAACATCTGTTTTAATGAGACGGTCAAAGAATTTGGCTTTATCAAAAATCCAGATGAACCATGCATCTATAGTAGATTTCTAGCGAGAACTGTAGTATTCCTCGTTTTATACGTGGATGACATTCTCTTAATAGGAAATGGCATTCCTATGCTACAATCTGTCAAAGGGTTCTTGTCACATAGGTTCTCCATGAAAGTCCTGGGTGATGCCTCATACATTCTGGGGATCCGGATCTATCGTGACAGATCCAAGAGGATACTGGGACTCTCACAGTCCAGGTACATCGACACCATACTGAAAAGATTCAGTATGGAAGATTCCAAGCGCGATAATCTACCGGCTTGTCACGGGATCACCCTTTCCAAAGAGATGTCTCCCAAGACTGATTTGGAAAGGGATCGCATGTCTATTATACCCTACGCTTCTGCGGTAGGCTCTATAATGTATGCGATGTTGTGTACCAGACCAGATGTAGCTTATGCACTGAGTGTGGTAAGCCGGTATCAGTCAAACCCTAGGAAGAAACACTGGATAGCAGTAAAGAATATTCTCAAGTACCTGAGAAGGACTAAGGAGATGTTCTTGGTGTATGGTGGAAAAGACCTCCAGATTGAGGCCTTTGCTGACTCCAGCTTCCAGAGTGACAAGGATGATTCCAAGTCCATGTCGGGCTATGTCTTTACCCTCAATGGAGGGGCGGTGTGTTGGAAGAGTTCCAAACAGGAAACCGTTGCTGACTCGACGATGGAAGCGGAATATATCACTGCTGCAGATGCCACAAAGGAAGCTGTCTGGATAAGGAAGTTCTTAACTGAACTTCAGGTGGTTCCGTCCATTGTTAATCCAATACCTCTGTATTGCGACAACAACGGGACTATAGCTTTAGCGAAGGAACCAAGGTCCCATCAGAAGTCCAGACACATCTTTAGGCAGTATCACCTGATCAGGGAGATCATGGGTTGCCAGGAGATCGAGGTTCGGAGAGTTTCTACGGAAGATAACACTGCTGATCCACTCACAAAGGCCTTACCCCAGACTCAGTTCGAGCGGCTGATCGAGATGATAGGTCTTCGATACGCCAGTACATGGCTTTAGTGCAAGTGGGAGATTGTTAGTGTATATGCCCTAGAGGCCATTACTGTATCATACTAGTTTGTATATTACTTAATGTAAGCTTGGGATATTCACCTTGTATAGACAATCTTGCTCAATATAGTAGTATGCTACTTGGTTTGTTTCTACTTTAATGTGTACATGTGTTTATTTTAGTATATCACCTATACACATTAGTGGAGCCCTTAGGATCTTTGCTTGATTACCAGCGTTGTGATGGCAGTCACACTCGTGGGGGCTGGGTAATCTATAAGCACATCCTTATGCAGGTCCCTAGTCGCAGGACTATCGAGACAGGACATCGATACTCCGGAGTAGACTAGCGTATGCGCTTCTCATCCCAGTGTGGGAGACGGTCTGTCCCACAACCATCAGTACGTCGTATTTGAGATAGTATGCGGGTGCTCGTTAGGTTACGAGTACACTGGACAGGACTCGTCGGGAACTGTTTGTTGGTACTATACCTATCGTCAGTTATCAGTTCCCAGGTGACATGAGTACACTTAGTCCGCTGACTTGACACTGTCACTTCGCCTCGAGTGTGTTCCCACTGTACTTAGATTACTACCCTACCACGGCTCAAAGGAGTCGTGCAAATAGGTAGTAGTTGGGTGCAGTCCCGAAGCACTTGGAGGCAGTAACGGTTAGACAGGATTCGTCTCTCCCGGTATTGGGCGTTGACATCGCGCTGTGTCTTGGAGAGCCATTACACGAGTAGTCCCTGGCCAGGGCAAGCGAGATATACTGGTAGGTTTCCAGTGTTATCTCAGGGTGTTCCGGGCTTCACTCCAACACGACTTGTACCGCTATTAGGGGACTGACGTTTACCGCCCCCTAGGCCCGCCATGCGATGTATCAGACGAACAGGCCGGACTGTATAGAGATTGTCACATTCAGGCTCAGTAGGAGTTCTGTTAGTTATATGTATTCCCTAGAGGCCATTACTGTACATATGATGTATATTGCAATGGATGCTTGGACATATATAGGGAGGACTTTCTTGCTCGACATGATAGTACGCTATCTGGTTGTACTTTATCTTAACATGTACTCTTATTGTCTCTATATTACATGTTGATAAAGCCCTTAGGATATGTACTCGACTACTGGGACTATGATGAGATCATACTAGTGGGGCCACGGTAGTCGATGAGTACATCCTATAACTGTTCCTAGTTCAGGGTGTATCGAGACAGGGCATCGATACACCGGTGTAGACTAGCGTATACGCATCTTGACCCTTATGATGGGCGATGGATGATCCCATATCCATCGGTGTTTGACATCAAGGATGGTGTACGGGTGCTCAGTAGAGACTGGGTACACTGGACGGACTCGCCGAGAACTCCCAGATGGTATTATACTTCACGTGAGATGGCAGTTCTCCGGTGACACTGGTACAGAGTAGTCTGTTGACCCGAGATGGTCATAGAGTCTTGTGTGATTCCCACTGTACTTTGATTTCCATCATACCACGTCCAAGAGGGCGTGCAAAAAGGTGGCTTTTGGGTACAGTCCCGAATCACATGGAGGCAATGAGCGATAGGAGGGGATTCGTCTCTCCCGGTATAGGAAGTTGATGTTGCACTGTGTTCGATTGGCTATAACCGGAAATCCCTGGCCAGGGTTGCTGAGATTTACTGGTAAGTGTTATTAGTAGTTTCTCGAACTGTTATAGACCTTATATCGACACGACTTATCGAGCTACTGGGGTCTGACGTTTACCACCCTTAGGCGAGATATGCGACATATCAGACGACGAGACCGGACTGTACGAGAGTGTTACTGTTTGGATTCACAGGAGAAGTTACAGGCTTGCTTGTTGATCTTCTGAGCGCTCAATACTTGGGTAGCTGTTATGTTTAGCTGACCGCTTGCAGCTTGTGGGTGTTTGATATGATCATCACCTACTGCCGGCGTATTGACGATTCTTTAGAGTCCTACACAGAGGTTTCTTGACTCAGGCATAACGGAGTAGGGGCACATATGTGATATGTGCGGGACCGAGGATAATGCGATATGAGATACCGTATTCTATTCTCGCGATATTTGATATCAGCCGGGTCATCGGATCAAGTGTTGATTCGATGAATCGGTACAGATAAATTTTAGTCGGTTATATGCGATATAGCCGGATTGTCGGATCAAGTGTTGATTCGATAATTTAATGTATAATAGTATATATGATATATTAAATTACATTAACTAATATTAGCTCGCTAAATGATTCTTTTTCTCACTCGGGTAATACATTGATATATATGCGATATATGTTAAATGTATAATTTTATTTGGTTACAATAAATATTATATATGTGATATATAATATTGTAACATGATATGATAAATAATGCAACATGTTTAGTAGAGATTAAACAGGATTAGGGTTTGATTTCGGTTAATTCTTTCTAGATGATTCTAGAAGGTTTTGTTTTGTCATGGTAAAGATATTTACACATGACTCATCTTTAACCTAACCCAACCCTACACCCTTCGTTAATTCTCTACAATGGTTTAGCAACCATGGTTGCATTATTGATCATTATCTTCTTTGCATTATTCATCACAAAAGGAATTCCATCATCATTCTTCATCTTCTTCCTTCTTCATGGAAAAAGCTCACTAGCTTTTTTCCAAGTGATGAATAAATGTGAGAAAAAGATAAATAAAGAGAGCAAAAATCCTACTTCATCATTCTCATCTTCCCTTGCCCTTTAGATGAGAGTGTTCACTCAATTTTAGTGAGTGTTAGCTTGTGTTAACGAAACTTCAAGGTAGATCATCTTTGTATCGAAGATCGGAAGCAAGACTGCATCTTTCTCTTCGTGGAACCTCTCGAGAGTCCGGAACCCGATGATCGCAGCGAAGGGACCACAACATGGAGCTTATGAAGTGAAGGACCGGATCTACAAAGGTTGTAATCCCTCTCACTTAGTGTTAAAGTGTTTAACATGTTAGTTTTCGCCTAAACCCTAGTTTAAAGATCCGTATTCGGGTTGTTCGGCACGGCTAATTTTTTAATCGGGCATGGTTGATGCCTCGTAGACTCTTGTGCGCGTGCCTAGGAACCCTACAGTTCAGATGGGTTTCACCTCGTCAGTCTTCTTGTCGGCATCTACCTGGGGACCGTTACGCACAGCTAGTGCCGCTTGCGGTCTGTGGTTAAACCCACTGCCAGCGTAGTGTCGAGTCTTGAGAGTCCCACACAGAAAGCTATTCGCCTTTAGGCAAAAGAGTAGAGGTCGCATGGTTTTGCGATAGTTCGCATGGTTTTGCGACAGGGTTCGGTCACATCCGTGCACTTGTGCACGTACAGTGTCCGGACAGTTAACACTAGCGGGCTTTGGATTAAGCCAGATCCTAGTGTACGCTTTGGGATTGGTTTTATCTCATTTGTATTCGTGTTCCTCGGAACGCGGATGCGGATGTGTATGCACAGTTGACAGAGAGACAGAGGCAGAGGATTCTCATTGGGGTTGTTGACTGTTGACTGTACCCTAATACGAATTAGATATATGATTAACAATAATATTAATTAAGTATTATAGTGACATGTTTGTTGAGGGGTTGACTTTGTTGACTTGTTGACTTTGTTAACCGGTTGACTAGGTTGGACTAGTTGACCATCATCATAACAATGGCTATCATTCCATGGCAAAGACTTTTGCTTGCTTGTTTATTTATGCAAAATGAGTGCATGAAATG
Source organism: Agapanthus africanus (assembly GCA_030015575.1). NCBI lineage: Eukaryota > Viridiplantae > Streptophyta > Magnoliopsida > Asparagales > Amaryllidaceae > Agapanthus > Agapanthus africanus. The sequence goes on from CM057339.1 coordinate 732,406,187, forward strand.
ATATAGCCATTTTGAATTAAACCATCACACAATACTTGATTACTATTTTTTTTATGATGGCTTTGGATTATGAGAGCTAGCATGGAAAAAGAGTTACTCATTCTCTCATTTCATTTTCTCTCTCTTGCCATCACTTGCTCAAGCTCTCCCTCTTCCTCTTGCTCTCTCTAGCTCAAGGTAAACCATTCTCATGTGTTGAGACTCATTGCCTTAGAGATAAAAAGACACCAAAACAATTCTCTACTCATTCTAGTTCATAAGGCCTGGCAAGCCAAGTGTTCTAGTTTCTTCAAAGTTCGAAGAAGAAGCCAAAGGTGGAAGCTTTCGGGTGGATCCATCTTCGGCACAAGGAGACGACGAGGTGAGGCCGATCCGTACACCGGGAGGAGTTGAAGACGAAGGAGTTCAAGAAATGTATAGCCCCCTAACCGAGTAGGTAAAACTCAAGTTAGGTTGTTAGTTAGTTGTTTAACAAAGATCTGTATTATGAGTCCATGTTACCACCCTCTTGAAAATCATTTTTCACCAATTCCGCAACCCCACAAGTACCGGGGAAGGGTAGCATGGACTTACATGAGCGGGCTTGCTCGTTGATCTTCTGATCGCTCAATACCCGGGTGGCCGTTACATTTAGCAGACCGCTTGCGGCTTGTGGGTGTTTGATATGATCATCACCTACTGCCGGCGTATTGACGAGTCTTTAGAGTCCTACACAGTGGTTTCCTGGCTCAAGCGAAACGAAATAGGAGCGCATATGAGATATGTGCGGGACTGAGAATAATACCAGTATGTGATACTGTATTCTATTCTCACGATTTGTATCATTGAACAGATATATGAGATATAGCCGGGTTACCGAATCAAGTGTTTATTCGATACATTGGTACACTTGATATTAGTCGGTTATATGCGATATGACCGGATCATTAAATAAAGTATCGATTTAATGATTTAATGTATAATTATATATTTGATATATTACTTTACATTAACTAGTATTGGTTCACTTAAAATTGTTTTCTCACTAGTTTGTGCATAAGTGTATATATGATATATATTTGTGTACATATGTTTGTATCATGTTTGATGATACATACAAGTTGTGTGTATGATACTTAAACCAAAATGAGGTTAAATTAGGGTTTACTAATTTCCTAATAAATAACAAAAGAAATAAAACTTTGGTCAAAGTTATCAAGCTTCATGAAGCTTGAAGAAACTTTGAGAAAGTCAACTTCTTTTGTCATTTCCTTAGGATGCTAGTTAACCCAACCCTTAACCCAAGTCTTTGGTTAATTCTCTACACAAGTTAAGCATGAGGGCTTAACTTGACCATGGTACCATAATTAAAAGGATAAGTTTTCATTCTTTATTCAATTATTATTCTTATCATATTCTTTCTTCTTCTTCTTCTTCTTTTTCAAGAAGAAGAAACCTTGCTACCTCCAATGGTGCCATGAGAAAAAGAGTGAGAAATCCAATTCTAAAGTGAACCCACTTCCTATTTCTTCATCCTCTACCACTTTCCATGTAGTAGAGTGTGTTATCTTCACAAGTTTCATGACCTAGTGAATATGAAGCTTGGGTTTGAGTCGCCTCGACGTAGATCATCTTCGGTACCGAAGTCAACGACCTAGCCCGATCATTTCTCCGACGAAACCATCGCTAGAGTCCGGGATCCCGATGATCGCAGTGGAGGGACGTCAACACGGAGCTAAAGAAGTGGAGGACCGGATCTACAAAGGTTGTAGTCACTTTCACTTTCTAGTAAAGTTGCTTACTTGTATGTTTTTCGCCTTACCTCTAGCAACGATCTAGTTTAGGGTTCTTTGGCACATGGAAAATTTTGAATTGGACATGTTTGATCAGTTATAGAACCTCATGGGTGTACCTAAGAACCCTACAGTGGTATCAGAGCCTAGCTATAGCTTTAGGCGAAGTGAAGACGAAGTTAGAGATCCGATGGAACCACGAAACCCCGATCAAAACCCTTCTCTGTACATTTTTTCAAACTGTAGATTTTTGTGAATTAAAAATGCTCAGAAAATTAAGCAGGAAAATATAAGAATTACTGTGAAGTAAGGACCACTAACTCAAAAATTTGACCGCGGAACCGCGGCCAAACCAAGGGTTAGGCGGCGGTTCCGCGGCCAAAATTGTGAATTAGTCCCTCAAACTTCACATATTTATTCTTAGGTCCTTTCTTGTCATTTTTTTCGGGGAATTTTTTAATTCCACTCAAGTGTTGAGTTTTCTAGGGTTTTATTGGGGATTCGTTAATTCGATCGGATAATTTAACTTCGTTTATGTTTTTCCGGATATTTTAGAAACTGTTAAAAAGTTCGACCGGATATAAATACCCATTTTTTCCCCTGCCGGGAAATTTCCAAGTGTTGGATTTTTCCGTTGTTTAAGAATGTTCTAAGTAGTGCAAGTAACGCGATGGACCCTCTAGAAGACAACAAACCTTAACTCGATTATGTGACCGTCTTGAACTGCCCTTTGAACCTTAGGGTTTGGGGCAGTATGACGTGCCACATGTGAGGCGTTGGCTTGACCCTTCTACGGCTGGACCGTTGCTACTGTGGCATGAAGTGGATGTTTTTAAACCTATTTCATGTGTTGAGCTGTTTTGGAAAAACTTGGGTGTTTGATTGTTCGATCGGAAAGTTTAACATTTTCTATTTATCTGGAATGTGGTACAATATTTGGAATCCATAAGTGGTTATGAGATAACTGATTTGGATGTTATAAACACAGCAGTTTAGTCTCACTTGATCGGTTGCCACGGAATTTTGATGCGATCAAAAGTCTGTCGCAATCACGTAGCGTACGCGGATATTCGCCGGGTAAACTTAATAGACGGCCACACCCCATAGCCCTGACCAAGTGACTGTAGGAGAACCCCGTTGCCGAAAGCATCCGTTCGGGTGCTCGCGGCAGCGGTGTTCCGCCTTGGTGCACTTCGTCAACGACATCGGGGGTGCGGCTGCCTACTAAAGTTTGCGACGAGCATTCGATCAAAATCTCGGGAATCTTGTTGAATTGCCCGACTTGATACTGAAAAGAGTTTTCGATAATGAGACTAAAATGCGGGGTTTATAATTGTTAGGCATGTGATGTCTAAGGGATTCAGATGGTTAGGCATGCGATGTCTAAGAAGGTTGCGGATTCCAACTGTTGTAGTTTTACACTTTCTTTTCTGTGACCGTAAGTGTAATATGTGATATCGCCGGTTTCGTTGCTATATGTCAACGACAATTGGGATGGGCATATTTACTTACGTTGATGACATGTGATGTTATGTGTTGCTGGATATGTTATATTGGATCGTCGTGTTTGAATAGCCGGGTTTTTTTTATGTGAGATGAGTGTTTTTCATTTTCATTCATGTAAAAACTTGTATGTAATATTCTTTTATTGGGGCACTTCCAGGTTGCGGAAGATGTCATCGTTGATGTATATTATTTACTTCTCCGCATTAGGATAGACCCAAGGAGGGGAGCACAAGTAACCGGGTTCTAGGGTCCAGTGGGAGACCATCTCGAGGAGTCGAGTCCGGGTCTCCTAACCCTATAATTGGTAGGGTTGCTTGCCGCTTTCGTAGGGGTCTAGGGGTGTGGGATTGGCTATTCGTCACGACCGTGGAATCCGTGTTTTATACTGGCTCATATTGAAAACACGGACGTCCTAGTATATCCAATATTTCATATGATATTTTCTGCTGCGTTATCTGTAATGTGATCATGTGATTTGTTCAGATAGATATTGTATATAGTATATATGATATATTAAATAGACGTTGCTTATGTTTTACACCCGCACTAGCCCTACCTCGCTCTGCCATTAGTTACCTAACCTAACGGTGCAGACGAGACATCGAGGCGAATGCGGATGGCATAAGCGTACGTTGTATTTATCTGTGATGTTTAGGTGGACTTAAATGATGGGACATTCATTAATGAGATTAATGAAAGAAAATAAACCTAAAAGATGTTGTGGAATCGAATTTAAAAAATAAAATCAGGTAGCTACAGTTCTTGCTTTGCATTGCGGTGTTCCTTGTAGAACATCCTGCACCTTATTCGATAAGGAAAGGACCGAGATCCCTTCACCGGGAGTGACTCCTTTAGCAATAACTGGCAGATGATACAACCCTCGGTTTGTCTTTTGATTGCTTCTATAGTTTTTGCTTTGCACAGCGGTATATATGATATATCCTGCACCTTATTCGATGAGGAAAGGGCCGACGATCCCTTCACCGGGAGTGACCCCTTTAGCAAAACTAGAAAAGCCTAAAAAACACTCCATTTAAAAACCATTTGATTCCGCAACGAGATCAAGTTCAAAGCGTTAAAGGTTTTCTTAAAAACCATCCGCAACCCTCCGTCATTTTAGGAAGTAGAGTACTTAGTATTCGTGCTGTGTTTGTTGACCATAGTCAAGGCACAGTGTACGGTAGCTAAGTGATGTCTTCCTACACCGCATATGATGCGATTAGTTAGGACAGTCGCGTGACTTTGTTGACCTTAGTTAAGGGTCATGTGGGTGGGTCTAATTAATCACGAAATGACGGGTAGAACTTGACTAGTGCTTATGATTTGTTGACCATAGTTAAGGTCATAAGTGCTAGGGGTAAAAACCATTATCGGGAGTTTCAAGTGTTGAAATTTGCAATGAGATTGCATACCTTCTATATGATAGTTGGATCCCGATATCCACTGCGAGTAATTGTTACTCCTGGGAGAGTTTTGCACTTTGCAATTAGCCGATCAAGTAGGTGTCTAGAAAGGTGTCAACGAGGTTACGCCTCTGGGAAAACGAGGTTTATTATAATTAGGTTCTTGCGAAAGCACGGAGAACCTCCCTCAAAGTACCGACACTGGCCTGGCTGAAAGATTGGAGAACTTGTAGAGTGTAATTAATCCCGGCTAGTCTTTCCTTTTAAAGTTTGAAGGAAGATTTGATAAAAACAGTGGGAGCCATCCTGATTAGATAAAATAAATAACCATTCTAATCTTGAAAGAGCGCACGCAGAGTGTTTTCTTCTCTCTCTCTCCAGGTAGCGACCACATCACGCCTTAATCAAAATAATAATATGGATGTATTGACCGAACCCGCTTGTTAAACTGAGCCGGAGAACGTTGGTCCCGCTCCAACTTATAATTGTTATAAGACAGAGCAAGAAATAGGGGAATACCAGAATTCTTATACCGCCTAAACGAAGAAAGTGCATATGATGCATCTCCTTCGGGTGTGTTCATTATAAAGAACCGTTTCTCAGTATCCTCTACGTCCTGGGTATTTAATACCGGATCAGGATCCCGCAAATGTAATCCGTTACATGGGCTACAGAAAGGTAGAGAACTGAGTACGGGTGATATGTTTCATGAGACAGAAAACGGGGCAAGTGTTGCAGCCAAGTCTGTTGGTCACTGTGACCCTGTATTACCAATACATTGATTCTGAACAAATGCTATTAGATACCGAACCTGATATACAAAATCATATCAGTCTATTTATTAGTAAAGAAACGATAAAATTTTGTATTGTTGGATAATGTTTTGAACATTTCCTATATCAAAAGTTGATCGGTTCAGGCATGTTATCTAAAAGCATTGATGTTCTTAATTAAACTACAGTTCTTAGTATACGGAACACACACAAGAGGAAGAGTTCTGAAATGAACGAATCCTTCTTGAGGCATTGTAGACTAGGTCATATCAATGCGACCCGACTGGATGAAGTTACATTTAGATGCATATTTAAATTAATTTGAATTTACATCTTGTGAAACTTGCCAGTCATGTCACAGAGATAAGATGACCATAGCTCTGTTTACTGGAAACAGAGAAAGAGTTAGTGAACTCTTGGGACTGATACATAGTGATGTATGCAAGGTCCCCTGTCTACACATGCCGGGACCGGTTCTTTGTACTTCATTACATTCTCTGATGATCTCTCAAGATTCAACCATATGTTCCTGTTGAAACATAAGTCCGAAGTTTTTGAGATATTCACAGAATAAAAGTTAGAAGTAGAGAACCAAAAACTGGGTATAAGTATTATGTCCTATGATAAGATCAGGGAGGAGAATACTTGCGCATGGAATTCTTGGACTATTCTAAAGGAGAATGAGATTCTCTCTCGGTGTTACTCCTCTGAATACACCACAGCACAACGGTGTGTCGGGGCGGAGCAATCACACCATATTAGATATGGTGTGCTCTATGATGAGTACTACTGAGTTACCTATTTCCTTTTGGGGTTGTGCACTTGAGAAGTTGCATACCTATTGAATTAGATTCGAATCAAATCAGTGCCTACCATTCCATATAAGATATGGTATGGGAAGAGCCCATCTCTTAAGTAAGTTAGGATTTGAAATTGTCCGTCCTATGTCAAAAGCAAAATCCGGACAAGATCGAGGCAAGGTCAGTTCTGTAGAACTGGAAAGGTTCCAGCTATACAAAACTGCAGCTGATGATTTGACAGAACCAAAGGATTCAATAGTCCCCGACGAACCTCAGCCTCTCCGCCGATCTAGCAGGGTTCCTCATCCGCCTGAGAGATACTTTAGTTTCTCGATGACAGTGGGAGCGAGGATTACATCATGAGATGATGACCCAACTAGTTTCGAGCAGGCCATCAAGAGTAAGGACTCTGTAAGAATGGCTGGATGCTTTGCGATTTGAGATGGAATCCATGTACAGCAACAAAGTATGGACTTTGGTTGCTATATCTGAAGGGTTAAATCCCCATCAGGAGCAAGTATATCTTGAGAAGATTACTTGGTGTAGATGGAAAAGTAGAGACTTGTTAAAGGTTTTCGTCATCGACCAGGCGTGGATAATGATGAAACCTTTTTCCAGTAGCTATGCTTAAGTCCATCCGGATCCTACTTGCTACTGCTACATACCATGACTACGATATCTGGTGGTTGGGTGCCATGACTACTTTTCTAAATAATAATTTAGAAGAGAATGTCTATAAGAACTCAGCCAGAGGGCTTCGTAAACAGTGGGAGCAGCGGAAACGTGTGCAAGTTGCTTTACAGGTTAAAGCAGGCATCGCAGAGTTGGAACATCTGTTTTGATGTAGTAGTCAAAGAGTTTGACTTCATCAAAATGGTAGATGAACCTTGTATGTACAAAAAGGTAGTATGGAGTATGTTGATGATCCTCGTAGAGTACTTGGATGACATACTCTTGATAGGAAAGGAGTTTCCTATGCTACTCTCGGTCAATCTCCGCTTGTCACAAGGATTCTCCATACAGGATCAAAGTGGTACCTCCTAAATCCTGGGATTTGGATCTATGAGATAGATCTAAATGGATGTTAGGCTTCTCACTAGGTTTAGTGAGATGGTATAAATCGATCCTGGGGAGAATCACTGGAAAGGTTCCAGGGTGATAAGGACGACTGAATATCAGTCACAGGCAATGTCTTTACCCTCAGTGGAGGGACGGTATGTTGGAAGAGTTCTAAGCTATATACCGTGGCAGACTAGAAGATAAAGGCTGGTGACATCGCTATCAAAGATTCTACCAAAGAGGCAGTTTGGGTGTATATTGGTTGATAAGATGAACTAGGTTCCTACCATTGTGTGACAATGGAAGTGTGGCTTTGGCCCAGGAACCCCGATCCCATCAGTGACCCAGACATATTCTGAGGCAGCATCACCTGATCATGGAGATAGTTGATCTCCACGGTGATCGAGGTTAGGAGAGTAGACTCAGAGGACAACACGGCGGATCCACTCACAAAGGCTTTTTCCCAGAGAGAGAGACTTTTTATGGGATGGTTGAGTATTAGATACTGCAACCACTGCTATAGATGGCCCTAGTGCAAGTGGGAGGTTGTTAGTTATATGTATGCCCTAGAGGCCATTATTGTACATAGGATGTGTATTGTAGTGGATGCTGGGACATATATAGGTATGACTTTCTTGCTCGACATGATAGTACGCTATCTGGTTGCTCTTTATCTTAACATGTATACTTGCAGTCTCTCTATTACATGTTGATAAAGCCCTTAGGATGTGTGCTCGACTTCCAGGACTATGATGTAGATCATACTAGTGGGGCCTGAGTAGTCCATGAGTACATCCTTCAATGTTCCTAGTCGTGGGAATATCGAGACGGAGCATCGATATTCTAGAGTAGACTAGCGTATATCTTCTCGACCCACGTGATGAGCGATGGATGATCCCATATCCATTGGTGTTTGACATCAGAGATGGTATGCGGGTGCTCAGTGATAACTGCGTACACTGAACGGACTCGCCGAGAACTCCCAGATGGTATTATACCTCATGTCAGATGGCAGTTCTCTGGTGACACTGGTACAGCTTAGTCTGTTGACCCGAGATCGTCATAGAGTATTGTGTGTCTCCCACTGTTCTTTGATTTCCACCCTACCACGGCTCTACTGAGTCGTGCAAACAGGTGTTTTTTAGGTACAGTCCCGATTCACATGGAGGCAATGAGCGATTGGAGGGGGTCCGTCTCTCCCGGTATTGGGGGTTGATGTTGCGCTATGCTCGACTGGCCATAACTGGAAATCCCTGGCCAGGGTTGCAGTGATTTACTGGAAAGAGTTATCAGTAGTTTCACGCTTGTTATGGACCTTATATCGGCATGACTTATCAAACTACTGGGGTCTGACGTTTACCACCCCTAGGCGAGATATGCGACATATCAGACGAACAGACCGGACTGTACGGTAAGTGTTACTGGTTGGATTCACAGGAGTGTGAGCGGACTTGCTCGTTGATCTTTTGATCGCTCAATACCCGGGTGGCCGTTACGTTTACCAGACCGCTTGCGGCTTGTGGGTGTTTGATATGATCATCACCTACTGCCGGCGTATTGACGAGACTTTAGAGTCCTACACAGAGGTTTCCTGTCTCAAGCGAAACGAAATAGGAGCACATATGAGATATGTGCGGGACCGAGAATAATACCAGTATATGATACTGTATTCTAATCTCGCGATTTGTATCATTGGACGGATATATGAGATATAGCCGGGTTACCGAATCAAGTGTTGATTCAATACATCGATACACTTGATATTAGTCGGTTATATGCGATATGATTGGATCATTAAATCAAGTATCGATTTAATGATTTAATGTATAATTATATATTTGATATATTACTTTACATTAACTAGTATTGGTTCACTTAAAATTGTTTTCTCACTAGTTTGTGCATAAGTATATATATGATATATATTTGTGTACATATGTTTGTATCATGTTTGATGATACATACAAATTGTGTGTATGAGACTTAAACCAAATTGAGGTTAAATTAGGGTTTACTAATTTCCTAATAAATAACTAAAGAAATAAAACTTTGGTCAAAGTTATCAAGCTTCATGAAGCTTGAAGAAACTTTGAGAAAGTCAACTTCTTTTGTAATTTCCTTAGGATGCTAGTTAACCCAACCCTTAACCCAAGTCTTTGGTTAATTCTCTACACAAGTTAAGCATGAGGGCTTAACTTGACCATGGTACCATAATTAAAAGGATAAGTTTTCATTCTTTATTCAATTATTATTCTTATCATATATTTTCTTCTTCTTCTTCTTCTTTTTCAAGAAGAAGAAACCTTGCTACCTCCAATGGTGCCATGAGAAAAAGAGTGAGAAATTCAATTCTAAAGTGAACCCACTTCCTATTTCATCATCCTCTACCACTTTCCATGTAGTAGAGTGTGTTATCTTTATAAGTTTCATGACCTAGTGAAGATGAAGCTTGGTTTTGAGTCCCCTCGACGTAGATCATCTTCGGCACCGAAGTCAACGACCTAGCCCGATCATTTCTCCGACGAAACCATCGCTAGAGTCCGGGATTCCGATGATCGCAGCGGAGGGACGTCAACACGGAGCTAAAGAAGTGGAGGACCGGATCTACAAAGGTTGTAGTCACTTTCACTTTCTAGTAAAGTTGTTTACTTGTATGTTTTTCCCCTTACCTCTAGTAACGATCTAGTTTAGGGTTCTTTGGCACATGGAAAATTTTGAATTGGACATGTTTGATCAGTTGTAGAACCTCATGGGTGTTCCTAGGAACCCTACACACCGCGCACAAAAATCCCGGATCGGGCCGTTAACCTAACTCTAGCAAACTAGAATAAGAGTAGAGAAGCTATACCAAGCGATCTGTGTCCTTCGGTCTTCGCCTCCACTCCGATCTCCTCGCGGAATCTCTGGTCGTCACCTCCTCGTCGAAACGGGAACCACATCGCCTGGTTCTTTTACGGGCTCCCACCTCTGGACTGAGGCAACTCAAGCACGAAGTTGGCGAACCGACGTGCTTAAGAATTATTGTAGGCAAGTGTAGAGAGGTATGTCTCATGGGGTTTGAAGTTGCCATTGATGGAGGTGAAGAAAGAAGAAACTTTTGAGGAAAAATATATTGCTCTCATTTTTCTAGCAAGGGATAAGAAATGAGATGATCAAATTTCTCACACCCTCTCTCCTCTCAAAAGTGGCCGGCCCCTCTCTCCATGGTGGAGGGAAAAAATGATTTTTCAAGAGAAGAAAATGAATGAATATGAGAATAAAATGGTCACCCCCATTTGTAATCAATCCTCATCCAATAAATGCAAAGGAAAAGGCTCAAAAAGAATCTCATGATGAAAGAAGTATCATGAAGCCACAATTTACAAGAAACCCTTCCACAAAAGATAATTTGCACACTTGCAAATAACCCCTCCATCAGAAAAAATCCGGCCGGGAAGGAACAAATGAAAACTGGCCGAAACGGAATGCAAACTGGCAACTTCAGAAAACTGATCCCGTAATAAATTACAGGAAAACCCCGCGACTGTATATACATACCCGCATTTGTATTCCCACTGAATACAAATGCAAAGAGACAAAATCTACACTGTACAATACTAGGATCCGGCTTAAACCAAAGCCCGCTAGTATTATCCGTCCGATCTTGATCCGTACAATACCGCACGTATCTGATCGAACCCTGCCATATCTCCATACGGCCTCTACAACATTTCGCCCGAAACTTGAGTAACTGTGTGTGGTGGACTCTAAAGACTCGTCAATACTATGGCTGTGGATTTAACCAATAGCACGTCAGAGGTATTAGCCATACGTGACGGGCTACCAGTTATTGACCAAAAGGGACGTCGATGAGCGAACTCATCCCCTATCCTACTGAGCCTGTCAGTGACAATATCCGTACAGTGTGGTCCGTTCGTCTATGAGCATCGCATGGCGGGCCTAGGGGGATGGTAAAAGTCAGACCCCCAAAAGCGGTACAAGTCGTGTCGGAGTGCAGCCCAGAACACCCTGAGATATGTAGGGTTCCTAGGCACTCTAGTGAGGTCTCACAAGGCATCAACCATGCCAATTTAAAAAATTCTAGGTGCCGAGAAACCCTAGACTACGGATCGTCGGCTAGATTTCTAGGCGAAAAAGCTAACTAGTTAACACTTAACTATAAGATACGGAAATACAACCTTTGTAGATCCGGTCCTCCACCTCCACGGCTCCGTAATGAGGTCCTCTCCGCTGTCCAAATCGAAAACCCAGGCTCAAGCGTCGGCTTCATCGGAGAAAGGACGGGCTAGGTCGTCGACGACGTGCCGAAGATGATCTACGTCGAGGCATCGCTAAATCAAGCTCCACGTTCACCAAGTCTTGAAAACTTGTGAAGGAAACACACTCTACTACTTGGCAAGAGGTAGAGGATGATGAAATAGGAAGTGGGTAGACTTTAGAATTGGATTTCTCACTCATTTGCTCAATTCACCATTGATGAAGTGAAGCTTCTTCATCTTGAAGAAGAAGAAGAAGAAGATGAATAATATGATAAGTTCCTTTTTGAAAAAGAAATAATAAGAATACTTATCATAATGTAACCATGGTAATGTGTAGAGAGTTAATCATGGTTGAATGGAATGGCTAGGGTTAAGCATGAGACAAAATGGTCACTTGGTCAAAGTCTTCATGAAGCTTCAACAAGCTTCCAAAGTGAGCCACCATTTTGCATTATGCTTATCATTTTCCAAAATGAATAAATAAATAAATAAATAGATATGAAAATGAAAACCCTAACCATTACATGACCATGGTTTAAACTTTACACAAAACACAAGTTAGCATGCATCATCAAACATGATACATACAAGTGCACAAAAATATATCACATATATAATGTCCACAAACCAAGTGAGAAAATCCATTTAAAGTAAACCAATACTAGTTAATGCAAAACAATATATCAAATATATAATTATACATTAAATCATCAAATCAACACTTGATTTAACGATCCGGTCATGTCGCACACAACCGACTGGTATACAATGTATCGGCTTATCGAATCAACGCTTGAATCGATAACTAGGTTATATCGCATACAACCATTCGACACATTGATCGCGAGAATGAAATACGGTATCACATACACGCATTATTCTCGGTCCCGCACATATCTCATATGCGCTCCTATTTCGTCTCGCTTGAGCCAGGAAACCTCTGTGTAGGACTCTAAAGACTCGTCAATACGTCGGCAGCAGATGATGATCATATCAAACACCCACAAGCCGCAAGCGGTCTGCTAAACGTAACGGCCACCCGGGTATTGAGTGATCAGAAGATCGACGAGCAAGCCCACTCACACTCCAGTGAATCCAACCAGTAACACTTACCCTACAGTCCGGTCTGATCGTCTGATATGTCGCATATCTCACCTAGGGGTGGTAAACGTCAGACCCCAATAGCTCGATAAGTCGTGTCGATATGAGGTCTATAACAATTCGAGAAACTACTGGTAACACTTACCAATAAATCTCAGCAACCCTGGCCAGGGATTTCCTGTTATAGCCAATCGAACACAGCGCAACATCTACTCCCTATACCGGGAGAGACGAATCCCCTCCTATCGCTCATTGCCTCCATGTGACTCGGGACTGTACCCAAAAACCACCTTTTTGCACGCCCTCTTGGACGTGGTAAGATGGAAATCAAAGCACAGTGGGAACTACACAAGACTCTATGACGATCTCGGGTCAAGAGACTACTCTGTACCAGTGTCACCAGAGAACTGCCATCTGACGTGAGGTATAATACCATCTGGGAGTTCTCGGCGAGTCCGTCCAGTGTACCCAGTCTCTACTGAGCACCCGTATATCTCCTCTGATGTCAAACACCAATGGATATGGGATCATCCATCGCCCATCTGTATGGGTCGAGAAGGTACACGCTAGTCTACTCTGGTATATCGATGCCCCATCTCGATACACCCACGACTAGGGACTTTGAAGGATGTACTTATGGACTACCATGTCCCTACTAGTATGATCCGCATCATAGTCCAATTAGTCAAGTACACATCCTAAGGGCTTTACCAACATGTAATAGAGAGGTAATCATTATACACGTTAAGGTAAAGAGTAACCAGATAGCATACTATCATGTCGAGCAAGAAAGTCCTCCCTATATCTGTCCCAGCATCCACTACAATATACATCCTATGTACAGTAATGGCCTTTAGGGCATACATATAACTAACAATCTCCCACTTGCACTAGGGCCATCTGTAGCAGTGGCAGCAGTATCTCATACTCAACCATCCCATAAAAGTCTCTCTCTGGGAATAGGCCTTCGTGAGTGGATCCGCTGCGTTATCCTCTAAGTCTGCTCTCCTTTCCTCGATCACCCTGGAGATCGACCATCTCCATGATCAGGTGATACTGTCTTAGAATAAGTCTGGATCACTGATGGGACCGGCGTTCCTTGGCATAAGCCACAACTCCATTGTCTCACAATGGTAGGAACGTAGTTCATCTCATGAACTAATATACATCCAAACAGCCTCTTTGGTAGTATCATAAGTAGCGATTTATCCTGCCTTTATCGTCTAGTATGTCACGGTATCTAGCTTGGAACTCTTCCAACATACCGTCCCTTTAGTGAGGGTAAAGACAATGCCTGCGAATGACATTCAGTCGTCTTTATCACCCTGGAATACTTCCGGTGATTCTCCCCAGGATCGATTGATACCATCTCACTACAGCTAGTGAGAATCCTAACATCCACTTAGATCTATCTCATAGATCCAAAATCCAGGATTTAGTAGGTATCACTTTGATCCTATATGGAGAATCATTGTGATAAATGGAGATTGATCGAGCGTAGCATAGGAAACTCCTTCCCTATCAAGAGTATGTCATCCACGTACTCTACGAGGATCACCACCATACTCCCTACTACCTTTTTGAATATAAAAAGTTCATCTACCATTTTGATGATGTCAACTTCTTTGACTACTTCATCAAAACAGATGTTCCAACTCCGCGATGCCTGCTTTATCCTATAAAGCATTTTGCACACGTTTCCGCTGCTCCCACTGTCTACGAAGCCCTCTGGTTGTGTACTTATAGACGCACTCTTCTAAAACATCATTTAGAAAAGCAGTCATGACACCCAACCACCAGATATCGTAGTCATGGTATGTAGCCGTGACAAGTAGGATCTGGATGGACTTAAGCATAGGTACTGAAAAGGTTTCATTATAATCCATGTATGGTCAATGATGCAAACCTTTAACAACTCTAGCTTTGAAAGTCTCAACTTTTCCATGTACACCAAGTAATCTTCTCAAGATATACTTGCTCCTGATGGGGATTTAACCCTTCAGATCTAGCAACCAAAGTCCATACTTTGTTGGTGTATAAGGATTCCATCTCAGATCGCTAAACATCCAACCATTCTTACAGAGTCTTACTCCTGATGGCTAGCTCGAAGCTAGTTGGGTCATCATCTCATGATGCATTCCTCGCTCCCACTGTGATAGAGAAACCGAAGTATCTCTCAGGTGGGTGAGGAACCCTACTAGATCGGCGGAGAGGCTGAGGTTCGTTGGAATCTACTGAATCCTTCGGTTCTACCAAATCATCAACTCCAGTTTGTATAGCTGGAACGTTTTCAGTTCAACATAACAGACGTTGCCTCGAGCTTGTCCAGATTTTGCTTTTAGACATAGGCCGGACAACCGCAATTCTTAACTAACTTAAGATATTGGCTTTTCCCTTTCCATATCACATATGAAATGATAGGCTTTGATTTGATTGAAACCCTGTTCAATAGGTATGCAACTTCTCAAGTGCATAACCCCTTAAGGAAAAAGGTAACTCAGTAGTACTCATCATAGAGCACACCATATCAAATAGGGTGTATCTGCTCCGCCCCGACATACCATCGTGCTATGGTGTATACGGAGGAGTAATGCTGAGAGAGAATCTCATTCTCCTTTAGAATAGTCTAGGAATTCCATGCACAAGTATTCTCCTCCCTGATCTCATCATAGGACATAATACTTATACCCGTATTTTGGTTCTCTACTTCTAACTTATATTCTGTGAATATCTCAAAAGGTTCGGACTTGTGTTTCAACAGGAACATATGTCTGAATCTAAAGAGATCATCAGAGAACGTAATGAAGTATAAAGAACCTTACCAGGTATGTGTAGACAGGGGACCTTTATACATCAACATGTATCATCCCAAGAGTTCACTAACTCTTTCTCTGTTTCCAATAAACAGAGCTATGGTCATTTTATCTTTGTGACATGACTGGCGAGTTTCACAAGATGTAAATTCAAACTGATTTAAATATGCATCTAAATGTAACTCTAGCTAGTCGGGTCACATTGATCTGACTTAGTCTACAATACCTTAAGAAGAATTCGTTCATTTCTGAACTCTTCCTCTTGTGTGTGTTCCATATACTAAGAACTGTAGTTTGATTTAGAACATCAATACTTTTAGATAACGTGCCTGAACCGATCAACTTTTGATATAGGAAATGCTCAAAACATTATCCAACAATACAAAATATTATCGTTTCTTTACTAATAAAGAGACAGATATGATTTTGTATATCAGGTTCGGTATCTAATAACATTCATTCAGAATCAATGTATTGGTAATACAGGGTGACAGTGACCGACAGACTTGGTTGCAACGCTTGCCCCGTTTTCTGCCTCATGAAACTTATCACCCGTTCTCAGTTTTTCTACCCTTTTGTAGCCCTATGTAACAGATTACATATCTGGGATCCTGATCCGGTATCATATACCAAGGATGCGGAGGATACTGAGAAACAGTTCTGTATAATGAACACACCCGAAGATGATGCATCAGCATGCACTCTCTTCGTTTGGGCGGCACGGGAATTCTTGTATCCCCAATATCCTGCTCTGTCTTATAACAATTAAAAGTTGGAGCGGGACCAACGTTCCCCAGCTCAGTAAAACAAGCGGGTTCGGTCAATAATCCGTATTATTATCTTGATTAAGGCGTGATATGGTCGCTACCAGGAGAGAGAGAGAAGAAAACACTCAGCGTGCGCTCTTGCAAGAATAGATTGGTTATAATTTTATCTAATCAGGATGGCTCCCACTGCTTTTTATCAAATCTTCCTTCAAACCCTAAAAGGAAAGACTAGCCAGGATTAATTACACACTACAAGTTCGCCAATCTTTCAGCCAGGCCAGTGTCGGTACTTTGAGGGAGGTCCCCCGTGCTTTCGCACGAACCTAATTAATGTAAACCTCGTTTTCCCAGAGGCGTAACTTCGTTAACACCTTTCTAGACACCTACTTGATCGGCTAATTGTAATGTGTAAAACTCTCCCAGGAGTAACTCTTACTCGCAGCGGGTATCGGGATCCAACTATCTAATAGAAGGTATGCAATCTCATTGCAAATTTCAACACTTGAAATTCCCGATAATATTTTACCCCCAGCACCCTATGACCTTGACGGAGGTCAACAAACCATAGGCTACTAGTCAAGTTCAACCCGTCATTTCTTGATCGAATTAAACCCACCCGCACGACCCTTGATGGAGGTCAACAAGGCCGCACGACTACCCTAATCCAATCTGCATCATATGCATAAGTAGATAAATACTAGTTAGCTACCGCACACTACGCCTTGACGGAGGTCAACAAACGTAGCACGAATACTAAATAGGACTTATCTGAAATGACGGAGGGCTACGACAGGTTTTTATAAAAACCTATTGCGTAATGAACTTGATATCGTTGTAGGATCGAATGAATTTTGAAATGGAGTGCTTTTGAGGCTTTTCTTGTTTTGCTAAAGGAGTCACTCCCGGTGAAGGGATCGTCGGTCCTTTCCTCGTCGAATGAGGTGCGGGATATATTTTATATATCACTGTGCAAAGGAAAAACTCTTAAAAGCAATCAAAAGACAAACCGAGTGTGTAGCATCTGCCAGTTATTGCTAAAGGAGTCACTCCCGGTGAAGGGATCTCGGTCCTTTCCTTATCGAATAAGGTGCAGGATATATCGTATATACCTCTGTGCAAAACAAGAACTGTAGCTACCTGTTTTATTTTGAAATTCGATTCTACAACATCTTAGGTTTCTTTTCTTTCATTAATCACATTAATGAAGTCCTATCATATAATGTACCTAATCATCATAGATAAATACGACGTACACTTATGCCATCCGCATTCGCCTCGATGTCCCCTCGTGCACCGTTAGGTTAGGTAACTAACGGCAGAGCGGGGCAGGGCTAGCGCGGGTGTAAAACATAAGTAACGCCTATATAATATATCATATATACTATATACTGTATCTATCACAGAGCATCACATGATCACATCACAGATATCGCAGCAGAAGAAACATATGAAATATTGGATATACTAGGACGTCCGTGTTTTCAATACGAGCCAGTATAAAACACGGATTCCATGGTCGTGATGAATAGACAAACCCACACCCCTAGACCCCTACGAGAGCGGCAAGCAACCCTACCAATTCTGGAGTTAGCAGACCCGGACTCGACTCCTCGAGTTGGTCTCCCACTGGACTCCAGAACCCGGTTACTTGTGCCCTCCTCCTTGGGTCTATCCTAGTGCGGAAAAGTAAATAATATACAAAGGGTGACTACTTCCGCAACCTGGAAGCGCCCCAATAAAAGAATATTACATACAAGTTTTTACATGAATGAAAATGAAAAACACTCATCTCACATAAAACCCCCCGGCTATTCAAACGCGACGATCCAATATAACATATCCAGCAACACATAACATCACATGTCATCAACGTAAGTAAATATATCCATCCCAATTGTCGTTGACATATAGCAACGAAACCGGCGATATCACATATTACACTTACGGTCACAGAAAAGAAAGTGTAAAACTATAACAGTTGGAATCCGCAACCACCTCAGACATCGCATGCCTGACCAAATGAATTACTTAGACATCGCATGCCTAACAATTATAAACCCCGCATTTTAGTCTCAAAATCGAAAACTCTTTTCAATATCAAGTCGGGCAATTCAACAAGATTCCCGACATCCTGATCGAATGCTCGTCGCAAACTTCAGTAGGCGGCCGCACCCCCGATACCGTCGACGAAGTGCACCAAGGCGGAACACCGCCACCGCGAGCACCCGAACGGATGCTTTCGGCGACGGGGTTCTCCTACAGTCACTTGGTCGGGGCTATGGGGTGAGGCTGTCTATTAAGTTTACCCGGCGATTATCCGCGTACGTTACGTGATTGCGACGGACTTTTGATCACATCAAAATTCCGTGGCAACCGATCAAGTGAGACTAAACTGCTATGTTTATAACATTCATTCAGTTATCTCATAACTACTTGTGAATTCCAATTATTGTATCACATTCCGGATAAATAGAAAATGTTAAACTTTCCGATCGAACAATCGAACACCCAAGTTTTCCCGATACAGCTCAATACATGAAATAAGTCTAACAACATTCAGTTCGTGCCTCAGTACCAACGGTCCAGCCGTAGAAGGGTCAAGCCAACGCCTCACATGTGGCACGCCGTACTGCCCCAAACTCGAAGGTTCAAAGGGCAGTTCAAGACGGTCACATAATCGAGTTAAGGTTTGTTGTCTTCTAGAGGGTCCATTGCGTTACTTGCACTACTTAGAACGTCGTTAAACTACGGAAAGATCCAACACTTGGAAATTTCCCGACAGGGGAAAAATTGGGTATTTATATCCGGTCGAACTTTTTAACATATTCTAAAATTTATCCGGAAAACACATAGACAAAATTTGATAATCCGATCAAAAAATCGAATCCCCAAAACAAACCCAGAATGCTCAACTGTGTAGTAAAAGTTAAAATATCCCAGAAAATACAGCACTAAGAATTAGGAATTACTGTGCAGAAATCACTAAACAATGGAACAGTACGGCCGCGGAATCGCCGCACCATGCATAGCACGTGCCGCGGTTCCGCGGTGGAAAAGTCGATTCAGACCCTCGTATTTCACAGTAATTCATAACAAACCCTGCTTGATTTTCTGCATATTTTTAATATTGAAAAATCCCAGATTTTAGAAAAAGGACAGAGAGCATTTTTGAGTTGGGTTTCGGGTTCGTTCGGGTTTCAAATTCCGTCTAGACTTCGCCTAAGACTCTAGCTAGGCTCTGATACCACTGTAGGGTTCCAAGGCACTCTAGTGAGGTCTCACAGGCATCAACCATGCCAATTTAAAAAATTCTAGGTGCCGAGAAACCCTAGACTACGGATCGTCGGCTAGATTTCTAGGCGAAAAAGCTAACTAGTTAACACTTAACTATAAGATACGGAAATACAACCTTTGTAGATCCGGTCCTCCACCTCCACGGCTCCGTAATGTGGTCCTCTCCGCTGTCCAAATCGAAAACCCGGGCTCAAGCGTCGGCTTCATCGGAGAATGGACGGGATAGGTCGTCGACGACGTGCCGAAGATGATCTACGTCGAGGCATCGCTAAATCAAGCTCCACGTTCACCAAGTCTTGAAAACTTGTGAAGGAAACATACTCTACTACCTGGCAAGAGGTAGAGGATGATGAAATAGGAAGTGGGTAGACTTTAGAATTGGATTTCTCACTCATTTGCTCAATTCACCATTGATGAAGTGAAGCTTCTTCATCTTGAAGAAGAAGAAGAAGAAGATGAATAATATGATAAGTTCCTTTTTGAAAAAGAAATAATAAGAATACTTATCATAATGTAACCATGGTAATGTGTAGAGAGTTAATCATGGTTGAATGGAATGGCTAGGGTTAAGCATGAGACAAAATGGTCACTTGGTCAAAGTCTTCATGAAGCTTCAACAAGCTTCCAAAGTGAGCCACCATTTTGCATTATGCTTATCATTTTCCAACATGAATAAATAAATAAATAAATAGATATGAAAATGAAAACCCTAACCATTACATGACCATGGTTTAAACTTTACACAAAACACAAGTTAGCATGCATCATCAAACATGATACATACAAGTGCATAAAAATATATCACATATATAATGTGCACAAACCAAGTGAGAAAATCCATTTAAAGTAAACCAATACTAGTTAATGCAAAGCAATATATCAAATATATAATTATACATTAAATCATCAAATCAACACTTGATTTAACGATCCGGTCATGTCGCACACAACCGACTGGTATACAATGTATCGGCTTATCGATTCAACGCTTGAATCGATAACTAGGTTATATCGCATACAACCATTCGACACATTGATCGCGAGAATGAAATACGGTATCACATACATGCATTATTCTCGGTCCCACACATATCTCATATGCGCTCCTATTTCATTTCGCTTGAGCCAGGAAACCTCTGTGTCGGACTCTAATGACTTGTCAATACGCCGGCAGCAGATGATGATCATATCAAACACCCACAAGCCGCAAGCGGTCTGCTAAACGTAACGGCCACCCGGGTATTGAGCGATCAGAAGATCAACGAGCAAGCCCGCTCACACTCAAGTGAATCCAACCAGTAATACTTACCGTACAGTCCGGTCTGATCGTCTGATATGTCGCATATCTCACCTAGGGGTGGTAAACGTCAGACCCCAATAGCTCGATAAGTCGTGTCGATATGAGGTCTATAACAATTCGAGAAACTACTGGTAACACTTACCAGTAAATCTCAGCAACCCTGGCCAGGGATTTCCTGTTATAGCCAATCGAACACAGCGCAACATCTACTCCCTATACCGGGAGAGACGAATCCCCTCCTATCGCTCATTTCCTCCATGTGACTCGGGACTGTACCCAAAAACCACCGTTTTGCACGCCCTCTTGGACGTGGTAAGATGGAAATCAAAGCACAGTGGGAACCACACAAGACTCTATGACGATCTCGGGTCAACAGACTACTCTGTACCAGTGTCACTAGAGAACTGCCATCTGACGTGAGGTATAATACCATCTGGGAGTTCTCGGCGAGTCCGTCCAGTGTACCCAGTCTCTACTGAGCACCCGTATATCTCCTCTGATGTCAAACACCAATGGATATGGGATCATCCATCGCCCATCTGTATGGGTCGAGAAGGTACACGCTAGTCTACTCTGGTATATCGATGCCCTATCTTGATACACCCACGACTAGAGACTTTGAAGGATGTACTTATGGACTACCATGTCCCCACTAGTATGATCCGCATCATAGTCTAGGTAGTCAAGTACACATCCTAAGGGCTTTACCAACATGTAATAGAGAGGTTATCATTATACACGTTAAGGTAAAGAGTAACCAGATAGCATACTATCATGTCGAGCAAGAAAGTCCTCCCTATATATGTCCCAGCATCCACTACAATATACATCTTATGTACAGTAATGGCCTCTAGGGCATACATATAACTAACAAGATACTACTGGAATACCTACCAGTAAATCTCCTGCCTTGGCCAAGGACTTTCATGTACTGGCTCTCCTAAACACAGCGCGACCTCACCCCCAATACCGGGAGAGACGAACCCCTGCAGATCCGCTCACTGCCTCCATGTGGCTCGGGACTGTACCCAACTAAAACCTGTTTGCACGTCTCCTTTGAGCGTGGTAGGGTAGTAATCATAGCACATTGGGAACTCACACGAGACAAATGACGATCTCAGGTCGATGAACTAACCTGTACACATGTCACCAGGGAACTGCTATCTGACGTCAGGTATAATACCAACTAGCAGGTTCCCGTCGAGTCCTGTCCGGCGTACTCATAACCCAATGAGCCCTGTATACATATTAGGTGAACCAACTGACACCAGTGGCTTGTGAGACCGGCCACCGCCCCTCGTCGGGGTCTCGACTGTATACACTAGTCTACTCTGGAGTATCGATGCCCTGTCTCGAAACTCCCACGACTAGGGACCATTTAAGGATGTACTTATAGACCCCAGCTCCTACGTATATGATCGCCCTCATACTGCTGGTAGTCAAGAAAGAATCCTAGGTGGTCTATCAACGTGCAATAATGATCAGTAATGTCACCTAAAGCAGTACACGATGATAAAGATAAACCAGATAGCATACTATCATCTTGAGTAAGACTGTCCTACCGGTATAGGTCTTCCCTTAATCATTGCAATCACTTGCCTGTGATCCAATAATTGACTCTGAGGGAACTATCTCCAACACTATATACAGTATTTATCACAACATATCAAATGATTACATCACAGATATCGCAGCAGAAGAAACATATGAAACATTGGATATACTAGGACGTCCGTGTTTTATTTTGAGCCTCTATAAAATACGGATTCCACGGTCGCGATGAATAGCCAAACCCACACCCCTAGACCCCTACGAGAGCGGTAAGCAACCCTACCAATTCTAGAGTTAGGAGACCCGGACTCAACTCCTCGAGTTGGTCTCCCTCTGGACTACAGAACCCGGTTACTTGTGCTCTCGTCCTTTGGTCTATCCTAGTGCGGAAAAGTAAATAATATACAAATGGTGACATCAACCTCATCCCGGAAGTGCCCCAATAAAAGAATATTACATACAATGAATTTTACATGAATGAAAATAAAAACCCTCATCTCACATAAAACCCCCGGCTATTCAAAACGCGACGATCCAATATAACATATCCAGCAACACATAACATCACTTGTCATCAACGTAAGTAAATATGCGCATCCTAATTGTCGTTGACATATAGCAACAAAACCGGCGATAACACATATTACACTTACGGTCGCAGAAAAGAACGTGTCAAACTACAACAGTTGGAATCCGCAACCTCCTTAGACATCACATGCCTAACAATTATAAACCCCGCATTTTAGTCTCCATATCGAAAACACTTTTCAATATCTAGTCGGGCAATTCAACAAGATTCCCGACATCCTGATCGAATTCTCATCGCAAACTTTAGTAGACGGCCGCACCCCCGGATGCCGTCGAAGAAGTGCACTAAGGCGGAACACCGCTGCCGCGAGCACCCAAACGGATGCTTTTGGCGACGGGGTTCTCCTACAGTCACTTGGTCGGGGCTTTGGGGCGTGGCTGTCTATTAAGTTTACCCGGCGAGTATCCACGTACGCAACGTGATTGCGACGGAATTTTGATCGCATCAAAATTCCGTGGCAACCGATCATTTGAGACTAAACTGCTATGTTTATAACATCCAAATTAGTTATCTCATAACTACTTGTGGATTCCAAATATTATTTCACATTCCAGATAAATAGACAATGTTAAACTTTCCGATCGAATAATCAAACACCCAAGATTTCCCAAATAGTTCTCAACACTTGAGGGGAGTTTAAAAACATCCATCACATGCCACAGTACCAATGGTCCAGCTGTAGAAGGGTCAAGCCAACGCCTCACATGTGGCAACGCCGTACCGCCCCAAACCCTAAGGTTCAAAATGCAGTTCAAGACGGTCACATAATCGAGTTAAGGTTTGTTGTCTTCTAGAGGGTCCATTGCGTAACTTGCACGATTTAGACGTTCTTAAACAACGGAAAAATCCAACACCTGGAAATTTTCCGGGTCGGGAAAAAATGAGTTATTGATATCCGTTAGAACTTTTTAACATGTTCTAAATATCCCAAAAACAAAACGAAATTAAATATTCCGATCGAATCAACGATTACAAAATAAACCCAGAATACTCAACACTTGAGTCAGAATAAAAACTACCCAGAAAGATGCAGGAATAGTAACCGATATTACAGCATAAAGAACCGTCCCCAATACACTTTTCTTGCCGCGGAACCGCCGCAAAAAGTGGCTTATTGCCGCGGTTCCGCGGCCAAGTGGAGGATTTGGGGGCTCATTTTTCATGGTAATTCTTATAATTGCCTGCTGATTTTTTTAGGTATTTTTAATTCAGAAAAATCACATTTTAAAATTTTTTTCCAGAGAGGGGTATAATTTGACATATCGGGGTTCGTTCAGAGTTTTAACTTCGTAAACACATCGCCTAATGCTCTAGCTAGGCTCTGATACCACTGTAGGGTTACTAGGCACTATAAGGAGGTTCTACAAGGTATCAACCATGTTGGATATATGTATGCCCTAGAGGCCATTATATGATAGTGGATGTATTTATACATGTTTATATATATATATATTCAGTGTACATTCTTGCTCGACATGATAGTATGCTATCTGGTTCTTCTTTATCGACATGTTGATTTGATCATGCTTTTACTCATTCTTACATGTTGATAAAGCCTGAGGATATTGGCTTGACTACAGTGATTATGAAAGAGATCATACTAGTGGGACATCTGTAGTTTATAAGCATATCCTGAAATGTCCCTAGTCGGAGGTGTATCGAGACGGGGCATCGATATACCAGGGTAGACTAGCGTATATGATACTAGACCCATGTGATGGGCGATGGATGTTCCCACATTCATCGATGTTTGACATCAAGATCATATACGGGTGCTCAGTGGTGACTGGGTACACTGGACGGACTCACCGAGAACTCCTATATGGAATTATATCTATCGTCAGATAGCAGTTCTCAGGTTACACTGGTACATGTTAGTCTGTAGACCCGAGATCGTCATAGAGTCTTGTGTGCTCTCCCACTGTACTTTGATTACCACCCTACCACGGCTCTACTGAGTCATGCAAACAGGTGGCCGTTGGGTACAGTCCTGAGACACACGAAGGCGATGAGCGATAGGAGGGGTTTCGACTCTCCCGGTATTGGGAGTTGATGCTGTGCTGTGCTCGACTGGTTATATCAGTAAGTCCCTGGCCAGGGTTGCTGAGATTTACTGATAAGTGTTATCAGTAGTTTCTCGATTTGTTATAGACCATTCACCGGCATGACTTATTGAGTTATTGGGGTCAACGTTACCATCCCTAGACTCGATATGCAGCATATCTGACGAAGAGACCGGACTGTACGGTATTGTTGCAGGTTGGCTAGACGGGAGTTGTAGAAGGTTCGCTTGTTTTCTTCTGATCGCTCAATACCCGGGTGGCCGTTACGTTTAGCTGACCGCTTGCGGCTTGGGGGTGCTTGATATGATCATCACCCACTGCCAGCGTATTGACGAGTCTTAGAGTCCTATAAAGGAGTTGCCTAGTCTAGGCGAAACGTTGTGGTGCACAAATGCGATATGCGCATGGACCCGGTTAAAATGCGCGTATAGGATACCGTATATTGATCGGGCGGCTTGCTTTTGGTGGGGTTGTATGTGATATGGCCGGATTGATAAATCAAGTGTTGATTTATCGTTTAACCATTATTTTCTCACTAGAAATCCTTTCTTGTATTTGATGGATGTATGCATGCATGTATGTTTTCTTTCTAGATTCATGCACATATGGATGTGCATACACACATACATAGATACATCATCCTTCATGGTTGCTTATACATTGAAAATGGTGGCAATATAAGACTCACACCATGTTTATATGTATGGATAATTATTTCTATTTAAGTTAAAACAAAAGAAAAGAAAGAAAGGATAATTCATGGTTTTTTCTAGTCTCTTCCTTAACCTAATCATGCTCACCTACTTCTAAACCATGGATTAACCTTCTCTTTGTGTTTTAACTCAAATTAAATAATATCTTAAACATTTAACCATGGTTCGAGATGAGAAGTGATAAATATATATACATATATTTTCATTTTCTTTTTATGGGTTAGTCTTTTACTCTTGTTAAAAGAAAAGCCATCATCTTCTTCCTCCTTCTTCCTTTGCTCTCTAGTTTTCTATAGTGAGCAAAACACTCATCAAGATAGGTTTTTGAAGTGAGAAAAGCCACCACAACATCATTCTACACAAGTCTAGCCCACTTGTTTAGAGTGTTAGCTTCATTTCCTTCACTTGATCTAGTGAAGTTGTTAGCTTGGACAAGGAGCTTCGGGTGGATCGTCGTGGACACTAGGAGACTGTAGGGTTGCTAGGCACGCGCACAAGGGTCTACGTGGCATCAACCATGCCCGATTAAAAATTTAGCCGTGCCGAACAACCCGAATACGGATCTTTAAACTAGAGATTAGGCAAAACTAACATGTTAACAACTTTAACACTAAGTGAGAGGGATTACAACCTTTGTAGATCCGGTCCTTCACTTCATATGCTCTGTGTTGTGGTCCCTTCGCTGCGATCAACGGGTTCCGGACTCTCGAGAGGTTCCACGAAGAGAAAGATGCAACCTTTGCTTCCGATCTTCGATACTAAGATGATCTACCTTGAAGTTTCGTTAACACAAGATAACACTCATCAAATGATGTGAACACCCTCATCTAAATGGCAAGAGAAGATGAGGATAATGAAGTAGGATTTTTGCTCTCTTTATTTATCTTTTTCTCATATTTATTCATCACTTTTATCAAAAGCAAGAAAGCTTTTTAAGAAGAACTCAAGGAAGAAGAAGATGAATAATGTTTTGTGATGAATAATAAAATGTTATCATAATCATTTATACAACCATGGTTGTAGTAACCATTGTAGAGAGTTTACTAGGGTTAGGGTTAGGGTTAGGTTAAAGGGTGAGTCACAAAGAAATATCTATCATAATATCTTAACAAAGACAAAGTAAAGCTTCTAGAATCAACTAGAAGGTTTAACCCTAATCCAAACCCTAATCATGTTTAAACTCTTCTAAACATGTTGCATTAATAATTATAATATGTTACAATATTATATATCACATATACAATATTTATTATAACAAAATAAAATAATACATTTAACATATATCGCATATATATCAATGTATTACCCGAGTGAGATAAAGAATCTTTTAGTGAGCAAATATTAGTTTATGCAATTTAATATATCATATATATTATTATACATTAAATTATCGAATCAACACTTGATCCGACAATCCGGCTATATCGCATATAACCGACTAATATTTATCCGTACCGATTCATCGAATCAACACTTGATCCGATGACCCGGCTGATATCAAATATCGCGAGAATATAATACGGTATCACATACCGCATTATCCTCGGTCCCGCACATATCACATATGTGCTCCTACTCCGTTTTGCCTGAGTCAAGAAACCTCTGTGTAGGACTCTAAAGAATCGTCAATACGCCGGCAGTAGGTGATGATCATATCAATCACCCACAAGCTGCAAGCGGTCAGCTAAACGTAACAGCTACCCAGGTATTGAGCGCTCATAAGATCAACAAGCAAGCCTGTAACTTCTCCTGTGAATCCAAACAGTAACACTCCCGTACAGTCCGGTCTCGTCGTCTGATATGTCGCATATCTCGCCTAGGGGTGGTAAACGTCAGACCCCAGTAGCTCGATAAGTTGTGTCGATATGAGGTCTATAACAGTTCGAGAAACTACTGATAACACTTACCAGTAAATCTCAGCAACCCTGGCCAGGGATTTCCGGTTATAGCTAATCGAACACAGCACAACATCAACTCCCTATACCGGGAGAGACGAATCCCCTCATATCGCTCATTGCCTCCATGTGATTCGGGACTGTACCCAAAAGCCACCTTTTTGCACGCCCTCTTGGACATGGTATGATGGAAATCAAAGCACAGTAGGAATCACACAAGACTCTATGACGATCTCGGGTCGACAGACTACTCTGTACCAGTGTCACCGGAGAACTGCCATCTGACGTATGGTATAATACCATCTGGGAGTTCTCGGCGAGTCCGTCCAGTGTACCCAGTCTCCACTGAGCACCCGTACACCATCCTTGATGTCAAACACCGATGGATATGGGATCATCCATCGCCCATCATATGGGTCAAGATACGTATACGCTAGTCTACTCTGGTGCATCGATGCCCTGTCTTGATACACCCTCGACTAGGAACAGTTATAGGATGTACTCGTCGACTACCGTGGCCCCACTAGTATGATCTCATCATAGTCCCAGTAGTCGAGTACATATCCTAAGGGCTTTATCAACATGTAACATAGAGACAATCTGAGTACATGTTAAGATAAAGTACAACCAGATAGCATACTATCATGTCGAGCAAGAAAGTCCTCCCTATATATGTCCAAGCATCCACTATAATATACATCGTATGTACAGTAATGGCCTCTAGGGCATACATATAACTAATAATCTCCCACTTGCACTTAGGCCATCTGTTATGGTATCGGATACCCAACATTTAGCTGCGGTCGTAGTATCTCATACTCAACCATCCCATAAAAGTCTCTACTGGGAAAAAGGCCTTCGTGAGTGGATCCGCGCTGTTGTCCTCTGTGTCTACTCTCCTAACCTCGATCTCCCTGGAGATCAACCATCTCCATGATCAGGTGATACAGCCTAAGAATTATATCTGGATTTCTGATGGGATGGTAGTTCCTTGGCTAAAGCCACAACTCCATTGTCACACAATGGTAGGAACGAAGTTCATCTTATGAACTTATATATATCCAGACTGCCTCTTTGGTAGCATCTTTGGTAACGATGTATCTTGCCTTTAATCGTCTAGTATGTCACGGTATCTAGCTTGGAACTCTTCCAACATACCGTCCCTCCACTGAGGGTATAGACAATGCCTACAACTGACATTGAGTCGTCCTTATCACCCTGGAACCTTTCCAGTGATTCTCCTCAGGATCTGTTGATACCATCTCACTACAACTAGTGAGAATCCTAACATCCAATTATATATATCTCATAGATCCAAAACCCAGGATTTAGGAGGTATCACTTGATCCTATATGGAGAATCCTTGTGATAAGCGGAGATTGACTGAGCGTAGCATATAAAACTCTTTCCCTATCAAGAGTATGTCATCCACGTACTCTACGAGGATCACCACCATACTCTCTACTACCTTTTCGTATATACAAGGTTCATCTACCATTTTGATGAAGTCAGACTCCTTGACTACCACATCAAAACAGATGTTCCAACTCCGCGATGCCTGTTTTATCATATAAAACATCTTGCACACGTTTCCGCTGCTTCCACTGTCTACGAAGCCTTCTGGCTGTGTACTTATAGACGCTCTTTTCTAAAACATCATTTAGAAAAGAAGTCATGACACCCAACCACCAGATATCGTAGTCATGGTATGTAGCCGTGGCAAGTAGGATCTGGATGGACTTAAGCATAGATCCTTAGAAAAGGTTTCAACATAATCCATACCTGGTCTATGATGCAAACCTTTAACAAGTCTAGCTTTTAAAGTCTCAACTTTTCCATGTACACCAAGTAATCTTCTCAAGATATACTTGCTCCTGATGGGGATTTAACCCTTCAGATAAAGCAACCAAAGTCCATACTTTGTTGGTGTATAAGGATTCCATCTCAGATCGATAAGCACCCAGCCATTCTTACAGAGTCCCACTCCTGATGGCCAGCTCGAAACTAGTTGGGTCATCATCTCATGATGCAATCCTCGCTCCCACTGTCATAGAGAAATCGAAGTATCTCTCAGGTGGGTGAGGAACCCTACTAGATCGGCAGAGAGGCTGAGGTTCGTTGGAAACTATTGAATCCTTTGGTTCTACCAAATTATCAGCTGTATTTCGTATAGCTGGAACCTTTCCAGTTGTACATAACAGACCTTTCCTCGAGCTTGTCCGGATTTTGCTTTTAGACATAGGCCGGACAACCCCAAATCTTAACAAGCTTAAGATATGAGCTCTTCCCTTTCCATATCACATATGAAGTGGTAGGCAACTGATTTGATTTGAACCCTATTCAATAGGTATGCAACTTCACAAGTTCATAACTCCCAAAAGGAAATAGGAAACTCAGTAGTACTCATCATAGAGCACACTATATCACATAGGGTGCTATTGCTCCGCCCTGATATACCATCGTGCTATGGTGTATACGGAGGAGTAATGCTGAGAGAGAATCTCATTCTCCTTTAGAATAGTCCAGGAATCCCATGCTCAAGTATTTTCCTCCTTGATCTCATCATAGGACATAATACTTATACCCGTATTTGGTTCTCTACTTCTAATTTATATTCTGTGAATATCTCAAAAGGTTCGGACCTGTGTTTCAACAGAAAGATATGTCTGAATCTTGAGAGATTATTAGAGAATGTAATGAAGTAGAAAGAACCGATCTTGGCATGTGTAGATAGGGGACCTTACATACATAAACATGTATCAATCCCAAGAGTTCACTAACTCTTTCTCTGTTTCCAATAAACAGAGCTATGGTCATCTTATCTTTGTGACATGACCGTCAAGTTTCACAAGATGTAAATTCAAACTAATTTAAATATGCATCTATATGTAACTTCAGCCAGTCGGGTCGCATTGATATGACCTAGTCTACAATACCTCAAGAAGGATTTGTTCATTTCTGAACTCTTCCTCTTGTGTGTGTTCTGTATACTAAGAACTGTGGTTTGATTTAGAACGTCAATGCTTTTAGATAACGTGCCTGAACCGATCAACTCTTGATATAGAAAATGTTCAAAACATTATCCAACAATACAAAATTATATCCTTTCTTTACCAATAAAGAGACTGATATGATTTTGTATATCAGGTTCGGTATCTAATAACATTTGTTCAGAATCAATGTATTCAGGTAATAAGGGGTGATAGTGACCAATAGACTTGGCTGCAACACTTGCACCGTTTTCTGTCTCATGAAACTTATCACCCGTTCTCAGTTCTCTACCTATCTGTATCCTATGTAACAGATTACATATACGGGATCCTGATCCGGTATCACATACCCAGGACGTAAAGGATACTGAGAAACAGTTCTCTGTTAATGAACACACCCGAAGACGATGCATCAACATGCACTTACTTCGTTTAGGCGGCACGGGAAATCTGGTATTCCCCAATTTCCTGCCCTGTCTTATAACAATTATAAGTTGGAGCGGGACCAACGTTCCCCAGCTCAGTATAACAAGCGGGTTCGGTCAATATATCCGTTTTATTATCTTGATTAAGGCATGAAATGGTCGCTAACTGGAGAGAGAGAGAGAAGAAAACACTCAGCGTATGCTCTTGCAAGATTAGATTGGTTATCTAATATATCTAATCAGGATGTCTCCCACTGTTTTAATCAAATCTTCCTTCAAACCCTAAAAGGAAAGACTAGCCGGGATTAATTACACGCTACAAGTTTGCCAATCTTTCGGCCAGGCCAGTGTCGGTACTTTGAGGGAGGTCCCCCGTGCTTTCGCACGAACCTAATTAAAGTAAACCTCGTTTTCCCAGAGGCGTAACCCCGTTAACACTTTTCTAGACACCTACTTGATCAGCTAATTGTTGTAGGGTTCCTAGGTACACCAAGGAGGTCTCACAATGCATCAACAATGCCAATTTCAAAAATTAGAGGTGCCGAGAAACCCTAATACGGACCGTTGGTTCTAGGCAACAAATCAAACTAGTTAACAAATTAACTAAGTGAACGGAAATACAACCTTTGTAGATCCGGTGCTCCACCTCCATAGCTCCGCAATGATGTCTCTCCTCTGTCCAAAATCAATCCCGGGCTCAAGCGTCGGCTTCATCGGAGAAATGGCGGGCTAGGTCATCGACGACGTGCCGAAGATGACCTACGTCGAGGCATCGCTAGATCAAGCTCCTACTTCACCAAGTCAAGAAACTTGTGAAGAAAACACACTCTACTACTTGGCAAGAGGTAGAGGATGAAGAACTAGGAAGTGGGTAGACTTTAGAATTGGATTTCTCACTTGTTTCATCAATCCACCATTGATGAAGTCAAGCTTTTCTTCAAGTGAAGAATAAGAAGAAGATGAAGATGAATGTTATCTTATAATAAGTATTATCCTCCAAGAAAATAATATGAATACTTATCATAATATAACCATAGTCAAGTGTAGAGAATGAATCATGGTTGAGTGGAATGGTTAGGGTTAAGCATGAGACAAAATGGTCACTTGGTCAAAGTCTTCATGAAGCTTCAAGAAAGAACAAAGAAAGCCACCATTTTCCTCTTTTGCTATTATTTTCCAAAACTAATAAATAAATAAATAAATGAATAAATAATCATAACCCTAACCATTCAAATGACCATGGTTCAATCTTCACACAAACACAAGTAAACATGTATCATCAAACATGATACAATCAAGTGCACAAAAGTATATCACATATACAACTTGCACAATTGAAGTGAGAAAATCCATTTAAAGTGAACCAATACTAGTTAATGCAAAGCAATATATCAAATATATAATTATACATTAAATCATTAAATCAACACTTGATTTAACGATCCGGTCATATCGCATATAACCGACTAGTATCATATGTATCGGCTTACCGAACCAACCCTTGATTCGATAACTAGGTTATATCGCATACAACCTGTCGATACATTCATCGCGAGAATGGAATACGGTATCATATACACGCATTATTCTCGGTCCCGCACATATCTCATATGCGCTCCTATTTCGTTTCGCTTGAGCCAGGAAACCTCTGTGTAGGACTCTAAAGACTCGTCAATACGCCGGCAGCAGATGATGATCATATCAAACACCCACAAGTCGCAAGCGGTCTGCTAAACGTAACGGCCACCCGGGTATTGAGCGATCAGAAGATCGACGAGCAAGCCCGCTCACACTCCAGTGAATCCAACCAGTAACACTACCGTACAGTCCGGTCTGTTCGTCGAATATGTCGCATATCTCGCCTAGGGGTGGTAAACGTCAGACCCCAATAGCTCGATAAGTCCTGTCGATATGAGGTCTATAACAATTCGAGAAACTACTGGTAACACTTACCAGTATATCTCATCAACCCTGGCCAGGGATTTCCGGTTATAGCCAATCGAACACAGCGCAACATCAACCCCTATACCGGGAGAGACGAATCCCCTCCAATCGCTCATTGCCTCCATGTGACTCGGGACTGTACCCAAAAACCACCATTTTGCACGCCCTCTTGGACGTGGTAAGATGGAAATCAAAGCACAGTGGGAACCATACAAGACTCTATGACGATCTCGGGTCAACAGACTACTCTGTACCAGTGTCACCAGAGAACTGCCATTTGACGTGAGGTATAATACCATCTGGGAGTTCTCGGCGAGTCCGTCCAGTGTACCCAGTCTCTACTGAGCACCCGTATATCATCTCTGATGTCAAACACTGATGGATATGGGATCATCCATCGCCCATCTGTATGGGTCGGGAAGGTACACGCTAGTCTACTCTGGTATATCGATGCCCCGTCTCGATACACCCACGACTATGGACTTTGAAGGATATACTTATGGACTACCATGTCCCCACTAGTATGATCCGCATCATAGTCCAGGTAGTCAAGTACACATCCCAAGGGCTTTACCAACATGTAATAGAGAGACAATCTGTATACACGTTAAGGTAAAGAGCAACCAGATAGCATACTATCATGTCGAGCAAGAAAGTCCTCCCTATATATGTCCCAGCATCCACTACAATATACATCGAATGTACTGTAATGGCCTCTAGGGCATACATATAACTAACAATCTCCCACTTGCACTAGGGCCATCTATAGCAGTGGTTGTAGTATCTCATACTCAACCATCCCATAAAAGTCTCTCTCTGGGAATAGGCCTTCGTGAGTGGATCCGCCGTGTTGTCCTCTGAGTCTACTCTCCTAACCTCGATCCCTTAGAGATCAACCATCTCCATGATCAAGTGATACTGCCTTAGAATATGTCTGGATCACTGATGGGACGGGGGTTCCTGGCATAAGCCACAACTCCATTGTCACACAATGGTAGGAACTAAGTTCATCTCATGAACTAATATACATCCAAACAGCCTCTTTGGAAGCATCTTAAGTAGCGATGTATCCAGCCTTTATCGTCTAGTATGCCACGGTATCTAGCTTGGAACTCTTCCAACATACCGTCCCTTTACTGAGGGTAAAGATAATGCCTGCGACTGACATTCAGTTGTCTTTATCACCCTGGAACACTTCCAGTGATTCTCCCCAGGATCTATTGATACCATCTCACTACTGCTAGTGAGATTCCTAATATCCAAAAAACATCTATCTC
The DNA here is from genome assembly GCA_030015575.1 of Agapanthus africanus. Classification (NCBI taxonomy): domain Eukaryota; kingdom Viridiplantae; phylum Streptophyta; class Magnoliopsida; order Asparagales; family Amaryllidaceae; genus Agapanthus; species Agapanthus africanus. The sequence goes on from CM057339.1 coordinate 732,440,481, forward strand.
ATAGATGAAGACTCAGGATTTAGAAGGTATCACTTTGATCCTATGTGGAGAATCATTGTGATAAGCGGAGATTGATCGAGCGTAGCATAGAAAACTCTTTCCCTATCAAGAGTATGTCATCCACGTACTCTACGAGGATCGTCACCATACTCCCTACTACCTTTTTGTTTATACAAGGTTCATCTACCATTTTGATGATGTCAAACTCTTTGACTAATCCATCAAAACAGATGTTCCAACTCCGCGATGCCTGCTTTATTAGATAAAGCATCTTGCTCACGTTTCCGCTGCTCCCACTGTCTACGAAGCCCTCTGGCTGTGTACTTATAGACGCTCTCTTCTAAATCATCATTTTAGAAGAGCTGTCATGACACCCAACCGCCAGATATTGTAGTCATGGTATGTAGCCGTGGCAAGTAGGATCTGGATGGACTTAAGCATAGCCACTGGAAAAGGTTTCATCATTATCCACGCCTGGTCGATGACGAAAACCTTTAACAAGTCCAGCTTTGAAAGTCTCAACTTTTCCATGTACACCAAGTAATCTTCTCAAGATATACTTGCTCCTGATGGGGATTTAACCCTTCAGATATAGCAACTAAAGTCCATACTTTGTTGGTGTATAAGGATTCCATCTCAGATCTCTAAGCATCCAGCCATTCTTACAGAGTCTTACTCCTGATGGCCAGCTCGAAGCTAGTTGGGTCATCATCTCATGATGCAATCCTCGCTCTCACTGTCATAGAGAAACAGAAGTATCTCTCAGGTGGGTGAGGAACCCTACTAGATCGGCGGAGAGGCTGAGTTTCGTTGGAATCTACTGAATCCTTTGGTTCTATCAAATCATCAGCTGCAGTTTGTATAGCTGGAACCTTTCCAGTTCTGCTTAACAGACCTTGCCTCGAGTGTGTCCGGATTTTGCTTTTAGACATAGGCCGGACAACCCCAAATCTTAACTAACTTAAGACATGGGCTCTTCCCATTCCATATCACATATGAAGCGGTAGGCAACTGATTTGATTGGAACCCTATTCAATAGGTATGCAGCTTCTCAAGCGCATAACTCCCAAAAGGAAATAGGTAACTCAGTAGTACTCATCATAGAGCACACCTTATCATATAGGGTGTGATTGCTCTGCCCCGATATACCATCGTGCTATGGTGTATACGGAGGAGTAATGCTGAGAGAGAATCTCATTCTCCTATAGAATAGACCAGGATTTCCGTGCACAAGTATTCTCCTCCCTGATCTCATCATAGGACATAATACTTATACCCGTATTGTGGTTCTCTACTTCTAACTTATATTCTGTGAATATCTTAAAAGGTTCGGACTTGTGTTTCAACAGGAACATAGGTCTGAATCTCGAAAGATCATCAGAGAATGTAATGAAGTATAGAGAACCGGTCTTGGTATGTGTAGACAGGGGACTTACATACATCAACATGTATCATCCCAAGAGTTCACTAACTCTTTCTCTGTTTCCAATAAACAGAGCTGTGGTCATCTTATCTTTGTGACATGACTGGCGAGTTTCATAAGATGTAAATTCAAACTAATTTAAATATGCATCTTTATGTAACTCCAGCTAGTCGGGTCGCATTGATATGACCTAGTCTGCAATACCTCAAGAAGGATCCGTTCATTTCTGAACTCTTTCTCTTGTGTGTGTTCCGTATACTAAGAACTGTAGTTTGATTTAGAACATCAATGCTTTTAGATAACGTGCCTGAACCGATCAACTTTTGATATAGGAAATGTTCAAAACATTATCCAACAATACAAAATTTTATCATTTCTTTACTAATAAAGAAACTGATATGATTTTGTATATCAGGTTCGGTATCTAATAACATTTGTTCAGAATCATGTATTCAGGTAATACAGGGTGACAGTGACCAACAGACCTGGCTGCAACACTTGTCCCGTTTTCTGTCTCATGAAACTTATCACCCGTTCTCAGTTTTTCTACCCTTTTGTAGCCCTATGTAACAGATTACATATCTGGGATCCTGATCCGGCATCATATACCCAGGATACGGAGGACACTGAGAAACAGTTCGTTGTAATGAACACACTCGAAGATGATGCATCAGCATGCACTCTCTTCGTTTGGGCGGCACGGGAATTCTGGTAATCCTCAATTTCCTGCTCGATCTTATAACAATTATAAGTTGGAGCGGGACCAACGTTCCCCAGCTCAGTATAACAAGCGGGTTCGGTCAATACATCCGTATTATTATCTTGATTAAGGCGTGATATGGTCGCTATCTGGAGAGAGAGAGAGAAGAAAACACTCAACGTGTGCTCTTGCAAGAATAGATTGGTTATTATTTTATCTAATCAGGATGGCTCCCACTTCTTTTTATCAAATCTTCCTTCAAACCCTAAAAGGAAAGACTAGCCGGGATTAATTACACACTACAAGTTCGCCGATCTTTCAGCCAGGCCAGTGTCGGTACTTTGAGGGAGGTCCGCCGTGCTTTCGCACGAACCTAATTAATGTAAACCTCGTTTTCCCAGAGGCGTAACCCCGTTGACACCTTTCTAGACACCTACTTGATCGGCTAATTGTAATGTGTAAAACTCTCCCAGGAGTAACTCTTACTCGCAGCGGGTATCGGGATCAACTATCTCATAGAAGGTATGCAATCTCATTGCAAATTTCAACACTTGAAATTCCCGATAATATTTTGCCCCTAGCGTCCTATGACCTTGACAGAGGTCAACAAACCATAGGCTGCTAGTCAAGTTCAACCCGTCATTTCCTGATTGAAGTAAACCCACCCGCACGACCCTTGACAGAGGTCAACAATGTCGCACGACTACCCTAAATCAATCACATCATATGCTTATACAGATAAGCACTAATCAGCTACCGCACACTACGCCTTGACAAAGGTCAACAAACGCAGCACGAATACTAACCAGTACATATCTGAAATGACGGAGGGCTACGACAGGTTTTTCTGAAAACCTATTGCGTAATGAACTTGATATCGTTGTAGGATCGAATGAATTTTAAAATGGAGTGTTTTTGAGGCTTTTCCAGTTTTGCTAAAGAAGTCACTCCCGGTGAAGGGATCGTTGGTCCTTTCCTCGTCGAATGAGGTGCGGGATATATCATATATATCACTGTGCAAAGCAGAAACTCTTAAAAGCAATCAAAAGACAAACCGAGTGTGTAGCATCTGCCAGTTATTGCTAAAGGAGTCACTCCCGGTGAAGGGATCTCGGTCCTTTCCTCATCGAATAAGGTGCAGGATATATCACATATACCGCTGTGCAAAGCAAGAACTGTAGCTACCTATTTTATTTTTGAAATTCGATTCTACAACATCTTTAGGTTTCTTTTCTTTCATTAATCATATTAATGAAGTCCCATCATTTAAGTACCTAAACATCACAGATAAATACGACGTACACTTATGCCATGCGCATTCGCCTCGATGTCCCTTCGTGCACCGTTAGGTTAGGTAACTAACGGCAGAGCGGGGCAGGGCTAGCGCGGGTGTAAAACATAAGTAACGCCTATATAATATATCATATATACTATATACTGTATCTATCACAGAACATCACATGATCACATCACAGATATCGCAGCAGAAGAATCATATGAAATATTGGATATACTAGGACGTCTGTGTTTTCAATACGAGCCAGTATAAAACACGGATTCCACGGTCGCGATGAATAGCCAAACCCACACCCCTAGACCCCTACGAGAGCGGCAAGCAACCCTACCAATTCTAGAGTTAGGAGACCCGGACTCGACTCCTCGAGTTGGTCTCCCACTGGACCCCAGAATCCGGTTACTTGTGCCCTCCTCCTTGGGTCTATCCTAGTGCAGAAAAGCAAATAATATACAAAAGGTGACTACTTCCGCAACCTGGAAGTGCCCCAATAAAAGAATATTACATACAAGTTTTTTACATGAATGAAATGAAACTCATCTCACATAAAAACCCCCGGCTATTCGAACACGACGATCTAATATAACATATCCAGCAACACATAACATCACATGTCATCAACGTAAGTAAATATGTCCATCCCAATTGTCGTTGACATATAGCAACGAAACCGGCGATATCACATATTACACTTACGGTCACAGAAAAGAAAGTGTAAAACTACAACAGTTGGAATCCGCAACCACCTTAGACATCGCATGCCTGACCAAATGAATTACTTAGACATCGCATGCCTAACAATTATAAACCCCGCATTTTAGTCTCAAAATCGAAAACACTTTTCAATATCAAGTCGGGAAATTCAACAAGATTCCCGACATCCTGATCGGATACTCGTCGCAAACTTTAGTAGACGGCCGCACCCCCGACGCCGTCGACGAAGTGCACCAAGGCGGAACACCGCTGCCTCGAGCACCCGAACGGATGCTTTCGGCGACGGGGTTCTCCTACAGTCACTTGGTCGGGGCTAAGGGGTGTAGCTGTCTATTAAGTTTACCGGCGAATATCCGCGTACGCTACGTGATTGCGACGGACTTTTGATCACATCAAAATTCCGTGGCAACTGATCAAGTGAAACTAAACTGCTATGTTTATAACATTCATTCAGTTATCACATAACTTTTGTGAATTCCAATTGTTGTATCACATTCCGGATAAACAGAAAATGTTAAACTTTCCGATCGAACAATCGAACACCCAAGTTTTCCCGATACAGATCAACACATGAAACAAGTCTAAAAACATTCAGTTCGTGCCTCAGTACCAACGGTCCAGCCGTAGAAGGGACAAGCCAACGCCTCACATGTGGCACGCCGTACTGCCCCAAACCCGAAGGTTCAAAGGTCAGTTCAAGACGGTCACATAATCGAGTTAAGGTTTGTTGTCTTCTAGAGGGTCCATCGCGTTACTTGCACTACATAGAACGTCTTTAAACCACGGAAAAATCCAACACTTGGAAATTTCCCGACAGGGGAAAAATTGGGTATTTATATCCGGTGGAACTTTTTAACATATTCTAAAATTTATCCGGAAAGCCACATAGACAAAATTAGATAATCCGATCGATACACCGAGTCCCCAATACAACCCAGAAAATAAAACTCTGGAATAAATATTAAAATATTCCCAGGAAAACCAGCACGGAAAATTATTAATTATGGTGCAAAATTCGATGAACAATACGACAAAACAGCCGCGGTTCCGCCGCACGAGACAAGCTCGTGCCGCGGAACCGCGGCGGAATGATGGAATTATGGACTCGAATTTTACAGTAACCCATAAAATCGCTTGCTGATTTTTCTGCATATTTTTAATTTACAAAAATCCACATTTTATAAAAAAGTCCAGAGAGCCGTTTTCCGGGTTAGGTTTTGGTTCGATCGGACTTCTAACTCCGTCTAGACTTCGCCTAAAGCTCTAGCTAGGCTCTGATACCACTTTAGGGTTCCTAAGCACACCAAGGAGGTCTCACAATGCATCAACCATGCCAATTTCAAAAATTAGAGGTGCCGAGAAACCCTAATACGGACCGTTGGCTAGATTTCTAGGCGACAAATCAAACTAGTTAACAAATTAACTAAGTGAACGGAAATACAACCTTTGTAGATCCGGTGCTCCACCTCCATAGCTCCGCAATGATGTCTCTCCTCTGTCCAAAATCAATCCCGGGCTCAAGCGTCGGCTTCATCGGAGAAATGGCGGTCTAGATCATCGACGACGTGCCGAAGATGATCTACGTCGAGGCATCGCTAGATCAAGCTCCAACTTCACCAAGTAAAGAAACTTGTGAAGAAAACACACTCTACTACTTGGCAAGAGGTAGAGGATGAAGAAATAGGAAGTGGGTAGACTTTAGAATTGGATTTCTCACTTGTTTCATCAATCCACCATTGATGAAGTCAAGCTTTTCTTCAAGTGAAGAAGAAGAAGAAGATGAAGATGAATGTTATCTTATAATAAGTATTATCCTCCAAGAAAATAATATGAATACTTATCATAATATAACCATAGTCAAGTGTAGAGAATGAATCATGGTTGAGTGGAATGGTTAGGGTTAAGCATGAGACAAAATGGTCACTTGGTCAAAGTCTTCATGAAGCTTCAAGAAAGAACAAAGAAAGCCACCATTTTCCTCTTTTGCTATTATTTTCCAAAACTAATAAATAAATAAATAAATGAATAAATAATTATAACCCTAACCATTCATATGACCATGGTTCAATCTTCACACAAACACAAGTAAACATGTATCATCAAACATGATACAATCAAGTGCACAAAAGTATATCACATATACAACTTGCACAATTCAAGTGAGAAAATCCATTTAAAGTGAACCAATACTAGTTAATGCAAAGCAATATATCAAATATATAATTATACATTAAATCATTAAATCAACACTTGATTTAACGATCCGGTCATATCGCATATAACCGACTAGTATCATATGTATCGGCTTACCGAACCAACCCTTGATTCGATAACTAGGTTATATCGCATACAACCTGTCGATACATTCATCGCGAGAATGGAATACGGTATCATATACACGCATTATTCTCGGTCCCGCACATATCTCATATGCGCTCCTATTTCGTTTCGCTTGAGCCAGGAAACCTCTGTGTAGGACTCTAAAGACTCGTCAATACGCCGGCAGCAGATGATGATCATATCAAACACCCACAAGCCGCAAGCGGTCTGCTAAACGTAACGGCCACCCGGGTATTGAGCGATCAGAACATCGACGAGCAAGCCCGCTCACACTCCAGTGAATCCAACCAGTAACACTACCGTACAGTCCGGTCTGTTCGTCGAATATGTCGCATATCTCGCCTAGGGGTGGTAAACGTCAGACCCCAATAGCTCGATAACTCCTGTCGATATGAGGTCTATAACAATTCGAGAAACTACTGGTAACACTTACCAGTATATCTCATCAACTCTGGCCAGGGATTTCCGGTTATAGCCAATCGAACACAGCGCAACATCAACCCCTATACCGGGAGAGACGAATCCCCTCCTATCGCTCATTGCCTCCATGTGACTCGGGACTGTACCCAAAAACCACCGTTTTGCACGCCCTCTTGGACGTGGTAAGATGGAAATCAAAGTACAGTGGGAACCACACAAGACTCTATGACGATCTCGGGTAAACAGACTACTCTGTACCAGTGTCACCAGAGAACTGCCATCTGACGTGAGGTATAATACCATCTGGGAGTTCTCGGCGAGTCCGTCCAGTGTACCCAGTCTCTACTGAGCACCCGTATATCATCTCTGATGTCAAACACCGATGGATATGGGATCATCCATCTCCCATCTGTATGGGTCGAGAAGGTACACGCTAGTCTACTCTGGTATATCGATGCCCCGTCTCGATACAGCCACGACTAGGGACTTTGAAGGATGTACTTATGGACTACCATGTCCCCACTAGTATGATCCGCATCATAGTCAGGTAGTCAAGTACACATCCCAAGGGCTTTACCAACATGTAATAGAGAGCCAATCTGTGTACACGTTAAGGTAAAGAGCAACCAGATAGCATACTATAATGTCGAGCAAGAAAGTCCTCCCTATATATGTCTCAGCATCCACTACAATATACATCCAATGTACAGTAATGGCCTCTAGGGCATACATATAACTAACAATTGTAATGTGTAAAACTCTCCCAGGAGTAACTCTTACTCGCAGCGGGTATCGGGATCCAACTATCTCATAGAAGGTATGCAATCTCATTGCAAATTTCAACACTTGAAATTCCCAATAATATTTTGCCCCAAACCTCCTATGACCTTGACAAAGGCTAACAAACCATAGGCTGCTAGTCAAGTTCAACCCGTCATTTCTTGATTGAAGTAAACCCACCTGCACGGCCCTTGACAAAGGCCAACAAGGTAGCACGACTACCCTAATCCAATCTGCATCATCTGCATAAGCAGATAAGTACTATTTAGCTACCGCACACTACTCCTTGACAAAGGCCAACAAACGCAGCACGAATACTAAATAGTCTTTATCTGAAATGACGGAGGGCTACGACAGGTTTTTAAGAAAACCTATTGCGTAATGAACTTGATATTGTTGTAGAATCGAGTGATTTTAAATGGAGTGTTTTTTAGGCTTTTCTAGTTTTGCTAAAGGGGTCAATCCCGGTGAATGGATCGTCGGCCCTTTCCTCATCGAATAAGGTGCAGGATATTTCACAAATATCACTATGCAAAGCAGAAACTATAGAAACAATCAAAAGACAAACCGAGTTTGTAGCATCTGCCAGTTATTGCTAAAGGAGTCACTCCCGGTGAAGGGATCTCGGTCCTTTCCTTATCGAATAAGGTGCAGGATGTTCTACAAGGAACACCGCTATGCAAAGCAAGAACTAGAGCTACCAGTTTTTAAACAAGTTTCTACAACATCTTAGGTTTCTTTTATTTCATTAATCTCATTAATGAAGTCCCATTTTATTATGCTTCACAAGCATCTCTTTTGAAACGAAATCTGCAATATAACATATATCTCATATATATAATATAAACATTCGTCTCAGGCAGTAATATGATCTCATCACAGAACATTGCAGCAGAAGAACATATATGAAATATTGGATATACTAGGACGTCCGTGCTTTCAATACGAGCCTGTATAAAACACGGATTCCACGGTCACGATGAATAGCCAAACCCACATCCCTAGACCCCTACGAGAGCGGCAAGTAACACTGCCAATTCTAGGGTTAGGAGACCCGGTCCCGACTCCTCGAGATGGTCTCCCACTGGACCCTAGAACCCGGTTACTTGTGCTCCCCGCCTTGGGTCTACCTAATGCGGAAAAGTAAATAATATACAACGGTGACATCTTTCGCTACCTGGAAGTGCCCCAATAAAAGAATATTACATACAAATGAATTTTACATCAATGAAAAAGGAAAAACTCTCATCTCACATAAAACCCCGGCTATTCAAAACGCGACGATCCAATACAACATATCACAGCAACACATAATATCTCATATCATCAACGTAAGCAAGTATGCGTATCCCGATTGTCGTTGATGTATAGCAACGAATCCGGCGATACACCACATACTACGCTTACGGTCACAGAAAAGAAAGTGTAAAACTACAACAATTGGAATCTGCAACCTCCTTAGACATCGCATGCCTAACCAAATGAATTCCTTAGACATCACATGCCTAACAATTATAAACCCCGCATTTTAGTCTCATTATCGAAAACTCTTTTCAATATCAAGTCGGGGAATTCAACAAGATTCCCGAAAAACTGATCGAATACTCGTCGTAAACTTTAGTAGACGGCCGCACCCCAAGATGCCGTCGACGAAGTCCACTAAGGCGGAACACCGCTGCCGCGAGCACCCGAACGGATGCTTTCGGCGATGAGGTTCTCCTACAGTCACTTGGTCGGGGCTATGGGCGTAGCTGTCTATTAAGTTTACCCGACGAGTATCCGCATATGCTACGTAATTGCGACGGACTTTTGATCACATCAAAATTCCGTGGCAACCGATCATCTGAGACTAAACTGCTATGTTTATAATATTCAAATTAGTTATCTCATAACTACCTGTGGATTCCAATTATTGTATCACATTCCAGATAAATAGAAAAAATTAAACTTTCCGATCGAATCATCAAGCACCCAAGATTTCCCCAATATATCTCAACACTTGAAATCAGTTTAAAAACGTCCATCACATGCCACAGTACCAATGGTCCAGCCGTAGAAGGGTCAAGCCAACGCCTCACATGTGGCACGCCGTACTGCCCCAAACCCTAAGGTTCAAAGGGCAGTTCAAGACGGTCACATAATCGAGTTAAGGTTTGTTGTCTTCTAGAGGGTCCACCGCGTTACTTGCACGACTTAGAACGTTCTTAAACACGAGAAAAAATCCAACTTTTGAAAAATTTTCCGACAGGGGAAAAAGTGAGTTATTGATATCCGTTCGAACTTTTTAACAGTTTCTAAAATTTATCCGGAAAACACATAGACAAAATCTGATAATCCGATCGAATCATCGAATCCCCAAAACAACCCCAGAAAATTCAACTCTTGAATAAATATTAAAAATTCCCATAAAACTCAGCACTGTGAAAGAGAAATTACTGTGCAAATATGGAGGGATGACGGCATCATATGGCCGCGGTTCCGCCGCATAAGGCATGCTTATGCCGTGGTTCCGCCGCGCTTTAGATGAGTTAGCCCCTCGAATTTCACAGTAATTCATCTAAGACCCTCCTGAATTTTTTAGCAATTTTTAATCTGGAAAAAACCACATTTTCAGAAAATGTACAGAGAAGGGTTCGTGTCGGGTTTTCGGGTTCGATCGGACTTTAAACTTCGTCTAGACTTCGCCTAAAGCTCTAGCTTGGCTCTGATACCACTGTAGGGTTGCTAGGCACGCGCACAAGGGACTACGAGGCATCAACCATGCCCGATTAAAAATTTAGTCGTGCCGAACAACCCGAATACGGATCTTTAAACTAGAGATTAGGCAAAATTAACATGTTAACAACTTTAACACTAAGTGAGAGGGATTACAACCTTTGTAGATCCGGTCCTTCACTTCATATGCTCCGTGTTGTGGTCCCTTCGCTGCGATCACCGGGTTCCGGACTCTCGAGAGGTTCCACGAAGAGAAAGATGCAACCTTTGCTTCCGATCTTCGATACTAAGATGATCTACCTTGAAGTTTCGTTAACACAAGTTAACACTCATCAAATGATGTGAACACCCTCATCTAAATAGCAAGAGAAGATGAGGATGATGAAGTAGGATTTTTGCTCTCTTTATTTATCTTTTTCTCATATTTATTCATCACTTTTATCAAAAGCAAGAAAGCTTTTTAAGAAGAACTCAAGGAAGAAGAAGATGAATAATGTTTTGTGATGAATAATAAAATGTTATCATAATCATTTATGCAACCATGGTTGTAGTAACCATTGTAGAGAGTTTACTAGGGTTAGGGTTTGGGTTAGGTTAAAGGGTGAGTCACAAAGAAATATCTATCATAATATCTTAACAAAGACAAAGTAAAGCTTCTAGAATCAACTAGAAGGTTTAACCCTAATCCAAACCCTAATCATGTTTAAACTCCTCTAAACATGTTGCATTAATAATTATAATATGTTACAATATTATATATCACATATACAATATTTATTGTAACAAAATAAAATAATACATTTAACATATATCGCATATATATCAATGTATTACCCGAGTGAGAAAAAGAATCTTTTAGTGAGCAGATATTAGTTAATGCAATTTAATATATCATATATATTATTATACATTAAATTATCGAATCGACACTTGATCCGACAATCCGGCTATATCGCATATAACCGACTAATATTTATCCGTACCGATTCATCGAATCAACACTTGATCCGATGACCCGGCTGATATCAAATATCGCGAGAATATAATACGGTATCACATACCGCATTATCCTCGGTCCCGCACATATCACATATGTGCTCCAACTCTGTTTTGCCTGAGTCAAGAAACCTCTGTGTAGGACTCTAAAGAATCGTCAATACGCCGGCAGTAGGTGATGATCATATCAATCACCCACAAGCTGCAAGCGGTCAGCTAAACGTAACAGCTACCCAGGTATTGAGCGCTCAGAAGATCAATAAGAAAGCCTGTAACTTCTCCTGTGAATCCAAACAGTAACACTCCCGTACAGTCCGGTCTCGTCGTCTGATATGTCGCATATCTCGCCTAGGGGTGGTAAACGTCAGACCACAGTAGCTCGATAAGTCGTGTCGATATGAGGTCTATAACAGTTCGAAAAACTACTGATAACACTTACCAGTAAATATCAGCAACCCTGGCCAGGGATTTCCGGTTATAGCCAATCGAACACAGCACAACATCAACTCCCTATACCGGGAGAGACGAATCCCCTCCTATCGCTCATTGCCTCCATGTGATTCGGGAATGTACCCAAAAGCCACCTTTTTGCACGCCCTCTTGGACGTGGTATGATGGAAATCAAAGCACAGTGGGAATCACACAAGACTCTATGACGATCTCGGGTCGACAGACTACTCTGTACCAGTGTCACCGGAGAACTGCCATCTGACGTATGGTATAATACCATTTGGGAGTTCTCGGCGAGTCCGTCCAGTGTACCCAGTCTCCACTGAGCACCCGTACAGCATCCTTGATGTCAAACACCGATGGATATGGGATCATCCATCGCCCATCATATGGGTCAAGATGCGTATACGCTAGTCTACTCTGGTGCATCGATGCCCTGTCTCGATACACCCTCGACTAGGAACAGTTATAGGATGTACTCGTCGACTACCGTGGCCCTACTAGTATGATCTCATCATAGTCCCAGTAGTCGAGTACATATCCTAAGGGATTTATCAACATGTAACATAGAGACAATCTGAGAACATGTTAATATAAAGTACAACCAGATAGCATACTATCATGTCGAGCAAGAAAGTCCTCCCTATATATGTCCAAGCATCCACTACAATATACATCGTATGTACAGTAATGGCCTCTAGGGCATACATATAACTAATAGAGACCTCAAGCGAACCCTCCTCCAACCCTCAAGTGGCCAAGAAGTCTAGCATAGGGAGCTACAAAGGTTGTACTCTCAAAACCCTAGTCTTTGCTACTTGTAATGTTTAGAAACCCTAATTTTCTAGGATAGATCCTTTGTATGCTTACTTAACACCATAAAAATTTGATATTTGTGACATGCGATGCTTCCAAACCTCTTATAGGGTGCTATGTAAACCTAACATTGGTATCAGAGCCGACCTAGAACATTAGGCGATACTTTTGCGAAGAATAAACTCCAATCGAACCGAAATACGGAATTACGGGACACTCTCTGGACATTTTTGAAGACTGATATTTTTCAGAATTAAAAATATGCAAAAAATTCAGCAGGTCAATATAAGAAACAGTGTAAAAAACGATGCAGTGAACAGCCAATCCCACCGCGGAAACGCGGCCAAAGCTTTGCTTGGGCCGCGGTTCCGCGGCCGTACAGGTGAGTCAGTGCATGATTTTTATACTGTAATGCTTATGTCTGCTTGTATATTTTTTGGGATATTTTTAATCTGAATTTAGTACTGTTAGTTCTGGAGATTGTTTTGAGTTCATTGATTCGATCAGAATTTTAACTTCTTGTCTTTCCGGGTAAATTAGAAAGTATTGAATTGTTCGAACGAGTGTCGTTTGCTCACTTTTCACGGGGTTTAAATCTTTCGGACAAATGTGCAAGTTTTGTGGTGGACCCTCTAGAAGACAACAAACCTTCACTCGATTATGTGACCGTATTGAACTGCCCTTTGAACCTTAGGGTTTGGGGCAGTACGGCGTGCCACATGTGAGACGTTGGCTTGACCCTTCTACGGCTGGACCGCTACTACTGTGTCACACTCCGGATTTTTTTGAACTCCGCTCAAGTGTTGAGCTTTAGGGAATTTTGGGTATTTGAACATTCGGTCGAAAACTTTAATACTGTCTATTTATCTGGAATGTGATACAATATGTGGAATTCATATAGTTTAGGCATGAAATACGAAGTATTTGATATTTCGCATTTATGATTTCTAAAGAGAATATGGATTCCAAATATTGTAGTTTTACACTTTTTTTCTCTGACCATAAGTGTAGTATGTTCGATATCGTCGGTTTCGTTGCTATACATCAACGACAATTGGGGTACACATACTTACTTACGTTGATGATATATGATATTATGTATTGCTGAGATATGATGTGCAGGATTGTCGCGATCGAATAGCCGGGGTTTTTTTTTATGTGAGATGAGATTTTTATATTTTCATTCTTGTAAATTCAAATGTAATGTAATATTCTTTTATTTGGGGCACTTCCGGGTTGAGGTTGATGTCACCAGTGTTGTATATTATTTACTTTTTCGCATTAGGATAGACCCAAGGAGGGGAGCACAAGTGACCGGATTCTGGGGTTCAGTGGGAGGCCATCTCGAGGAGTCGAGACCGGGTCTCCTAAACTCCAGGATTGGTAGGGTCGCTTGCCGCTCTCGTAGGGGTCTAGGGGTGTGGGCTTGGCTATTCATCGCGACTGTGGAATCCGTATTTTCTATTATTGGCTAAATACTAAATACGGACATCCTGGTATATCCCATATTATATATTTGTTTCTGCTGCCTGTGTTCTGTGATATCTGAGACGAATGATATATTATATATGAAATATATAGTAGACGTTGCTTATGTTTTACACCCGCGCTAGTCCCTTCCCGGTATGCCGTTAGTTAAGTAACCTAACGGTGCATAACGGAACATTGCGGCGAATGCGGATGGCATAAGCGTACGTGTTATTTTCGTTTCTTTTCTGTGATTGGCTTAAGGACTTAAATGATGGGATTACATTAATATGATTAATGTAAAGAAAATAAACCTAAATAGATGTTGTAGAATCAGATTTGAAAACCACTCGGCTTTTTATGAAAAAGCTATATTTCAAAACTGCGGAGCACAAGCCACTCCTTTTGAAAACCATTTGATTCTACGACGATATCAAGTTCAAAGCGTTAAATATTTTCTTAAAAATCATCCGCAACCCTCCGTCATTTTAGGAAGTAGAGTACTTAGTATTCGTGGTACGTTTGTTGACTTTAGTTAAGGCATAGTGTGCGGTAGCTAAGTGATGTCTTCCTACACTGCATATGATGCAGATTAATTAGGACATTCATGCGACTTTGTTGACCATAGTTAAGGGTCATATGGGTGGGTCTAATTGATCAAGAAATGACGGGTAGAACTTGACTGGTACTTATGATTTGTTGACCATAGTTAAGGTCATAAGTACTAGGGGTACAAATCACATCGGGAATTTCAAGTATTGAGATTTGCAATGAGATTGCATACCTTCCATATGATGGTTGGATCCCGATCCCACTGTGGGCAATAGTTGCTCCTAGGAGAGTTTTGCAGTTTACAATTAGCTAACTCATTAGGTGTCTAGAAAGGTGTTAACGGGGCTACGACTCTGGGAAAACGAGGTTTACTTTAATTAGGTCCGTGCGAAAACACGGGAAACCTCCCTCAAGTACCGACATTGGTCTGGCTGAACGGTTAGCGAAGTTGTAGACTGTAATTAATCCTGGCTAGTTTTCTTTTTAAGGTTTGAAAGAAAAACTTGATTAAAGCAGTGGGAGACATCGATTAGACAAGATAATAACCAATCTGATCTATGCAAGAGCTTTCACTGAGTGTGTTCTTTTCTCTCTCTTAATGGTAGATACCAATGACTGGACTCAAGCTTCTACTAGATAAAAACAAACTGAATGGGACTAATTATAAAGACTGGCTGAGGAATCTGAAAATAGCCTTGACTTATGATAAAGTATCATATGTCCTCACGGCTTCATCCCCGCCCACCCCAGGTCCAAAATCCTCAGTTGCGGACATTGAAGTCCGCAAGACATGGGACGCTGACTGTACCACGGCCAAATTCCTCGCGCTTGCATCGATGGACAATACACATCAAAAGCAGCACGAGAATATGGATATTCAAACCATATTCCTCCATACAAAGGAGTTGTATGGAGAGCAATCCCGCGTATTACGATATGAAGCATCAAAGAAATTGTTTCAGATGCGAATGGCCCCTGGCACACCAGTAGGAGACCATGTTCTGAAGATGATAGCTCTTATAGAAGAGCTTGAGGACCTAGGATGGACAATGGACAATGAACAATATACAGATATTATTCTGCAGTCCCTCCCCTCCACCTTTGCTCAGTTCATAGTTAACTTCAACATGCACGGCATGGAGAAGGAGCTACCTGAATTCCTTAATATGTTAAGGAGTGCAGAGAGCACTATGAAATCAATGAAAACTCCCGTTATGACTATTGGGCAATCTTCTTCTTCTCGCCCAAAAACTAAGGCCAAAGGAAAGAAAAAGAAGAAGCCCACCAATCCTAAGGGTGGAGTTAAAAAGGTGAAGGGAAAGGAAAAGTCCAAAGCTGGAGACTCGGGGAAAGGTGAATGTTTTCATTGCCACAAGACAGGACATTAGAAGCGCAACTGTACGGAGTACTTGAACCTCAAGAAGAAGCATGGGGATGCTTCCTCTTCAGGTGTGTTTGTGACAAAAAACTGTTTTTTGATAAACTCTGCTTCCTGGGTATTAAATACCGGTTCAAGTTCTCACATTTGCAATTCTATGCAGGGACTGAGAAATAGCAATGTTTTGAAGACAGGTGACCATACTCTCCGCGTTGGAAATGGTTCCAATGTACATACAGTCACAGTGGGAGAGTATCACTTGGGTTTGCCATCTTGGTGTATATTGGTTTTGAACCCATGTTATTTTGTACCAAGTATGCTATGTAATATAATATCAGTTTCTTTGTTAGACAATGAAGGATATAACTTTATATTGCAGAACAATGTTATGAACAATCACCTGAATCAAATGTTGGTTGGGTATGGTACACTTAATAACGGGATATACGTCCTAAATCAACACACAGTTTTCAGTATACAACATACTCATAAAAGAAAACTTTCAGAATTAAATGAAGCTTTTCTTTGGCACTGTAGACTTGGCCATATTAACGAAACAAGACTAAACAAGTTACACAAAGATGGATATTTAAACTCTTTTGAATATAAATCTTATGTGACTTGCCAGTCTTGTATCAAGGGTAAAATAACCAAAACTCCGTTTACCGGATACGGAGAAAGAGCTACTGAGCTCCTAGGCCTCATACATAGTGATGTATGCGGGCCAATGTCTACACAGGCTAGAGGCGGTTTTTCATACTTCATTACTTTCACTGACGATTTCTTAAGATTCGGTCATGTATTTTTATTAAAGCACAAGTCCGATGCTTTCGAGAAATTCATTGAATATAAACAAGAAGTAGAAAAACAAACCGGCTTGAGTATCAAGATACTTCGATCAGATCGAGGTGGGGAATACCTTAGTACAGAATTTGCAAACTTCCTAAAAGAGAATGGGATTCTCTCTCAGCTCACTACTCTTTACACACCACAACACAACGGTGTGTCTGAACGACGGAATAGGACCCTATTAGATATGGTCCGATCCATGATGAGTGATGCTGAGTTACCCGTCTCATTTTGGGGGCATGCTTTGGAGACTGTAGCGTTTCTACTGAACAAGGTTCCAACCAAAACCGTGTCTACCACGCCATATGAGATATGGCATGGAAAGAGACCATCTCTTAAGAGAATTAAGATTTGGGGTTGCCCGGCCTATGTTAAAAAGCAGAATCCGGACAAACTCGAGACACGGTCAGTCATGTGTAATTTTGTAGGGTATCCAAAGAATTCTTATGGATATCTATTCTACCACAAAGAGGAACAAAAGGTGTTTGTTTCTCAATATGCCACATTCTTGGAAAAAGAGTTTTTCACAGATAAAGATGATGGCAAAGTGGTGGATCTAGAAGAGATTCTAGGGAAACAAACTACAAATGACGATTTGGTTGAACCGGTTGTTGCAATAGAAACTGAGGAACCTCGGCCACTCCGAAGGTCTGGTAGGACTTCACGCCCACCGGAGAGGTACTACGGTTTTCTCATTGATGGTGACAGAGAAGACTACATCATGGATGATGATCATCCTACCAGTTTTCAGCAAGCTATCACGAGTGGTGACTCTGTGAAGTGGCTGGATGCCATGAGGTCCGAATTGGAGTCTATGTACACCAACAAAGTGTGGACTTTGGACATTGTACCCCCTGGGGTAAAACCTGTGGGATGCAAATGGATCTTTAAAAGAAAGATTGGTGTAGATGGAGGTAGAGACCTATAAGGCAAGACTTGTGGCGAAGGGTTTTCGTCAAAGACCAGGTTTGGACTATGACGAAACTTTTTCGCCCATAGCCATGCTTAAATCCATTCGGATCCTACTTGCTATTGCTGCTCACTACGACTATGAAATCTGGCAGATGGACGTTAAAACAGCATTTCTAAATGGAGATTTAGAAGAATGCGTTTATATGGATCAGCCAGAGGGCTTCATTGACAGTGGGAGCAGCGGGAAAGCTTGTAGATTGCTTAAATCCATATATGGGTTAAAGCAGGCATCTCGGAGTTGGAACATCTGTTTCGATGATGTTATCAAAGAGTTTGATTTCATCAAAAATCCAGATGAACCTTGTGTTTATAAGAAGGCTGTAGGAAGAGCTGTCACATTCCTCGTATTGTACATAGATGACATTCTTCTGATAGGAAATGATATTCCTATGCTACAGTAGGTCAAATCTTTCTTATCACTAAGGTTCTCCATGAAGGACCTGGGTGATGCCACATACATCCTGAGCATAAGGATCTATAGGGATAGATCGAAAAGTTATTGGGATTGTCCCAAACCAGGTACATTAACACCATCCTAAAAAGGTTTAGTATGGAAGACTCCAAGCGGGGTACCTTACCCGCTTGCCATGGAGTCACTCTCTCCAAGGATTCTTGTCCAAAGACCGATCAAGAGAGATCTCGCATGAGCATTATACCCTATGCTTCGGCAGTAGAATCTATAATGTAGGCGATGTTATGTACACGTCCAGATGTAGCTTATGCACTTAGTGTTGTAAGCAGGTATCAATCCAACCCAGGGGAGAACCACTGGACAGCTGTGAAGAACATTCTTAAGTACTTACGAAGGACTAAAGAATTGTTCTTGGTGTATGGTAATGCAGATCTCCAAATGGAGCCTTTACCGATTCGAGTTTCCAGAGCCATAAGGACGACAGCAAATCTATCTCAGGGTTTGTATTTACCCTCAATGGTGGGGCGGTAAGTTGGAAGAGTTCCAAACAGGATACCGTTGCAGACTGTACGATGGAGGCTGAGTACATTGATGCAAATGATGCCGCCAAGGAAGCCGTCTGGATGAAGAAGTTCGTCTCGGAGCTAGGAGTAGTTCCAACCATTATTGATCCAATAACATTGTATTGTGACAATAATGGGGCAATGGCGTTAGCCAAGGAGCCCAGGTCTTATCAGCGGTCCAGACACATCCTGAGACGCTTTCATTTGATCCGGGAGATTGTAGATCGCCGCGAGATCGAGATTAAGAGAATAGACACAAAGAATAACGCCGCGGATCCACTCACCAAGGCCCTCCCTCAGCCGCAGCATGAGCGACTTTTTGAGATGTTGGGTATAAGATACGCCAATAACTGGCCTTAGTGCAAGTGGGAGATTGTTGGATATATGTATGCCCTAGAGTCCATTATATGATAGTGGATGTATTTATACATGTTTATATATATATATATATTCAGTGTGCATTCTTGCTCGACATGATAGTATGCTATCTGGTTCTTCTTTATCTGACATGTTGATTTGATCATGTTTTTACTCATTCATACATGTTGATAAAGCCCTGAGGATATTGGCTTGACTACAGTGATTATGATAGAGATCATACTAGTAGGACATCTGTAGTTTATAAGCATATCCTAAAATGTCCCTAGTCGGAGGTGTATCGAGACGGGGCATCGATATACCAGGGTAGACTAGCGTATATGATACTAGACCCATGTGATGGGCGATAGATGTTCCCACATTCATCGATGTTTGACATCAAGATCATATACGGGTGCTCAGTGGTGACTGGGTACACTAGACGTACTCACCGAGAACTTCTATATGGAATTATATCTATCGTCGGATAGCAGTTCAAGTGACACTGGTACAGGTTAGTCTGTAGACCCGAGATCGTCATAGAGTCTTGTATGCTCTCCCATGTACTTTGATTACCACCCTACCACGGCTCTACTGAGTCGTGCAATCAGGTGGTCGTTGGGTACAGTCCCGAGACACACGAAGGCGATGAGCGATAGGAGGGGTTTCGTCTTTCCCGGTATTGGGAGTTGATGCTGTGCTGTGCTCGACTGGTTATATCAGTAAGTCCCTGGCCAGGGCTGTTGAGATTTACTGATAAGTGTTATCAGTAGTTTCTCGATCTGTTATAGACCATTCACCGGCATGACTTATTGAGTTATTGGGGTCGACGTTACCATCCCTAGACTCGATATGCAGCATATCTGACGAAGAGACTGGACTGTACGGTAGTGTTGCAGGTTGGCTCGACGGGAGTTGTAGCAGATTCGCTTGTTTTCTTCTGATCGCTCAATACCCGGGTGGCCGTTATGTTTAGCTGACCGCTTGCGGCTTGGGGGTGCTTGATATGATCATCACCCACTGCCGGCGTATTGACGAGTCTTAGAGTCCCACAAAGGAGTTGCCTAGTCCAGGTGAAATGTTGTGGTGCGCATATGCGATATGCGCATGGACCCGGTTAAAATACGCGTATAGGATACCGTATATTGATCGGGCGACTTGCTTTTGGTGGGGTCGTATGTGATTTGTCCGGATTGATAAATCAAGTGTTGATTTATCATTTAACCATTATTTTCTCACTAGAAATCCTTTCTTGTATTTGATGGAAGTATGCATGCATATATGTTTTCTTTCTAGATTCATGCACATATGGATGTGCATAAACACATACATACATACATCATCCTTCATGGTTGCTTATACATTGAAAATGGTGGCAATATAAGACTCACACCATGTTTATATGTATGGATAATTATTTCTATTTAAGTTAAAACAAAAGAAAAGAAAGAAAGGATAATTCATGGTTTGTTTCTAGTCTCTTCATTAACCTAACCATGCTCACCTACTTCTAAACCATGGATTAACCTTCTCTTTGTGTTTTAACTCAAATTAAATAATATCTTAAACATTTAACCATGGTTTGAGATGAGAAGTGTTAAATATATATACATATATTTTCATTTTCTTTTTATGGGTTAGTCTTTTACTCTTGTTAAAAGAAAAGCCATCATCTTCTTCCTCCTTCTTCCTTTGCTCTCTAGTTTTCTATAGTGAGCAAAACACTCATCAAGATAGGTTTTTGAAGTGAGAAAAGCCACCACAAAATCATTCTACACAAGTCCAGCCCACTTGTTTAGAGTGTTAGCTTCATTTCTTCCACTTGATCTAGTGAAGTTGTTAGCTTGGACAAGGAGCTTCGGGTGGATCGTCGTGGATACTAGGAGACCTCAAGCGAACCCTCCTCCAACCCTCAAGTGGCTAAGAAGTCTAGCATAGGGAGCTACAAAGGTTGTACTCTCAAAACCCTAGTCTTTGCTACTTGTAATGTTTAGAAAACCCTAATTTTCTAGGATAGATCCTTTGTATGCTTACTTAGCACCATAAAAATTTGATCTTTGTGACATGTGATGCTTCCAAACCTCTCATAGGTTGCTAGGTAAACCTAACAAACCATGCCCGATTAAAATTTTAGCCGTGCCATAACTCTAAACTTGATCTTTGCTAGATAATTAGGGTAAGACATGCAAGTAAATAACCATTATCACTAAGTGAATACGAAACAAAACCTTTGTAGATCAGTCCTTCACTTCTAAAGCTCCTTGTTGTAGTCCCTTCGCTGCGATCATCGAACACCCGGACTCTCGGACGGCTCCATGAGAAGAGGCAACGGTATTGCTTGAAGTCTTCGAGGCCGAAGATGATCTACGTCGAGGGAATACGGACTCAAGCTTCTACTTCACTAACTAGAGAATTAGTGAAGCAAACACCCTAAACTAAAGTTCTAGTCTAGTAGAGGATGATAAAATAGGAAATGGGTACACTTTAGAATTTCTTTTCTCACTTTGTATCTCACTCTTTTTCAAACCCTAGAAAGAATTTCAAGGAGGAAGAAGATGAGCTCAAAATGAGAATGAAACTAATCAAGAGAGTGAGAGAGCTAACCATGGTGAGTGAGTATCATTTACTAACTCATGTAGAGACATTACCATGGCTAATTATAGTGGTCAGGTTAACTAATATCTTAAGTAAAACAAAACTAGTGGACTAAGTCAATGCAACCATAAGCTTCATGAAGCTTCATGCATGTGAGCTTTTATCCAGTAATTTTGTATTTACTTTGTATATTAAAACCCTACCAATATAATTAGTATGGTGTATGTCTCATACACCCATGTCAAGTGTATCAACAACCATGATACAATTTCTACACTAATAATATATATATATATATATATATATATATATATTAACATGTGCACAAGTGAGAAAAACAAATGCTTAAGTGAACCAATGTTAGTTAATGTAAATTAGTATATCACATATACAATTATACACTAAATTATTAAATCAACACTTGACTTAATAATCCGGTTATATCACATATAACCGACTAACATCAAAATGTACCAACTTATCGAATCAACACTTGATTCGATAACCCGGCTATATCTCATATAACCGTCCGATACAATAGTCGCGAGAATAGAATACAGTATCACATACTCGCATTATTCTCGGTCCCGCACATATCACATATGCGCTCCTATTTCGTTTTTCCTGAGCCAGTAAAACCTCTATGTAGGACTCTAAAGACACGTCAATACACCGGCAGTAAGTGATGATCATATCAAGCACCCACAAGCCGTCAGCAGTACTAGCTGGACGTAACGGCTACCCGGGTATTGAGCGATCAGAAGATCAGCAAGCAAGCCCGCTCCAACTCCTGCAAAAAGCCTGACAGTGACACTACCGTACAGTCCGGTCTTCTCGTCTGATATGTCGCATATCAAGTCTAGGGGTGGTAAAACGTCAGACCCCAATAACCGATAAGTCATGCTGATATGAGGCTCATAACGAGTCGAGAAACTACTGGTAACACTTACCAGTAAATCTCTAAACCTGCCTTGGCCAGAGACTTCCCTGTTATGGCCAATCGAGCATAGCGCAATATCAACCCCCAATACCGGGAGAGACAAAACCCCTCCTATCGCTCATTGCCTCCATGTGACTCGGGACTGTACCCAAAAACCACCGTTTTGCAGGCCCTCTTCGACGTGGTAAGGTGGAAATCAAAGCACAGTGGGAATCACACAAGACTCTATGACGATCTCGGGTCTACAGACTAACCTGTACCAGTGTCACCAGAGAACTGCCATCTGATGTAAAGTATAATACCATCTGGGAGTTCTCGGCGAGTCCGTCCAGTGTACTTAGTCTCTACTAAGCACCCGTATATCATCTCTGATGTCAAACACCAATGGATATGGGATCATCCATCGCCCATCAGTATGGGTCGAGAAGGCATACGCTAGTCTACTCTTGTATATCGATGCCCCGTCTCGATACACCCACGATTAGGGACCTTGAAGGATGTACTTATGGACTGCCATGTCCCCACTAGTATGATCTGCATCATAGTCCAGGTAGTCAAGTACACATCCTAAGGGCTTTACCAACATGTAACAGAGAGACAATCAGTATAAACGTTAAGGGAAAGAGTAACCAGATAGCATACTATCTTGTCGAGCAAGAAAGTCCTCCCTATATATGTCCAAGCATCCACTACCATATACATCTCATGTATAGTAATAGCCTCTAGGGCATACATATAACTAACAACAACAGCATAAAAGACAACCCAAGTCACAAAATAATATAAAATATCGCCCTCACAACTCGTCTCTAAGTCAATACATGAAGTAGTAGATGGAGAGTACTGGATACAACGAATATACAATGAGCAACATCGGATAATCACAAAACCCCACATATAGCAAAACTGCACCCAGTCAGCCGTAGCGGTATCCGCTGCAAAAGATGATACGATAGGAAGAAGAAGCCCTGCCGCGACTGCCCTGAGGGACTACCGGCAAAACACTGCAGCACAACGGGGGTGAGTTGCCAACTCGTGAATAGTAAATAACATATGCAGGTAATCGCAAGTATGCACGTACTGCGATAATCTATCACATGCAAGCTGATAGCAATAAATGTCAATAGGTATATGCAACAGTCATGAAAGTTACTCTATCAGGTACTACTAATACATGAAGCAATGCATATCAAATAAAGGCGGAATATGGGATAAAACATGTCATCCTCATGGAATCCTCATCGTGGCAGGACCAGTGTCCATCAAGACAATCCAAATCCTAAATTCCTCAGATCGGCCCTCAGATCGGACCTCATAATCTGTATTAACATTTCAGAAAATATAAAATATTATTTTTGGAATTTAATATTAAAAAAATATATTTCCCGAAAACTGCCCGATTTGCGAAATTGGGGTTTTCGAAAAAGGTTATAAATATATACCAATAATTGTGAAATAATTGGGAATTAAAATGATTTATTCATTTAAAAAGATATTTATAATATTTGGCATCTTTAAAATTTATTATATGCAGTTTGGATAAAAACCCGATTAGTGCATTGCTAATCGCGACTATGCCAAATCAGTGTTTTTACAGTTTTCCGTGGCTAGTGCACCATGTCATGTTGCATTTGGTTACATGTTGTCGCATTTGTGTCGTTTTATGGGTATTATATGGTTTGGCTTTTAAATAGAAAAGAAAAGGAGAAAAAGGTTAAAGTTTAGAATGATTGGAGAGAGAGAGAGAGAGAGAGAGAGAATAAGTGAGAGAGAGAGTGAGGGGCTGCCTCATTTCATTCCCACATTTATTTTACATCACTTTCTTCTCCTTCTTCCATCTCATCTCCCTCCACCTACACCCCAAGAAATCATCTCCAAATCTCCATCAAAACTATAAACCCCTTTCAATAAAAGTGATCCCCTCTTCACCCTCTACACTTTGGACCAAGAAAAGTTTGATTTTGATGACTTGGAGAAGCCAGGGTTTTTCTTGGGTTGCCCAAATGAGGTATTTTCATTACCATTAGCATTGTATTTGTTTCACTTTAGTATCCTTGCATGTTTAGAAGTGTTTAGATGTTGTTTAGTGAGGTTTGGAAATTTCAAGTTAGGGTTAGAGGGATTATTGAGTTGTGATTGTGTAATTGAGGCTAGTAAAGGCCATATAACCCCTGTAATGTTAGTATTTTGGACAAAATCTGAGACTTAAACCCCGGAACACGAACTTAGAAACCCTGACATCGGGAAATTGTGATAATTGTGATGGTATTTAGGAATCTGGAGTGACTCGGGGACCTGGAATTTTGCAGGTGACCAGAAACTACCCCTGAAACCCTAGCCCCTAATTCATTAACATGGCCGTAGATTTATTCGTATTTGCCTCAAATTGCGGCCATGTTGGGATGAAAACTTGTAATTTTTGGTCTGTGGCATTGTTATCTCATATCTAGGGCAACCCCATATGCAAAATTTGCTAATTTAACCTGAGACGAAATCTGGAGGTGGTTTTCCCTAGTTGCTGTTTCTGTATTTTGAGATTCTGAGACTTTAGTTTTGTATTTGGTTTTAATTCCATCGTGTGGCGTTCGAACGTCAACGACGAGGGCTAATTGGTTGTGTTTTGCATGCGTAAACTGTAGGTTTTGACATACGTGTGATTCGTGCGACATTTTGGTTTTCGTGCGTGATTTCCGTTTAAGATGTTATATGTGTATATATGTAGGTACCCCCACGTGGACTGCGGATGATGAAGAAGAAGATGGCGACATCGACTTCGCCAAGTGAAGATCAAGGTGAGTAGATTTATCTCTACGGGGGAAGTCGGGTGGATGGCATATAGCACCCCCGCAAAATCGTAAGAAATGATGTGATGTGATATAGATGTACATTTATGTGTTATTGAGAGAGATGAAAAGTTAGCAAGAAAGGCTTTAAGAGATGATGGGTTAGCGTTAGCGAGATTTGGAGGAAGTGATTTAGTTGTTTTCTTATTCGCGAAACCTAGAGTAAGGTAGTTACACATACACATACACGCACGTGATATGGTTTTGGGTGTATATGTTATATGTATATAGATAGATGGGGATGCGTGGGTTTATATATATATATATACATATTGTAGGGTTCCTAGGCACTCTCAAGAGGTCTCACAAGACATCAACCATGCCAATTTCAAATTTTACGGGTGCCGAGAAACCCTAATACGGATCGTTGACTAGAAGTTAAGGCAAAATACGAATCTAGTTAATAACTTAACTAAAGATAAGAAGCTACAACCTTTGTAGATCCAGTTATCCACTTTCTTAGCTCCACGTAGACGTCCTCTCGCTGTCCTAGTCGGATCTCGGACTCTCGCATCGGCTTCATCGAAGAAATGAGCGGAATAGGTCGTCGGCTTCGTGCCGAAGATGATCTACGTCGAGGTTGCACAAGTTCAAGCTCCAACTTCACCAAGTTGAGAAACTTGTGAAGAAAACACCCAAAACCACTTGGCAAGAGGTAGAGGATGTAGAAATAGGAGGTGGGTTCACTTTAGAATTGGATTTCTCACTTTAGAACTCAAGATGCCATTGTTGGCATCAAGCTTTCTCTCTTGAAGATGAAGAAGAAGAAGTAGATAGAATATGATAAGTATAGTTAAAAGAATAATAAAAATGAATACTTATCATCTTCTAACCTTGGTTAAGTGTAGAGAATAGACCATGGTCAAGTGAGAATGGTTAGGGTTAAGTATGAAGACAAAATGGTCACATTAGTCAAACCTTCTTGAAGCTTCAACAAGCTTCATGTTAGAATGAAACCATTTTGTTTTCTTTTATTTATTTATCAAGAAAGAATAGATAAATAAATAAGTAAATGAATCAAAACCCTAACTATTATCATAACCATAGTTTAAGTCTTAACACAAAACCAAAATTCATGCATCATCAAACATGATACAATCAAGTGCACAAAAGTATATCACATATACAACTTGTGAACTTCAAGTGAGAAAATCCTTTTAAAATGAACCAATATTAGTTAATGCAAATTAATATATCAAATATATAATTATACATTAAATCATTAAATCAACACTTGATTTAACGATCCGGTCATATCGCGTATAACCGACTAGTATCCTATGTATCGGCTTATCGAATCAATCCTTGATTCGATATCTATGTTATATCGCATATAACCAATCGATACATTCATCGCGAGAATGAAATACGGTATCACATACACGCATTATTCTCGGTCCTGCACATATCTCATATGCGCTCTTATTTCGTTTCGCTTGAGCCAGGAAACCTCTGTGTAGGACTCTAAAGACTCGTCAATACGCCGGTAGCAGATGATGATCATATCAAGCACTCACAAGCGGCAAGCGGTCTGCTAAATGTAACGGCCATCCAGGTATTAAGCGATCAGAAGATCGACGAGCTAGCCCGCTCACACTCCTGTGAATCCAACCAGTAACACTTACCGTACAGTCCGGTCTGTTCGTCTGATATGTCGCATATCAAGTCTCGGGGTGGTAAACGTCAGACCCCAATAACCGATAAGTCGTGCCAATGTGAGGCTCATAACGGGTCGAGAAACTACAGGTAACACTTACCAGCAAATCTCTGATCAGCTCTGGCCAGGGACTTCACTGATACGGCCAATCGAGCACAGCGCAACATCAACCCCCAATACCGGGAGAGACGAAACCCCTCCTATCGCTCATTGCCTCCATGCGACTCGGGATTGTACCCAAAGACCACCGTTTTGCACGCCCTCATGGACGTGGTAAGGTAGAGATCAAAGCACAGTGGGAATCACACAAGACTCTATGACGATCTCGGGTCTACAGACTAACATGTACAAGTGTCACCTGAGAACTGCCATCTGACGTGAGGTATAATACCATCTGGGAGTTCTCGGCGAGTCCGTCCAGTGTACCCAGTCTCCACTGAGCACTCGTATACCATCTTTGATGTCAAACACCAATGGATATAAGATCATCCATCTCCCATCTCATGGGTCGAGAAGCGTATACGCTAGTCTACTCTGGTATATCGATGCCCCGTCTCGATACACCCACGACTAGGGACCTTGAAGGATGTACTTATGGACTACCATGTCCCCACTAGTATGATCTGCATCATAGTCCAGGTAGTCAAGTACACATCCTAAGGGCTTTACCAACATGTAACCATAAGACAGTTTAAAGAAACTAGTATACATGTTAAGATAAAGTGCAACCAGATAGCATACTGTCATATCGAGCAAGAAAGTCATCTCTATATATGTCCAAGCATCCAATATAATATACATCATCTGTACAATACTGGCCTCTAGGGCATACATACAACTAACAATCTCCCACTTGCACTAGGGCCAACTGCTGTAGTATCGCATACCGAGCATCCCGAAGAGTCTCTCAAACTGTATCTAGGGAATGGCCTTCGTGAGTGGATCCGCCGTGTTGTTCTTCGTGTCAACCCTCCTGACTTCGATCTCCCGGCGATCAACTATCTCCTGAATCAGGTGATACCGCCTCAGAATATGCCTGGATCGCTGATGGGACCTGGGTTCCTTGGCCAAAGCCACCGCTCCATTGTTATCGCAATACAAAGGTATTGGATGCTCAATGGATGGAACCACTCCAAGTTCAGTAATGAACTTCTTGATCCAGACAGCCTCTTCGGCAGCATCGTTGGCAGCGATGTATTCAGCCTCCATCGTCGAGTCTGCCACGGTTTCCTGCTTGGAACTCTTCCAGCTAACCGCCCCTCCGTAAAGGGTAAAGACAAATCCCGACTGCGACTTAGAGTCGTCCTTATCACTCTGGAAGCTCGTATCGGTAAAGGACTCCACTTGGAGTTCTCCGTTACCATACACCAAGAGCATCTTTTTAGTCCTTCGTAAGTACTTGAGAATGCTCTTCACAGCTGTCCAGTGACTCTCTCCAGGATCATCTTGATACCTGCTCACTACACTTAGTGAGTATGCTACATCGGGTCTGGTACATAGCATTGCATACATGATAGAGCCTACAGCCGAAGCATAGGGTATCTCTTGCATGCGAGCTCTCTCTAAATCAGTCTTGGGAGACATCTCTTTGGAGAGAGTGACTCTAGAGATCGTGGGCAAGTTCCCACGCTTGGATTCTTCCATACTAAACCTTTTTAGTATGGTGTCAATGTACCTGGATTGGGACAATCCCAAAATCCGTTTCGATCTATCTCTATAGATCCTAATTCCCAATATGCAGGAGGCATCACCAAGATCTTTCATTGAGAATCTTTGTGATAAGAAGAGCTTGACCGCTTGCAGCATAGGAATATCATTTCCTATCAAGAGTATGTCGTCCACGTACAATACGAGCAAGACAACCTTACTCTCTGCTACCTTCTTGTAGATACAAGGTTCATCTGGGTTTTTGACGAAATCAAACTCTTTGATAACGACGTCAAAGCAGATGTTCCAACTCCGTGATGCTTGCTTTAATCCATAAATGGATTTAAGCAGCTTGCACACCTTCCCGCTGCTCCCACTGTCTACGAAGCCCTCTGGCTGAGTCATGTACACGCACTCTTCTAAATCACCATTTAGAAAGGCGGTCTTAACATCCATTTGCCAGATTTCGTAGTCATGATATGCAGCGATGGCAAGCATGATCCGGATGGATTTAAGCATAGCCACTGGAGAAAAGGTTTCGTCATAGTCCACACCTCTTTGACGAAAACCTTTTGCAACAAGTCTAGCTTTGAAAGTCTCCACTTTCCCATCTACAACAAGTTTTTTTCTTGAAGATCCACTTGCTCCCAATGGGTTTTACCCCTTCAGGAGCAACTTCCAAAGTCCATACTTTGTTGGTGTACATGGATTCCATCTCGGACCGCATAGCATCCAGCCATTTCACTGAGTCCTTACTCGTGATGGCCTGCTCGAAGCTAGTTGGGTCATCATCCTCCATGATGCAATCCTCGCTTCCACCGTGAATGAGAAAACCGTAGTATCTCTCAGGTGGACGAGAAACCCTACTAGATCGGCGGAGAGGCTGGGGTTCGTCGGGTACTACTGAATCCTCTGGTTCTACTAAGTCTTCTGTTATAGTTTGTGTTGCTGGAACCTCTTCCAGTTCTACCTTAATGCCACTAATCTGTTTCATAAGAAAACCTTTTTCTAATAAAGTGGCATGTCGAGAAACAAACACCTTTTGTTCCTCGGGGTGGTAGAAGATATACCCTTGTGAATTTTTGGGATATCCTACAAACTTACATAAGACTGATCTTGCCTCAAGTTTGTCCGTATTTTGTCTTTTGACATACGCTGGACAACCCCATATCTTAACATACTTAAGAGATGGTCTCTTCCCTTTCCATATCTCATATGGAATGGTAGGCACTGATTTGGTAGGAACCATATTCAATAGGTGTATGGATGTCTCAAGCGCATACCCCCAGAAGGAAATAGGTAACTCAGCTGTACTCATCATTGAACGCACCATATCTAATAGGGTGCGATTCCTTCGTTCCGATACACCGTTGTGCTGTGGTGTATAAGGTGGAGTAAGCTGAGAGAGAATCCCATTCTCTTTTAGATAATCTTGGAACTCATTGCTCAAGTATTCTCCTCCTCGATCAGATCGAAGGATCTTAATACTTTTGCCCGTTTGGTTCTCTACTTCGTGCTTATATTCTTTGAATTTCTCAAAAGCTTCAGACTTGTGTTTCAATAGGAACACATGCCCGTATCTAGAGAGATCATCAGTGAATGTAATGAAGTAGGAAGAACCGTTCCTGGCAAGGGTAGACATGGGACCGCATACATCACTATGTACCAGTCCTAAGAGTTCAGCAACTCTTTCTCCGTGTCCGCTAAACGGAGCTTTGGTCATTTTTCCTTTGAGACATGAATGGCAAGTATCATAAGATGATAATTCGAACGGATTCAAATAACCATCCTTATGTAACTTAGCCAGTCGTGTCGCATTGATATTACCAAGTCTACAATGCCACAAGTAGGATTCGTTCATTTCTGAACTTTTCCTCTTGTGTGTGTTTTGTATATTGAGGACTGTATTTTGATTTAGAATGAATATGCCATTATGTAGCGAGCCTGATGCAATCAACCTTTTATCTAGGAATATATTCATAACATTATCCTTTACTACAAAATTATATCCTTCTTTACTCAATAAAGAAACTGATATAATGTTGCACATCATGTTCGGTATATAATAGCACTCATTCAGAATCATTGTATCACCACTTGGTAATACTAGGTGATATTCGCCAACAGCTTTGGCTGCAACACTTGCACCTTTCCCAACTTGAACGGAATGATCACCTTTTCCCAGTTCTCTACCTTTTCGTAGCCCATGTAACTGTTTACATATGTGGGATCCTGATCCGGTATCTAATACCCAGGACGTAGGATGAACTGAGAAACAGTTCTCAATAACTAACACACCTGTAGAAGATGCATCAAAATGCATGTTCTTTTGGGCGGCTTGAGAATCCAGATATTCTCCTGTTTCCTGTTCATTCTTATAACACTTATAAGATAGAACGGGTTCAACGTTCCCCTGCACAGTATAACATGCGGGTTCGGTCAATACATCCATATTATTATCTTTATTAGGGCATGACATGGTCGCTACCTGGAGAGAGAGAGAAGAAAACACTTTAGCTTATGCTCGTGCAAGATTAGATTGGTTATTATCTTATCAAATCAGGATGGCTCCCACTGGTTTTTATCAAATCTTCCTTCAAACCCTACAAGGAAAGACTAGCCGGGATTAATTACACACTACAAGTTCGCCGATCTTTCAGCCAGGCCAGTGTCGGTACTTTGAGGGAGGTCCCCCGTGCTTTCGCATGAACCTAATTAATGTAAACCTTGTTTTCCCATAGGCGTAACCTCGTTAATACCTTTCTAGACACCTACTTGATCAGCTAATTGCAATGTGTAAAACTCTCCCAGGAGTAACTCTTACTCGCAGTGGGTATCGGGATCCAACTATCTCATAGATGGTATGCAATCTCATTGCAAATTTCAACACTTGAAATTCCCGATAATGCTTTTGCCCCTAGCGTGCTATGACCTTGACGAAAGCCAACAAACCACAGCCCGCTAGTCAAGTTCAACCCGTATATTTCTTGACTGAATTAAACCCACCCGCACGACCCTTGACGAAAGCCAACAAAGCCGTACGACTACCCTAATCCAGTCGCATCATATGCAGCAGATAAACAGCACATAGCTACCGCACACTACACCTTGACGAAAGCCAACAAATGTAGCACGAATACTATATGTAACTTATCTGAAATGACGGAGGGCTACGACAGGTTTTTCTGAAAACCTATTGCGTAATGAACTTGATATCGTTGTAGAATCAAATGAAGTTTTGAAATGGAGTGATTTTGAGGCTTTTCTAGTTTTGCTAAAGGGGTCACTCCCGGTGAAGGGATCGTCGGTCCTTTCCTCGTCGAATGAGGTGCGGGATATATCATATATATCACTGTGCAAAGCAGAAACTATAGAAGCAATCAAAAGTCAAACCGAGTGTGTAGCATCTGCCAGCTATTGCTAAAGGAGTCACTCCCGGTGAAGGGATCTCGGTCCTTTCCTCATCGAATAAGGTGCAGGATATATCATATATATCGCTGTGCAAAGCAAGAACTGTAGCTACCCCATTTATTTAAATTTGATTCCACAACATCTTAGGTTTCTTTTCTTTCATTAATCACATTAATGAAGTCCCATCATTTAAGTACCTAAACATCACAGATAAATACGACGTACACTTATGCCATCCGCATTCGCCTCGATGTCCCCTCATGCACCGTTAGGTTAGGTAACTAACGACAGAGCAGGGCAGGGCAGGGCTAGCGCGGGTGTAAAACATAAGTAACGCCTATATAATATATCATATATACTATATACTGTATCCATCACAGAACATCACATGATCACATCACAGATATCGCAGCAGAAGAAACATATGAAACATTGGATATACTAGGACGTCCGTGTTTTCAATACGAGCCAGTATAAAACACGGATTCCACGGTCGTGATGAATAGCCAATCCCACACCCCTAGACCCCTACGAGAGCGGCAAGCAATCCTGCCAATTCTAGGGTTAGGAGACCCGGACTCGACTGCTCGAGTTGGTCTCCCACTGGACCCCAGAACCCGGTTACTTGTGCTCCCCTCCTTGGGTCTATCCTAATGCGGAAAAGTAAATAATATACAAAAGGTGACAACTTCCGCTACCTGGAAGTGCCCCAAATAAAAAGAATATTACATACAAGTTTTTACATGAATGAAAATGAAAAACACTCATCTCACATAAAAAAAACCCCGGCTATTCAAACACGACGATCCAATATAACATATCCAGCAACACATAACATCACATGTCATCAACGTAAGTAAGTATGCATACCCCAATTGTCGTTGACGTATAGCAACGAAACCGGCGATAACACATATTACACTTACGGTCACAGAAAAGAAAGTGTAAAACTACAACAGTTGGAATCCGCAACCCTTTTAGACATCACATGCCTAATCAAATGAAATACTTAGACATCACATGCCTAACAGTTATAAACCCCACATTTTAGTCTCATTATCGAAAACTCTTTTCAATATCAAGTGAAACTAAACCGCTAGATTTATAACATTCATTCAGTTATCTCATAACTGTTTGTGAATTCCAATTATTGTATCACATTCCGAATAATAGAATATATTAAACTTTCCGATCGAACATTCGAACACCCAAGTTTTCCCGAAACCGTTTAACATATGAAATAGGTTCAAAGACATTCACTTCATGCTTCAGTACCAACGGTCCAGCCGTAGAAGGGTCAAGCCAACGCCTCACATGTGGCACGCCGTACTGCCCCAAACCCGAAGGTTCAAAGGGCAGTTCAAGACGGTCACATAATCGAGTTAAGGTTTGTTGTCTTCTAGAGGGACCATCGCGTTACTTGCACTACTCAGAACGTCCTTAAACCACACAAAAATCCAACACTTGGATATTTTTCCGGCAGGGGAAAAGTTGGGTATTTATATCCGGTCGAACTTTTTAACATATTCTAAATTCATCCGGAAATACACAAAGACGAAATTTGATAATCCGGTCGAAACATCGAAGCTCTAAAACACCCCAGAATATTCAACTCTTGAATAAATATTAAAAATACCCATAAAACTCAGCTGCTGAAATGATGAATTACTGTGCAACGTAGGAGGGCTGACGTCATCATTAGGCCGCGGAACCGCCGCAGAAGCCATGCTTCTGCCGCGGTTCCGCCGCACATTATACTGTTCATTGGAAAAAATTTGCACCGTAATTCTTAGAAATCCCTGCTGAATTTTTTAAGCATTTTTAGTCTAGAAAAATCCCAGTTTTTAGAAAAAGTCCAGAGAGCACTTGGGTTTTAGGGTTTCGGGTTCGTTCGGGTTTCAAACGTCGTCTAGACTTTGCCTAAGGCTCTAGCTAGGCTCTGATACCACCGTAGGGTTTCTAGGAACTCTCAAGAGGTCTCACAAGGCATCAACCATGCCAATTTCAAATTTTACGGGTGCCGAGAAACGCTAATACGGATCGTTGACTAGAAGTTTAGGCAAAATACGAATCTAGTTAACAACTTAACTAAAGATAAGAAGCTACAACCTTTGTAGATCCGGTTATCCACTTCCTTAGCTCCACGTAGACGTCCTCTCGCTGTCCTAGTCGGATCTTGGACTCTCGCATCGGCTTCATCGAAGAAATGAGCGGAATAGGTCATCGGCTTCGTGCCGAAGATGATCTACGTCGAGGTTGCACAAGTTCAAGCTCCAACTTCACCAAGTTGAGAAACTCGTGAAGAATACACCCAAAACCACTTGGCAAGAGGTAGAGGATGAAGAAATAGGAGGTGGGTTCACTTTATAATTGGATTTCTCACTTTAGAACTCAAGATGCCATTGATGGCATCAAGCTTTCTCTCTTGAAGATGAAGAAGAAGAAGTAGATAGAATATGATAAGTATAGTTAAAAGAATAATAAAATTGAATACTTATCATCTTCTAACCTTGGTTAAGTGTAGAGAATAGACCATGGTCAAGTGAGAATGGTTAGGGTTAAGTATAAAGACAAAATGGTCACATTAGTCAAACCTTCTTGAAGCTTCAACAAGCTTCATGTTAGAATGAAACCATTTTGTTTTCTTTTATTTATTTATCAAGAAAGAATAGATAAATAAATAAGTAAATGAATCAAAACCCTAACTATTATCATAACCATAGTTTAAGTCTTAACACAAAACCAAAATTCATGCATCATCAAAAATGATACAATCAAGTGCACAAAAGTATATCACATATACAACTTGTGAACTTCAAGTGAGAAAATCCTTTTAAAATGAACCAATACTAGTTAATGCAAATTAATATATCAAATATATAATTATACATTAAATCATTAAATCAACACTTGATTTAACGATCCGGTCATATCGCATATAACCGACTAGTATCCTATGTATCGGCTTATCGAATCAATCCTTGATTCGATATCTAGGTTATATCGCATATAACCAATCAATACATTCATCGCGAGAATGAAATACGGTATCACATACACGCATTATTCTCGGTCCTGCACATATCTCATATGCGATCCTATTTTGTTTCGCTTGAGCCAGGAAACCTCTGTGTAGGACTCTAAAGACTCGTCAATACGCCGGTAGCAGATGATGATCATATCAAGCACCCACAAGCCGCAAGCGGTCTGCTAAACGTAACGGCCATCCAGGTATTGAGCGATCAGAAGATCGACGAGCTAGCCCGCTCACACTCCTGTGAATCCAACCAGTAACACTTACCGTACAGTCCGGTCTGTTCGTCTGATATGTCGCATACCAAGTCTAGGGGTGGTAAACGTCAGACCCCAATAACCGATAAGTCATGCCGATGTGAGGCTCATAACGGGTCGAGAAACTACTGGTAACACTTACCAGCAAATCTCTGATCAGCCCTGGCCAGGGACTTCCCTGTTACGGCCAATCGAGCACAGCGCAACATCAACCCCCAATACCGGGAGAGACGAAACCCCTCCTATCGCTCATTGCCTCCATGCGACTCGGGACTGTACCCAAAGACCACCATTTTGCACGCCCTCATGGACGTGGTAAGGTGGAGATCAAAGCACAGTGGGAATCACACAAGACTTTATGACGATCTCTGGTCTACAGACTAACCTGTACAAGTGTCACCTGAGAACTGCCATCTGACGTGATGTATAATACCATCTGGGAGTTCTCGGCGAGTCCGTCCAGTGTACCCAGTCTCCACTGAGCACCCGTATACCATCTCTGATGTCAAACACCAATGGATATGGGATCATCCATGGCCCATCTCATGGGTCGAGAAGCGTATACGCTAGTCTACTCTGGTATATCGATGCCCCGTCTCGATACACCCACGACTAGGGGCCTTGAATGATGTACTTATGGACTACCATGTCCCCACTAGTATGATCTGCATCATAGTCCAGGTAGTCAAGTACACATCCTAAGGGCTTTACCAATATGTAACCATAAGACAGTTTAAAGAAACTAGTATACATGTTAAGATAAAGTGCAACCAGATAGCATACTATCATATCGAGCAAGAAAGTCATCTCTATATATGTCCAAGCATCCAATATAATAAACATCATCTGTACAATACTGGCCTCTAGGGAATACATACAACTAACACATATACGTATACACGGATGATTGAGGATAGTATATGATACTTGGTGATGAGTCGATGTGATTGGGCATGGTGCCATGAGATCGGTGATGTGATTTAGTTCGTATTAGGAGATACGAAATGATAGTATAGCGGAACTTTAGGCGATGTGTTTCAGACACATGCACATATATTTGTTGATGGTATTAGTATGTACTAGACTTAGATTAGTACCCAGTTCATGATATATGATAACAAGGATACCAGCTAAGTAATGAGATAAACATGATATTTGACCCGTACCCTGATTTGGGATGCCGTACGGTGGATTTACCGTACGAGATATAATTATGATGATAGGTCCACACTCTTGACTCGAGGATGTCATCTGATATATTGTATCGTACGTGATACTATTGAGGCAAGATCACCGACTACTAGATATATATATAGATCGACTCAGAGTTAGGTGGATTCCCTTACCCTTTTGACTCGGCTCGAGTCATACCCGTTTTCAAAAATCGGAGAATCGTGAGTATTTTAATTACCCAGAACTGTATGACTCGTAATTAGATAGGTATATTCTTCAGTGTTGCTGTTACTACATTACTTTCCATATTTTCATGATGTTTCATCGCATTGCATGCTTATACATATGTTGTGTGTAATTATTATGAAACTCTGCTGTTAGGACACCAGCTCCATTACCGATGATGAGTATGTTCCACGTACACCTGCTTCCCGGCTCACACACATCATGATCGGTAATTGCCATGTCACGTACACTTTAGAGAATATTGTTTCATTCACATAGCTTGCTAGCTGATAGTTGCAATATGTTATACCTTTCATAAGCTAGTTTAACTATTGCATTCATTGCATGAGATCAGATGCATTCATATATTCATTGGTCATGCAGTATTATGGAGATTTTTGCCGGTTTTCACTGTTTATTGATATGGTGATTTGATGATTTCAGATCCTTGAGATTTTCTGGATTTGGAAACCGCATGTGAAAGTTTTATAAACTGATGATTTATTTTAAAGAGAAAAAAATGCGGTTTTCCTTGATATGATGAGTCTTGTCCACCATGATGTTTTCTCGGTTCTGAGATGGTTTTCGAGACCCGATTCGAGGAGTTGGATGAACCGTCTGCGGGTATATGGTGGACCCGGTATGGTACCCCGAGGAAAGAAGCTCGAGTTGTAGACAATGAGCCCGGCAGGGGCAGACTGCAAATCGGTGATTGTCTGGCACGGCGGATATCCGGAAGATACCATTCGTGGTCATGTGATTGATGATATGGGCCGATCCGGACTGACAGAGCCTGAGGTATTGAGATATTGAGATATTGTGATTTGATACACTGAGGTATTGAGATTTGATGATACAGGCCAGTCCGGATAGCCGGAGCCTGAGATATTGCGATATTGAGATTTATGTTTTGTGTCGATACTTGACACTGATTTCTCTGTTGATTTCATTGATGATACTCGATTTATATACATACATAAATCTCATTAAATAAAGAAAACAGTTGTCTCACCCATGATGTATTCTGTTTTCATTCGTAATGCATTCATACATCATATATCTGATATGTTGCTATTTTAGGCACCGATACGAGCACGTGGTATTGCACTTTTATGTAGAGAGATCAGGAATTTATTTGAGGATATTACTTGATATGACCTAGGATAGCGCCATACATGCGATTTCTGCTCTGTGATATTTTCTACTCACGAGTTGGCAACTCACCCCCGTTGTGCCATAGTTCTTGCAGGTTTTTCTATACAGGTTTCTTGACGGCTTTGCTGGCACACTACTTTCATTTTGGGTGATTGCTTTGGTAGGTGGGTTCACTTGCATCGTGACCACCATTGTACATTTATTATTTCAGTTGTATCTGTTAGTTATATATATGCCCTAGAGGCCATTGTTGTACATATGATGTATATTATAATGGATGCTTGGATATATATAGAGAGAGGACTTTCTTGCTCGTCATGATAGTATGCTATTTGGTTTCACTTTATCTTAACATGTTGACTTGTATTAGTTTACTGTCTTGCTCTCACATGTTGATAAAGCCCTTAGGATATGTACTCGACTACTGGGACTATGATGAGATCACACTAGTGGGGCCAGGGTAGTCAAAGAGTACATCCTATAACAGTTCCTAGTCGAGGGTGTGTCGAGACAGGGCATCGATACACCAGAGTAGATTAGCGTATACGCATCTTGACCCATATGATGGGCGATGGATGATCCTATATCCATTGGTGTTTGACATCAAAGATGGTGTATGGGTGCTCAGTGGAGACTGGGTACACTGAACAGACTCGCTGAGAACTCCTAGATGGTATTATACCTATCGTCAGATAGCAGTTCTCCGGTGACACTGGTACAGGTTAGTCTGTAGACCCGAGATCATCATAGAGTCTTGTGTCATTCCCACTGTGCTTTGATTTCCACCTTACTACGTCCAAGAGGGCGTGCAAAATGGTGGCTTTTGGGTACAGTCCTGAATGACATGGATGTTAGTTATATGTATGCCCTAGAGGCCATTGCTATACATGGGATGTATATTGTAGTGGATGCTGGGACATATATAGGGAGGACTTTCTTTCTCGACATGATAGTATGCTATCTGGTTGATCTTTACCTTAACATGTATACTAGATATCTCTCTGTTACATGTTGGTAAAGCCCTTAGGATGTGTACTTGACTACCTGGACTATGATGCGGATCATACTAGTGGGGACATGGTAGTCCATAAGTACATCCTTCAAAGTCCCTAGTCGTGGGTGTATCGAGACGGGCATCGATATACCAGAGTAGACTAGCGTGTACCTTCTCGACCCATACAGATGGGCGATGGATGATCCCATATCCATTGGTGTTTGACATCAGAGATGATATACGGGTGCTCAGTAGAGACTGGGTACACTGGACGGACTCGCCGAGAACTCCCAGATGGTATTATACGATGGCAGTTCTCTGGTGACACTGGTACAGAGTAGTCTGTTGACCCGAGATCGTCATAGAGTCTTGTGTGGTTCCCACTGTGCTTTGATTTCCATCTTACCACGTCCAAGAGGGCGTGCAAAACGGTGGTTTTTGGGTACAGTCCCGAATCACATGGAGGCAATGAGCGATAGGAGGGGATTCGTCTCTCCCGGTATAGGGGGTTGATGTTGCGCTGTGTTCGATTGGCTATAACAGGAAATCCCTGGCCAGGGTTGCTGAGATTTACTCGTAAGTGTTACCAGTAGTTTATCGAATTGTTATAGACCTCATATCGACACGACTTATCGAGCTATTGGGGTCTGACGTTTACCACCCCTAGGCGAGATTTGCGACATATCAGACGATCAGACCGGACTGTACGGTAGTGTTACTGGTTGGATTCACTGGAGTGTGAGCGGGCTTGCTCATCGATCTTTAGATCGCTTAATACCCAGGTGGCCGTTACGTTTAGCAGACCGCTTGCGGCTTGTGGGTGCTTGATATGATCATCACCTGCTGCCGGCGTATTGACGAATCTTTAGAGTCCTACACAGAGGTTTCCTGGCTCAAGCGAAACGAAATAGGAGCGCATATGAGATATGTGCGGGACCGAGAATAATGCGTGTATGTGATACCTTATTTCATTCTCGCAATCAATGTGTCGATTGGTTGTATGCGATATAACCTAGTTATCGATTCAAGCGTTGATTCGATAAGCCGATACATTGTATACTAGTCGGTTGTGTGCGACATGACCGGATCATTGAATCAAGTGTTGATTTAATGATTTAATTCATATTTATATATTTGATATATTACTTTGCATTAACTACTATCGGTTCACTTTAAATGGACTTTCTCACTCGGATGTGCGCATTGCATATGCGATATGATATTGTGCACTTGTTTGTATCATGGTTGATGATGCATGCCTACTTGGCTAAGTGCAAAGAATTAAACCATGGTTAACTAAATGATTAGGGTTTTATTTTCTTAAATTATTCATTTATTCCATTTTGGAAATTATTTCGCATAAGAAGAATTGGTGGCTTTCTTTTATTCTTTCATGAACTTTCATGAATGTTTGACTTTGTCACCAATTTTGTCTCATGCTTAACCCTAACCATTTCTTTTAACCATGATTGATTCTCTACACCTAACCATGGTTCTAATATGATAAGTATTCATTTCTTTTCCAATTTTAAATAACTTATCATAACAATTAGCTTCTTCTTCTTGATCTTCTTCAAGGAAGAAAGCAAGCTCCATCAATGGTGATTGATGGAAATGAGTGAGAAATCCAAAACTAAAGTCTACCCACTTCCTATTTCTTCATCCTCTACCTCTTGCCAAGTAGTAGAGTGTGTTTCCTTCACAAGTTTTCATGGCTTGGTGAAGGTGGTGCTTGATTTAGCGATGCCTCGACGTAGATCATCTTCGGCACGTCGTAGATGACCTAGCCCGTCCGTTCTCCGATGAAGCCGACGCTAGAGCCCGGGACTTGTTATGGTCAGCGAGGAGACTTCATTGCGGAGCTATGGAGATGGAGAACCGGATCTACAAGGTTGTATTTCCGCTTCTTTCTAGTTAAGTGTTAACTAGTTTTAGTTTCGCCTAGATTTCTAGCCAACGATCCGTACACTAGGGTTTCTCGGCACCGAATTTTTTGAAACGGGCATGGTCGATACCTTGTGAGACCTCACTAGAGTGCCTAGGAACCCTACAGTGGTATCAGAGCCTAGCTAGAGCCTTAGGCGAAGTCTAGACGGAATTTGAAGTCCGAACGAACCGAAACCCCAAAATTTTCATGCTCTCTGGACATTTTGTAAAATCGTGGATTTTTCCAAATTAAAAGGTGCTAAAAAATTCAGCAGAGAAATCTATGAATTACGGCGCAAAATTGGACCCATGATTCATCCAAACGGCGGCGGAACCGCGGCTGAAGCCCAGCTTCTGCGGCGGTTCCGCGGCTAGGTAATGACGTCACCTTCCTATTGTTGCACAGTAATTCATATTTTAATATGCTGGGTTTTCTGGAATTTTTTAATATTTATTCAAGAGTTGAATTTTCTGGGATTGTTTTGGGTATTCGGTGTTTCGATCGGAGTATCAGATTTTGTCTAAGTGGCTTTCCGGATAATTATTTGAATATGTTAAAAAGTTCGACCGGATATAAATACCCAATTTTTCCCCTGTCGGGAAATTTCCAAGTGTTGGATTTTTCCGATGTTTAACGACGTTCTAAGTAGTGCAAGTAACGCGATGGACCCTCTAGAAGACAACAAACCTTAACTCGATTATGTGACCGTCTTGAACTGCCCTTTGAACCTTCGGGTTTGGGGCAGTACGGCGTGCCACATGTGAGGCGTTGGCTTGACCCTTCTACGGCTGGACCGTTGGTACTGAGGCATGAACTGAATGTTGTTAGACTTATTTCATGTGTTGGATTGTATCGGGAAAACTTGGGTGTTCGATTGTTCGATCGGAAAGTTTAACATTTTCTGCTTATCCGGAATGGGATACAATAATTGGAATTCACAATAAGTTATGAGATAACTGAATGAATGTTATAAACGTAGCACTTTAGTCTCACTTGATCGGTTGCCACGGAATTTTGATGTGATCAAAAGTCCTTCGCAATCACGTAGCGTACGCGGATACTCGCCGGATAAACTTAATAGACAGCCTCGCCCCATAGCCCCGACTAAGTGACTGTAG
Source organism: Agapanthus africanus (assembly GCA_030015575.1). Taxonomy (NCBI): domain Eukaryota; kingdom Viridiplantae; phylum Streptophyta; class Magnoliopsida; order Asparagales; family Amaryllidaceae; genus Agapanthus; species Agapanthus africanus. The sequence continues at coordinate 732,482,655 of CM057339.1, forward strand.
GAGAACCCCGTCGCCGAAAGCATCCGTTCGGGTGCTCGCGGCAGCGGTGTTCCGCCTTGGTGCACTTTGTCGACGGTATCGGGGGTGCGGCCGCCTACTGAAGTTTGCGACGAGCATTAGATCAGGATATCGGGAATTTTGTTGAATTGCCCGACTTTATATTGAAAAGTGTTTTCGATAATGAGACTAAAATGCGGGGTTTATAATTGTTAGGCATGCGATGTCTAAGTAATTCATTTAACTAGGCATGCGATGTCTATAGAGATTGCGGATTCCAACTGTTGTAGTTTTACACGTTCTTTTCTGTGACCGTAAGTGTAATATGTGATATCGCCGGTTTCGTTGCTATATGTCAACGACAATTGGGATGCGCATATTTACTTACGTTGATGACATGTGATGTTATGTGTTGCTGAATATGTTATATTGGATCGTCGTGTACGAATAGCCGGGGGGGTTTTATGTGAGATGAGTGTTTTTCATTTTCATTCATGTAAAAACTTGTATGTAATATTCTTTTATTCGGGCGCTTCCAGGTTGCGGAAGTTGTCACCCTTTGTATATTATTTACTTTTCCGCACTAGGATAGACCCAAGGAGGAGGGCACAAGTAACCGGGTTTTGGAGTCCCGTGGGAGACCAACTCGAGGAGTCGAGGCCGGGTCTCCTAACTCTAGAATTGGTAGGGTTGCTTGCCGCTCTCGTAGGGGTCTAGGGGTGTGGGTTGGGCTATTCATCACGACCATGGAATCTGTGTTTTATACTGGCTCGTATTGAAAACACGGACGTCCTAGTATATCCAATATTTCATATATTTCTTCTGCTGCGATATCTGTGATGTGATCATGTGATGTTCTGTGATAGATACAGTATATAGTATATATATGATATATTATATAGCCGTTACTTATGTTTTACACCCGTGCTAGCCCTGCCCCGCTCTGCCGTTAGTTACCTAACCTAACGGTGCACGAGGGGACATCGAGGCGAATGCAGATGGCATAAGTGTACGTCGTATTTATCTGTGATGTTTAGGTAACTTAAATGATGGGACTTCATTAATGAGATTAATGAAATAAAGGAAACCTAAGATGTTGTAGAATCGAATTTCAAAATAAAACAGGTAGCTACAGTTCTTGCTTTGCACAACGGTATATGTGATATATCCTGCACCTTATTCGATAAGGAAAGGACCGAGATCCCTTCACCGGGAGTGACTCCTTTAGCAATAACTGGCAGATGCTACACACTCGGCTTGTCTTTTGATAGCTTTTAAGTGTTTTTTCTTTGCACAGTGATATATATGATATATCCCGCACCTCATTCGACGAGGAAAGGACCGACTATCCCTTCACCGGGAGTGACTCCTTTAGCAAAACTAGAAAAGCCTAAAAAACACTCCATTTCAAAATCCATTCGATCCTACAACGATATCAAGTTCATTACGCAATAGGTTTTCAGAAAAACCTGTCGTAGCCCTCCGTCATTTCAGATAAGTACTAGTTAGTATTCGTGCTACGTTTGTTGACTATGTTAAGGCGTAGTGTGCGGTAGCTAATTAGTGCTTATCTGTATAAGCATATGATGCGATTGGATTAGGGTAGTCGTGTGACTTTGTTGACTATGTTAAGGGTCGTGCGGGTGGGTTTAATTCAATCGGGAAATGACGGGTTGAACTTGACTAGCACTTATGATTTGTTGACTATGTTAAGGTCATATAGCTGCTAGGGGAAAAATATTATCGGGAATTTCAAGTGTTGAAATTTGCAATAAGATTGCATACCTTCTATGAGATAGTTGGATCCCGATACCCGCTGCGAGTAAGAGTTACTCCTGGGAGAGTTTTATACATTACAATTAGCCGATCAAGTAGGTGTCTAGAAAGGTGTTAACGAGGTTACGCCTCTGGGAAAACGAGGTTTACATTAATTAGGTTCGTGCGAAAGCACGGGGAACCTCCCTCAATGTACCGACACTGGCCTGGCTGAAAGATTGGCGAACTTGTAGTGTGTAATTAATCCCGGCTAGTCTTTCCTTTTAGGGTTTGAAGGAAGATTTGATAAAAAGCAGTGGGAGCCATCCTGATTAGATAAAATAATAACCAATCTATTCTTGCAAGAGCGCACGCTGAGTGTTTTCTTCTCTCTCTCTCCTGGTAGCGACCATGTCACGCCTTAATCAAGATAATAATACGGATATTTGACCAAACCCGCTTGTTATACTGAGCTGGGGAACGTTGGTCCCGCTCCAACTTATAATAGTTATAAGACAGAGCAGGAATTTGGGGAATACCAGATTTCCCATGCCGCCCAAACGAAGAAAGTGCATATGATGCATCATCTTCGGGTGTGTTCATTATACAGAACTGTTTCTCAGTATCCTCCGCATCCACGGTATATGATACCGGATCAGGATCCCAGATATGTAAGATGTTACATAGGGCTACAAAAGGGTAGAAAACTGAGAACGGGTGATAAGTTTCATGAGGCAGAAAACGGGGCAAGTGTTGCAGCCATGTCTGTTGGTCACTGTCACCCTGTATTGTAATACATTGATTCTGAACAAATGTTATTAGATACCGAACCTGATATACAAAATCATATCTGTCTCTTTATTAGTAAAGAAACGATAAAATTTTGTATTGTTAGATAATGTTTTGGACATTTCCTATATCAAAAGTTGATCGGTTCTGGCACGTTATCTAAAAGCGTTGATTGTTCTAAATCGAACTACAGTTCTTAGTATACGGAACACACACAAGAGGAAGAGTTCAGAAATGAACGGATCCTTCTTGAGGCAGTGTAGACTAGGTCATATCAATGCGACCCGACTAGCTAAGTTATATTTAGATGCATATTTAAATCATTTTGAATTTACATCTTATGAAACTTGCCAGTCATGTCACAAAGATAAAATGACCATAGCTCTGTTTATAGGAAACAGAGAAAGAGTTAGTGAACTTTTGGGATGATACATGTTGATGTATGTTAGGTCCCCTGTCTACACATGCCAAGAATGGTTCTTAATACTTCATTACATTCTCTGATGATCTCTTTAGATTCAGACATATGTTCTTATTGAAACACAAGTCCGAACCTTTTGAGATATTCACAGAATATAAGTTAGAAGTAGAGAACCAAAATGAGTGTATAAGTATTATGTCCTTTGATGTGATCGAGGAGGAGAATACTTGTGCATGGAATTCCTGAACTATATTCTAAAGGAGAATGAGATTCTCTCTCAGCATTACTCCTCCGTATACACCATAGCACGATGGTATATCGGGGCGGAGCAGATACACCCTATTCGATATGGTGTGCTCTATGATGAATACTACTGAGTTACCTGTTTCCTTTTGGGAGTTGTGCGCTTGAGAAGCTGCAAACCTATTGAATAGGGTCATGATCAAATCAGTTGCCTACCACTTCATATATGATATGGAAAGGGAAGAGCCCATATCTTAAGTTAGTTAAGATTTGGGGTTGTCCGGCCTATGTCTAAAAAGCAAAATCCGGACAAGCTCGAGGCAAGGCCCGTTATGTAGAACAGGAAGTGTTTCAGCTATACAAAATACAGCGGATGATTTGACAGAACCAAAGGATTCAGTAGATTCTAATGAACCTCAGCCTCTCCGCCGATCTAGTAGGGTTCCTCACCCACCTGAGAGTTACTTCGGTTTCTCTATGACAGTGGGAGCGAGGATTGCATCATGAGATGATGACCCAACTAGTTTCGAGCTGGCCATCAAGAGTGGGACTCTGTAAGAATGGCTGGATGCTTAACGATCTGAGATGGAATCCTTATACACCAACAAAGTATGGACTTTAGTTGCTATATCTGAAGGGTTAAATCCCCATCAGGAGCAAGTATATCTTGAAAAGATTACTTGGTGTAGATGGAAAAGTTGAGACTTTCAAAGCTAGACTTGTTAAAGGTTTGCATCATTGACCATACATGGATTATAATGAAACCTTTTCTAAGGAGCTATGCTTAAGTCCATCCAGATCCTACTTGCCACGGCTACATACCATGACTACGATATCTGGCGGTTGGGTGCCATGACTGCTTTTCTAAATGATGTTTTAGAAGAGTGTGTCTATAAGTACACAGCCAGAGGTCCTCGTAGACAGTGGGAGCAGCGGAAACGTGTGCAAGATGTTTTATATGATAAAGCAGGCATCGCGGAGTTGGAACGTCAGTTTTCATGTAGTAGTCAAAGAGTTTGACTTCATCAAAATGGTAGATGAACCTTGTATAAACAAAAAGGTAGTAGGGAGTATGGTGGTGATCCTCGTAGAGTATGTGGATGACATACTCTTGATAAGAAAGGAGTTTCCTATGCTACGCTCGGTCAATCTCCGCTTATCACAATGATTCTCCATATAGGATCAATGTGATACCTCCTATATCCTGGTTTTTGGATCTATGAGATAGATCTAATTGGATGTTAGGATACACACTAGTAGTAGTGAGATGGTATCAATCGATCCTGGGGAGAATCACTGGAAGTGTTCCTGAGTGATAAAGACGACTGAATGTCAGTCGCAGGCATTGTCTTTACCCTCAGTAAAGGGACGGTATGTTGGAAGAGTTCCAAGCTAGATACCGTGACATACTAGACGATAAAGGCTGGATACATCGCTACTTAAGATGCTACCAAAGAGGATGTTTGGGTGTATATTAGTTCATGAGATGAACTACGTTCCTACCATTGTGAGACAATGGAGTTGTGGCTTATGCCAAGAAACGCCGGTCCCATCAGTGATCCAGACTTATTCTAAGGCAGTATCACCTGATCATGGAGATGGTTGATCTCCAAGGTGATCGAGGCCAGGAGAGCAGACTTAGAGGATAACACAGCGGATCCACTCACGAAGGCCTATTCCCAGAGAGAGACTTTTATGGGATGGTTGAGTATGAGATACTGCAACCACTGCTACAGATGGCCCTAGTGCAAGTAGGAGATTGTTAGTTATATGTATGCCCTAGAGGCCATTGCTATACATGGGATGTATATTGTAGTGGATGCTGGGACATATATAGGGAGGACTTTCTTGCTCGACATGATAGTATGCTATCTGGTTGATCTTTACCTTAACGTGTATACTGGATGTCTCTCTGTTACATGTTGGTAAAGCCCTTAGGATGTGTACTTGACTACCTGGACTATGATGCGGATCATACTAGTGGGGACATGGTAGTCCATAAGTACATCCTTCAAAGTCCCTAGTCGTGGGTGTATCGAGACGGGGCATCGATATACCAGAGTAGACTAGCGTGTACCTTCTCGACCCATACAGATGGGCGATGGATGATCCCATATCCATTGGTGTTTGACATCAGAGATGATATACGGGTGCTCAGTAGAGACTGGGTACACTGGACGGACTCACCGAGAACTCCCAGATGGTATTATACCTCACGTCAGATGGCAGTTCTCTGGTGACATTGGTACAGAGTAGTCTGTTGACCCGAGATCGTCATAGAGTCTTGTGTGGTTCCCACTGTGCTTTGATTTCCATCTTACCACGTCTAAGAGGGCGTGCAAAACGGTGGTTTTTGGGTACAGTCCCGAATCACATGGAGGCAATGAGCGATAGGAGGGGATTCGTCTCTCCCGGTATAGGGGGTTGATGTTGCGCTGTGTTCGATTGGCTATAACAGGAAATCCCTGGCCAGGGTTGCTGAGATTTATTGGTAAGTGTTACCAGTAGTTTCTCGAATTGTTATAGACCTCATATCGACACGACTTATCGAGCTATTGGGGTCTGACGTTTACCACCACTAGGCGAGATATGCGACATATCAGACGATCAGACCGGACTGTACGGTAGTGTTACTGGTTGGATTCACTGGAGTGTGAGCGGGCTTGCTCGTCGATCTTCAGATCGCTCAATACCCGAGTGGCCGTTACGTTTAGCAGACCGCTTGTGGCTTGTGGGTGCTTGATATGATCATCACCTGCTGCCGGCGTATTGACGAGTCTTTAGAGTCCTACACAGAGGTTTCCTGGCTCAAGCGTAACGAAATAGGAGCGCATATGAGATATGTGCGGGACCGAGAATAATGCGTGTATGTGATACCGTATTTCATTCTCGCGATCAATGTGTCGAATGGTTGTATGCGATGTAACCTTGTTATCGATTCAAGCGTTGATTCGATAAGCCGATACATTGTATACTAGTCGGTTGTGTGCGACATGACCGGATCATTGAATCAAGTGTTGATTTAATGATTTAATGCATATTTATATATTTGATATATTACTTTGCATTAACTAGTATCGGTTCACTTTAAATGGACTTTCTTACTCGGATGTGCGCATTGCATATGCGATATGATATTGTGCACTTGTTTGTATCATGGTTGATGATGCATGCCTACTTGGCTAAGTGCAAAGAATTAAACCATGGTTAACTAAATGATTAGGGTTTTATTTTCTTAAATTATTCATTTATTCCTTTTTGGAAATTATTTTGCATAAGAAGAATTGGTGGCTTTCTTTTATTCTTTCATGAACTTTCATGAATGTTTGACTTTGTCACCAATTTTGTCTCATGCTTAACCCTAACCATTTCTTTTAACCATGAATGATTCTCTACACCTAACCATGGTTCTAATATGATAAGTATTCATTTCTTTTCCAATTTTAAATAACTTATCATAACAATTAGCTTCTTCTTCTTGATCTTCTTCAAGGAAGAAAGCAAGCTCCATCAATGGTGATTGATGGAAATGAGTGAGAAATCCAAAACTAAAGTCTACCCACTTCCTATTTCTTCATCCTCTACCTCTTGCCAAGTAGTAGAGTGTGTTTCCTTCACAATTTTTCATGGCTTGGTGAAGGTGGAGTTTGATTTAGCGATGCCTCGACGTAGATCATCTTCGGCACGTCGTCGATGACCTAGCCCGTCCGTTCTCCGATGATGCCGACGCTAGAGCCCGGGACTTGTTATGGACAGCGAGGAGACTTCATTGCGGAGCTATGGAGGTGGAGAACCGGATCTACAAAGGTTGTATTTCCACTTCTTTCTAGTTAAGTGTTAACTAGTTTTAGTTTCGCCTAGATTTCTAGCCAACGATCCGTACACTAGGGTTTCTCGGCACCGAATTTTTTGAAACGGGCATGGTCGATGCCTTGTGAGACCTCACTAGAGTGCCTAGGAACCCTACAATGGAGGCAATGAGTGATAGGAGGGGTTTCGTCTCTCCCGGTATTGGGAGTTGATGTTGTGCTGTGTTCGATTAGCTATAACTGGAAGTCCCTGGCCAGGGCTGATATGGAGTGCTGCTGGTAAGAGTTATCAGTAGTTTCTCGACCCGTTATGAGCCTTATATCGACACGACTTATCGGTTACTAGGGTCTGATGTATACCACCCCTAGACTAGATATGCAACATATCAGACGAAGAGACCGGACTGTACGGGAGTGTTACTGATTGGATTCACAGGAGAATGTATAGGCTTGCTTGTTAATCTTCTGATTGCTCAATACCTGGGTGGATGTTACATTTAGCTAACTGCTTGCAACTTGTGGGTGTTTGATATGATCATCACCTGCTACCGGCGTATTGATGATTCTTTAGAGTCCTACACAGAGGTTTCCTGGCTCAGGAAAAACGGAGTAGGAGCACATATGTGATATGTGTGGGACCGAGAATAATACGATATGAGATACCGGATTCTATTCTCGTGATATGAGATATCGGCCGGGTATATGTGATATAACCGGGTCATCGGATCAAGTGTTTATTCGATGAAATGGTACATGTTATATTAGTCTGTTATATGCAATATAGCCGGATTATCGGATCAAGTGTTGATTCGATAATTTAATGTATAATTATATATGTGATATATTACGTTACGTTAACTAATATAAGCTCTCTTTATTGATTCATTTTCTCACGGGATAATACATTGATATATATGCGATATATGTTAATTGTATTATCTTCTATTGTTACAAAATATATTGTATATGTGATATATAATATAGTAACATGTTAGGGTTAGAAATTTAATAATGGTTTAGGGTTTAAACTTGGTTAGGGTTTGGATTAGGGTTAGCTTTTGCATGAAGCTTCATGAAGCTTTGACTTTATCCTTGAGCTTGATATTTTGTGAAGATATTATTTAACCCAATCCAAACCTCATCCTCTAGTTAATTCTCTACATGAGTTTACTCTATCATGCATAGCTCATGGTTAGATTTTTAACCACTACAATAATTCATTGTTCATCACAAAAGGAATGACCTTTTCATTCTTCTTCTTCTTGAACCTTAAGCTTTGTGAAAGCTTTCTAGTTTTTCATTTTGTGGTGAATAAAAGTGAGAATTTGAAAAGAAAAGAGAGAAATATTCCTACTCCATCATCCTCATCTAATCTAGCCAATTAGATTAGCGTGTTCAACTCTTAAGAGAGAGAGAGAACATGAGTTATAGAAACATCAAGGTAGATCATCGGAGAAAAAGAAGACTACAAGCTAGCATGGATCGTTCAAGTTGTGGAGCCTCGCATGAGTCCGGGAGATTGTGGATCGCGGCAAAGGGACTTCTACTCGGAGCTTATGAAGCGAAGGAGCGGACTACAAAGGTTGTAATCCCTCACTTTTAGTAGTAAAGATGTTTACTTGCATGTGAAACCCTAATTATCTAGTAAAGATCCCGGCTTTGGGTTGTTCGGCACATCTAAAATTTTATTCGGGCATGGTTGATGCCTTATGAACTCTCACAAGAGTGCCTAGGAACCCTACAGTATCTAGTAAACTCCATCGCCCAGACTTGTAATTATTTGATAGACATAGAAGACCAGTGTATATCCTTTCGACGTTAGAGTCACGCGCTGTACTATTATTGTTTTCCTCTGTTTTTCTTGATGATGATGGTTTTCATTCTGTGTTTTGATCATCACCCTTCGTCCTTGTATATTATATTGCTTACGTGGTTGTGACCGTCAATTGACGAAGTGCTAGCTCCCGCTTGGGGATGCCTTTATTCATTATATATGCTTTATCAGGTTTGTACCCGTTTGTGGTCAGTATTTACAAAGGAAACTCTGCCGAAATTTTCAGAAAAAACTTGAGATTTTAAAAATGCATACCTCGGCTTATGTTGTTAAACTTCTTGCTTTAAAATTGGTTTTTCCTTTACTCTACTGTTTTACTTGGTTTTGATTTCTGGGTTTTGGCTTACTTAGATTACGTATGCCTCGAGACGTTCGTAATTTAAGTGCCAGTCACGCTCGGTACTTTCGGGTCAGGACGATGTTGGTATCAGAGCGTTAGGTTTTACCTTCTGAGTGTAGGATGACCCTTGGTTGATGGAGCAGGTGACTTAAGAAGAGTGGCGTACCGTGGGTATGTTCTGCGGCATACTTACGATACGATACTCCGCTTAAGAATCCTTAGGATGTACATTTCTTTGCTCAGTATTATATTCATTCCTATAATCTACCCTCATCAATATCAGTTATGGTTTTTTTTCTACGGTTGTTCGGGCATGGAGAGCTACGGCTAGAGTTGCGGTCAGCATGAGCTCGTCATGGACGAGGACTGACCAGGGCGTAATTCCGACGACACATGATTGCATAGAGGTGTCATTTTATTTGTGTTTTCGCGCAACGAGCGTTTGATATATCGCTTTTACGAGATTTCTCGGATGTGCAGATTAGTACTAGAGGATTGGGCCACTGCTAGAGACTAGCCAGAATGTGATGACCGTTAATGCACCGTTATTTTGATGATTGAGGTACTGTTCAGCGTGCGGACGAATGAGCCAATGCTACGAATGATGAGATATCGCCCCGGATGTTTGGAGCTATTGCCGCACGAGTCGTACTTAGATATATGATAGAAGATCGCTAGTCACCCAAGAAGGAAGGACTAGGATATGTGATTCATTGCCTACCCCGATGCGAGGTCATCAGATTGATTGATTCCAGCTAGAGACGACTTCGCGCAGGTACGTTGAGAGTTGATAGAAGACAATGGAAGGTCAGAAAACCATTTTCCAAGTTTAAAGTATTCGGAAAAACATGCAAGTATTTCCGTGGACCCTCTAGAAGAATGAAACCCTAACTCAATATAATGACCATGAGAACGCTCTGAAACCTTAGGGTTTACAGCAGTTCAACGTTGCCATTAGTGAGGCTTGGGTTTGTCCTTCTACGGTTGGTCCATAGGTATTGTGGCATGTACTGGAATACTATTAAACTGTACTCAAGATGTTGAGCTCTTAGGAGATTATGGAATTTTGACGAATCGATCGAAATGTTCGACATCATTCGGATATCATGTGATGGGATACATTGCTTGGGAGACTCCAGATACGAGTATAGCTATTGGAGCGCAGTCCATGCAGCCACGAAGAGACGAGTCCGAATCATTCGACATTAGAGAAAAGTGGAGTAAGAGGTTTGTACGAGATCTTGACGAGATGACGTTCCACTCCGCTGACATCAGAGATGTGATACGCATGTATAGGCGTTGTATATGGATATATCTTCCAGAAGGAGTCGCGATGAGTATGCAGCCGTTCCAGAACAAGAAATTGATTTTGTAAAAGATGATGGCTTCCGGGCAGCTCGGCAGAAATAAGATTTGCGAGAGATTTCGACAGAACCTTTCTGGAATACTATACGAGTATACTTGGACCTAGGAGCGGTCATATTATGCACACCCAGCAGGCCAGAGTTCGGCCCCATCGACGAGACATGTTATGAGTGACCACGACAGTTGGCCAGAGATTCTTAGAGGATGTGCTCAAGCGGGACTATTCTGCCATACTTGATTTTGGTATTTTGGGCGATCTATTCGCACGATTGAGTTTTGATGCCTGAGTTTCATGATATTTGTTTTCGTGCACCATGATTGTACCTACTGGGTGTTTATATTTTATGCATAGTTATTACACTTGAGATATGCTTTCTACACCATTGTGTTGATTTATGATTTATGCACAGTTATTTCACTTGATATCGTTTTTGTGCCTTGGCTGCACATGTTTATGATTTCATGGATTTTATATAGTTGGATTGTATTTTACGCATGTTCGGCGCTTGATATTGGATTTTGTCCATGATGGATGCACTTGATTTGATCTTTCGCGCATGTTGGGTGCATGATATGAGATGCGCTTTTGGTGCACACCAGATGCACTAAATCGGGATTCTTGGTGCATATTAGATGCATCTGATATTGCTGTCCGGCACACCCGTTGCCTATGACAGGTGTTTCGTGCACACCCGTTACACTTAGATTTTGTTTCTGTGTACATGTATGGCACATTTATGGATTTCAATTTTCCGTGCGCACCAGACGCACGCAGCATTCTTATGCACATTTTGGATTTGATTTCTGCTGGAGCAGTACGTTTTTATGATATTTACTATTGGATATAGTGACTGAGCAGGACTAGTCAGAGGACAGTACCTGAATATATTTTGCGCGCATTGATAGTTATCGAAGGGATTTCCAAAGAAAGAGCTATAGTCTCAGTATTTACCTATGTGTCCGAGATCACACAAAACATTTAACAAAGGAAACCCTTCTAAAATTATTTTTCAAAACGGCGGGACGTGTATATTAAACAAAGGATATATATATATATATATATATATATATATATATATATATATATATATATAGTTATTATCTTACAATAGACGTCTGCCATTGTGCAGTGTTAAGCGCATCGCACATCGACTTAAAAAGGTTTGGCATGCATTTCTCTCAGATGATTACATGTATAGTTTTGATGTATATCATGTTGGTTTTCGTATTGGGCTTTGACATTGAAGTCGTCCCCATGACTCCAATGATTGCGGAATGCTTGGCATAGTTTTGATTTTTGAGTTGTACACTCTTTTCATGTGCATGCATTGCGCTACGATGTGTTTTATGTATTTATGATTCCGGAGCCCCGTTGATTGATCTGATTATTGAAATGTTTTAGAATTTGGGGGTTTAAATTTAAATTTTGGGACCGAATTTCTTTAAGGGGGAAAGATTGTAACATTTCAGAAAATATAAAATATTATTTTTGGATTTTAATATTAAAATAATATATTTCCCAAAAACTGCCCGATTTGCGAAATTGGGGTTTTCGAAAACGGGTATAAATATATACCAATAATTGTGAAATAATTGGGAATTAAAATGATTTATTCATTTAAAAAGATATTTATCGGATTTGGCATCTTTAAAATTTATTATATGCAGTTTGGATAAAAACCCGATTAGTACAATTCTAATCGCGACTAAGCCAAATTCGTGTTTTTACAGTTTTCCGTGGCTAGTGCACCATTTCATGTTGCAATTGGTTACATGTTGTCGCATTTGTGTTGTTTTATGGGTATTATATGGTTTAGGTTTTAAATAGAAAAGCAAAAGAGAAAAAGGTTAAAGTTTAGAATGATTGGAGAGAGAGAGTGTGAGAATATGTGAGAGAGAGAGAGTGAGGGGCTGCCTAATTTCATTCCCCCATTTATTTTACATCATATTCTTATCCTTCTTCAACCTCATCTCCCTCCACCTTCACCCCAAGAAATCATCTCCAAATCTCCATCAAAACCCTAAACCCTTTCATTAAAAGTGATCCCCTCTTCACCCTCTACACTTTGTACCAAGAAAAGTTTGATTTTGATGACTTGGATAAGCTAAGGTTTTTCTTGGGTTGCCCAAATGAGGTATTTTCTTTACCATTAGCATTGTATTTGTTTCACTTTAGTATCCTTGCATGTTTAGAATTGTTTAGATGTTGTTTAGTGAGGTTTGGAAATTTCAAGTTAGGGTTTGAGGGATTATTGAGTTGTGATTGTGTAATTGAGGCTAGTAAAGGACATATAACCCCTGTAATATTAGTATTTTGGACAAAATATGAGACTTAAACCCCGGAAAACGAACTTAGAAACCCCGACATCGGGAAATTATGAGAATTGTGATGGTATTTAGGAATCTGGAGTGACTCGGGGACCTGGAAAAATTTTTAGCGAAGACTGCGAGTTGTGCAAGTGACCAGAAGACTACCCCTAAAACCCTAGCCCCTAATTCATTAACATGGCCGCAGATTTATTCGTATTGGCCCCAAATTGCGTCCATGTTGGGATGAAAACTTGTGATTTTTTGTCTGTGGCAATGTTATCTGATATCTTGGGCAATCCCATATGCAAAATTTGCTAATTTTACCTGAGACGAAATCTGGAGGTGGTTTTCCCTAGTTGTTGTTTCCGTATTTTGCGATTGTGAGACTTTAGTTTTGTATTTGGTTTTAATTCCGTCGTGTGGCGTTCGAACGTCAACGACGAGGGCTAATTGGTTGTATTTTGCATGCGTAAACTATAGGTTTTGACCTATGTGTGATTCGTAAGACATTTTGGTTTTCGTGCGTGATTTCCGTTTAAGATGTTATATGTGTATATATGTAGGTACCCCCACGTGGACTGCGGATGAAGAAGAAGAAGATGGCGACATCGACTTCGGCAAGCGAAGATCAAGGTAAGTAAATTTATATCTACGGGGGAAGTCGGGTGGATGGCGTATAGCACCCCCGCAAAGTCGTAAGAAATGATGTGATGTGATATAAATGTACATTTATGTTTTATTGAGAGAGATGAGCACTTAGCAAGAAAGGCTTTAGGAAATCATGTGTTAGTGTTAGAGTGATTTGGAGGAAGTGATTTAGTTGGGTTCTTAGCCGCGAAACCTGGAGTAAGGTTGTTACACATACACATGCATGCACGAGATATGGTTTTGGGTGTATATGTTATATGTAAATAGATAGATGTGGATGTGTGGGTTTATACACACACACACACACACGCACACACATAAGTATACACGGATGATTGAGGATAATATATGATACTTGGAGATGATTCGATGTGATTGGGCATGGTGCTATAAGATCGGTGATGTGATTTGGTTCGTATTAGGAGATACGACATGATAGTATAGCGGATCTTTAGGCGATGTGTTTCAGACACACGCACATAGTTTTGCTGATGGTATCAGTATGTACTAGACTTAGATCAGTACCCAGTTCATGTTATATGCACTACTAAAAATAAGGGTTGCCCCTACGGATAACTCCGTAGGGGCGAAAAAATAACCTGTAGGTGCAAACGCCGTAGGTGCAAGTTGAAGCCCTGAACTTGCCCCTACGGAGTTCTGTGTAGGTCCAATTTCACCTACGGAGTAGGCCGTAGGGGAAAAAGTTATTTTATTTACGGTTTTTTAAAATATATTAACTATACCTACGGTGATATCCGTAGGGCCAAGTACTATCCCCTACGGATATATGCGTAGGTACTTATCCGTAGGGGCAAAATATCAGAAATCCTGATATTTTGCCTCTGCGGATAACTCCGTAGGTGCGTTTGTTTGCCCCTACGGATATATCCGTAGGGGCAAGCCCTAGCCCCTGATACTGAGATCAGGGGGGAAATATCAGTTAATGCTGATATTTTGCCCCTACGGTTTAAACCGTAGGGGCAACATGTGTACCTACTGATTAATCCGTAGGTACACATTATCTGTTTTTTTTAAAAAAAAGGGCGTCTCATTTTTTCCCGCCCTGTGCACAATAATATATATATCAATAAAATATAAAATTAATCATCACACAACATATATCGCAGTATTCATAATCACATCTCACGCATATAATATACAAAAGAAACCCAAAAACTGAATATGATATAAATATAAACCAATATCAATATCAATATCGTTTCAAAATGTAGTACAATATGTATGATATAAATAAATACATGTTTCAAAAAATAAGAATCAAAAAGCTATACTAGTTCGGTCCAGCTCCACCTCTGATAAACGATAGAATCAAGCGCGCCTGCTCCTCGGTCAATAAACCATGCAATTCGGCGCGTGCGGGAGTCTGAGCGGCCTATGGAGCTGGCGATGTGGTCTGCGCAGCCGCCGTCGAGGTAGTAGCTTGCGGAGCTGCGGCTGCGGGAGTCTGAGCGGGCGGTGGAGCTATAGGAGCTGTCTGCGGAACCGCAGCCGATGTAGTGGCTTACGGAGCCACAGCCGAAGGAGATGCATATGGAGGCTCGGCCGATGTACCCTGTCACATCTGGACCTAACGTGTGTAAGAAGCATGTAAGAACTGTGTATTATTCGAATTCGTATCATTATCAAGTTATTTCGAAACCCCATTTGGATATCTAGTTTGGAAAACCGTTGTTTATTTTAATTACATATGTATGTATGATTAATCAAGCCTAAGTGTAAAACCAAATAAGCTCAAGCTACTTACTAATTATGGATATGTTGATATCTATAATATGACATGATATTTTACTATAAAGTAGTATACATACCAGCATCTCCTTCAACTCCTGAACGGTGGCCCTCAAGCTCTCCAGTTCCTGCTGGATAAGTCGCTCACTGAAGACGGAGGAAGTAACCGCCGGGGTGGAGTCCAACCTCATATGGGCCCTGCTAGGGCCCAGTCCCCGGCCTCTCTCCCAACCTCCGTGGTGCCCTCCGTGTGCGGCGTCCAGAACTGGGGTCAGCAGCCTCGGATCGCTCTGTCCGGTAAAATCGATCCCCGAGGCCTCGGCCTGCTCAACCACCCGCTCCTACACCCATATTAAGCAGTAACGTATAAGTATAAAATTTAAACATGAACCTTCCAAAACTAAAATTTCAAATATGGGTAGAATAAATATTAACACTTATGCAATACTCCTGAGTAGCGACGTCGGGATATCTAAGCTCGCCCTTGGCGGGATCTATCGAGGTGCCGTGGACGGCAAGATATGCGGACAGCACGCTCGGTGTAGCACCTTGCGCCACGGTCTGAGCTGTCTGGAATATTAGAAAATAACTCTTAATATTAGAAATATTAGAAAATAACTCTTAATATTGCAGAATATCACAAAGGTCGGTCTATTGTAATTTACCGATAACTCTATGGCTCGAGTAATATTCCTCGAGCCACCTATGTAAGTGGGGCGACCCCTCTTCGCCGACTTTCTGTTCTCTGTATTCTGAGCGGCCTGTTTCTGCACAACGCATTAACATTTAGTTTTCTAATTAAGGAACACAAAAAAATTATATCCTAAACAATGAATTACATTTAAAATACATACCTGTTTGCGTTGGGAGTCGAAATATTCGCACAATAGAGGCCATGTCTCTACGTCGACTCTCGTAAACGCCGGAGTAGATAGGAGGGCCGCTCTCTCTGCCTCGGGGGTCGCCATCCACAGGGAGTAGCAGTCGGCCTTCAGCTCATTCCTGTTATATCGGACCTTGGTCTGCATGTTCTTCATCAGGCCATTGTACAGAGCATGAAGGTCGAGCACCCTCCCAGGATGATCAGGGTCGGGTACAGGCTGAAAATCGTAATCCGACTGAAAATACAAAAAATCATTGTCATTAGATTGCAAGTGTTAATAATAAATATATTGGATAAATCAAATGAAAGTATATATTAATACGTACCCGAGCCTGATCAAAGAAGAGGGCGAATGAGCCTCGGTGCTGCTCGCCCCACTCAACGTGAAGTGGATAGTTCTTCACGAGCCGGCTCTCGTCCCCCATATACCGACCGAACCTCTCGGCATGAGGACCGGTATAGCGATAGTCAAGGGAAAAAAAGAGGGGGAATGCTGCCTCCCCCCTAGCTCTGTCAGGCCTCAGCCTATGGGACTGATTCGGGCCTCGAGTCCCCCTCTGGGGATGGGGAGGCCCTGCGTTTGCACGAAATATCAAGACAATCAACATTAAGACAAAGTTGTATTAAGAAATCAAGCTTAAACGAAAATTGAAGTGTGATATATACCTCCGGTGACTATCGCACGAGCCTGGGCCCGGGCAGCAGCACGAGCGGGACGATAGTTCCTCTGGTGAGGAACAACCGGGGTCCCGGATGCGGACGCATCCCCTCCAACTAGAAAATAAACATTGACGCTAAATTTCCATGAAGTTCATATTTATCCTATAGAGCATATGTAAAATGAATAAATATTTTATAATTATTCATACTAACCTGCAGACGATGCGGAGGGTATAGAAGCGGCAGGAGTGGGCCCTGCGGAAGATGTGGGCGCACCACCTATAATTAGAAAATTAAAAATAGATTATATAAGAAATTACAAAAAGAATGTGTAGATCAATAATATAACGTTCTAAATCAATTTGCATGCACTATAGGATATATAAACATACCCGCAAGTGCGGTGGTGTCACCACCTACAGCTAGAAAATAATAAAAATTGCAAAGTAAGAGCAAAAGGAATGTGTGTATATTTATGATATAGTATTCTAAATCAATATACATGCACTATATGATATATAAACATACCTGGAGGAGCGGGAGTGGCCTCTGTCCCAGATGTGGATGCATCACCAACAACTAGACAATATAAGTAATTTTGACATAAACAGGCATGAATATCTGTAATATTACATTCAAAATGGATATGCGTGCAGTATACCTGGAGGTGTGGCAAAATCCACACGGAAGGAGGCATCCGAAGGGGTCTCCGATCTGGGTGCAAGACCGGCCCTCTGAAGCTCCCTACACAGCTCTCCGGGCGGCAGAGCCACTCTGCTTCTACCGCGGCTGGAGCTCCTGCCGCCCCTCGCTGCTCCCGACATCGTCATCAAATCTAGATAAACGGTTCGTGGACGCATTAGAAAATCATTAAAAGTATTGACTATATATGTATAGAGCGTAAAATGTGAAGTAATAATATAACATTACCGATAACCTTTTTCATTTCGTGGGAGCATTATACATATCTACTTGGATTTCATCGTCGATGTCATTTCTAACCCACGTAACTTCATGATCGGTCGAAGACAACCCGTCCTTCGAAACAGACGGTCGGAGCACTTTAAGCCTTCACTCTTCTTCGTCCTCATCGCTGTCCTCGAATTCTGGGACATCGTAGACATCTCTGGGTTTCCATCGGCATACAACACTCCATCCCGGATGCTTCAAACACTGTGAGTAGTATACTTGGAACGCTTGGTTCGGAAAGTTAAACGGATCTTCCTGACCGTAAAATCGAAGTGTGTTCACACTGGTCAATCCATATTCATCTTTCCAAGTCCCAAGATTGCTTCTCCACCTGTCCGTATCAGTTCGCATATCGTACCAAGTACACTGGAATATATAAAAGGGTTCTGATCGTCCGGGATAGTGGATGCCGAGTATACAATTCAAGACCCATAATAAATCACACCGTCCGATCCTACCGTCGCAATCCCACTATTCTGAAAGGTTCTAGATGTTTTTATGTCCTTAACTTCGAATTTGTATCCAAGGATACCAAATCCTTTGTAATATGCAACCTCCATACTAGGAAATTGAGCTAAACATCTTGAATCACTCTCAAATGATGCAGATGTTAGTTATATGTATGCCCTAGAGGCCATTACTGTACATACGATGTATATTGTAGTGGATGCTTGGACATATATAGGGAGGACTTTCTTGCTCGACATGATAGTATGCTATCTGGTTGTACTTTATATTAACATGTACTCAGATTGTCTCTATGTTACATGTTGATAAATCCCTTAGGATATGTACTCGACTACTGGGACTATGATGAGATCATACTAGTGGGGCCACGGTAGTCGACGAGTACATCCTATAACTGTTCCTAGTCGAGGGTGTATCGAGACAGGGCATCGATGCACCAGAGTAGACTAGCGTATACGCATCTTGACCCATATGATGGGCGATGGATGATCCCATATCCATCGGTGTTTGACATCAAGGATGGTGTACGGGTGCTCAGTGGAGACTGGGTACACTGGACGGACTCGCCGAGAACTCCCAAATGGTATTATACCATACGTCAGATGGCAGTTCTCCGGTAACACTGGTACAGAGTAGTCTGTCGACCCGAGATCGTCATAGAGTCTTGTGTGATTCCCACTGTGCTTTAATTTCCATCATACCACGTCCAAGAGGGCGTGCAAAAAGGTGGCTTTTGGGTACATTCCCGAATCACATGGAGGCAATGAGCGATAGGAGGGGATTCGTCTCTCCCGGTATAGGGAGTTGATGTTGTGCTGTGTTCGATTGGCTATAACCGGAAATCCCTGGCCAGGGTTGCTGATATTTACTGGTAAGTGTTATCAGTAGTTTCTCGAACTGTTATAGACCTCATATCGACACGACTTATCGAGCTACTGTGGTCTGACGTTTACCACCCCTAGGCGAGATATGCGACATATCAGACGACGAGACCGGACTGTACGGGAGTGTTACTGTTTGGATTCACAGGAGAAGTTACAGGCTTTCTTATTGATCTTCTGAGCACTCAATACCTGGGTAGCTGTTACGTTTAGCTGACCGCTTGCAGCTTGTGGGTGTTTGATATGATCATCACCTACTGCCGGCGTATTGACGATTCTTTAGAGTCCTACACAGAGGTTTCTTGACTCAGGAAAAACGGAGTAGGAGCACATATGTGATATGTGCGGGACCGAGGATAATGCGGTATGTGATACTGTATTATATTCTCGCGATATTTGATATCAGCCGGGTCATCGGATCAAGTGTTGATTCGATGAATCGGTACAGATAAATATTAGTCGGTTATATGCGATATAGCCGGATTGTCGGATCAAGTGTTGATTCGATAATTTAATGTATAATAATATATTTGATATATTAAATTACATTAACTAATATTTGCTCACTAAAAGATTCTTTTTCTCACTCGGGTAATACATTGATATATATACGATATATGTTAAATGTATTATTTTATTTTGTTACAATAAATATTGTATATGTGATATATAATATTGTAACATATTATAATTATTAATGCAACATGTTTAGAGGAGTTTAAACATGATTAGGGTTTGGATTAGGGTTAAACCTTCAAGTTGATTCTAGAAGCTTTACTTTGTCTTTGTTAAGATATTATGATAGATATTTACAAGTGACTCACCCTTTGACCTAACCCAAACCCTAACCCTAGTAAACTCTCTACAATGGTTACTACAACCATGGTTGCATAAGTGATTATGATAACATTCTTTCTATTCATCACAAATGATTATTCATCTTCTTCCTCCTTCATTCTTTCATGAAAAAGCTTACTTGTTTTTCAAAAGGTGATGAATAAATATGAGAAAAAGATAAATAAAGAGAGCAAAAATCGTACTTCATCATCCTCATCTTCCCTTGCCATTTAGATGGGGGTGTTCACATCATTTCATGAGTGTTAGCTTTTGTTAATGAAACTTCAAGGTAGATCATCTTAATATCGAAGATCGGAAGCAAAGGTTGCGTCTTTCTCTTCGTGGAACCTCTCGAGAGTCCAGATCCCGATGATCGCAGCGAAGGGACCACAACACGGAGCATATGAAGTGATGGACCGGATCTACAAAGGTTGTAATCCCTCTCACTTAGTGTTAAATTGTTTAGCATGCTTGTTTTCGCCTAATCTCTAGTTTAAAGTTCCGTATTCGGGTTGTTCGGCACGGCTAATTTTTTATTTGGGCATGGTTGATGCCTCGTAGACCCTTGTGCGCGTGCCTAGCAACCCTACAGTGGTATCAGAGCCAAGCTAGAGCTTTAGGCGAAGTCTAGACGGAGTTTGAAGTCCGATCGAACCCGAAACTCCGAATCCAAATTGCTCTCTGTCCTTTTTTGAAAATTGTGGATTTTTCAATATTAAAAATGCTTAAAAAATTTAGCAGGGAATTCTAAGAATTACGGTAAAAAAATATTTTGGTGAACAGTAAAAAGCGCGGCGGAACCGCGGCAGAAGCATGCCTTCTGCGGCGGTTCCGCGGCGCAATGGTGACGTCATCAACTCTTTTTTGCACAGTAACTTCTTTTATTCAGTGCTGAGTTCTCTGGGAATTTTTAATGTTTATTCTACAGTTGAGTTTTCTGGGGTTATTTTGGGGATTCGATGTTTCGATCGGAGTATCAGATTTTGTCTATGTGGTTTTCCGGATAACTTTTAGAAACTGTTAAAAAGTTCGAACGGATATCAATAACTCACTTTTTCCCCTGTCGGAAAATTTTTCAAAAGTTGGATTTTTCCTCGTGTTTAAGAATGTTCTAAGTCGTGCAAGTAACTCGATGGACCCTCTAGAAGACAACAAACCTTAACTCGATTATGTGACCGTCTTGAACTGCCCTTTGAACCTTAGGGTTTGGGGCAGTACGGCGTGCCACATGTGAGGTGTTGGCTTGACCCTTCTACGGCTGGACCATTGGTACTGTGGCATGTGATGGACGTTTTTAAACTGATTTCAAGTGTTGAGATATATTGGGGAAATCTTGGGTGCTTGATGATTCGATCGGAAAGTTTAATTTTTTCTATTTATCTGGAATGTGATACAATAATTGGAATCCACAGGTAGTTATGAGATAACTGATTTGAATATTATAAACATAGCAGTTTAGTCTCAGATGATCGGGTGCCAAAAAATTTTGATGCGATCAAAAGTCCGTCGCAATCACGTAGCGTACGCAAATACTCGCCGGGTAAACTTAATAGACAGCCTCACTCCATAGCCCCGAGCAAGTGACTGTAGGAGAACCCCGTCGCCGAAAGCATCCGTTCGGGTGCTCCCGGTAGCGGTGTTCCGCCTTGGTGCACTTCGTCGACGGTATCGGGGGTGCGGCCGTCTACTAAAGTTTGCGACGAGCATTCGATCAGGACGTCGGAAATCTTGTTGAATTGGCCGACTTGATATTGAAAAGAGTTTTCGATAATGAGACTAAAATGCGGGGTTTATAATTGTTAGGCATGTGATGTCTAAGGAATTCATTTGGTTAGGCATGCGATGTCTAAAGAGGTTGCGGATTCCAACTGTTGTAGTTTTACACTTTCTTTTCTGTGACCGTAAGCGTAGTATGTGGTGTATTGCCGGCTTCGTTGCTATACATCAACGACAATCGGGATACGCATACTTGCTTACGTTGATGATATGAGATATTATATGTTGCTGTGATATGTTGTATTGGACCGTCGCGTTTGAATAGCCGGGGGTTTTATGTGAGATGAGAGTTTTTTCTTTTTCATTCATGTAAAATTCATTTGTATGTAATATTCTTTTATTGGGGCACTTCCAGGTAGCGGAAGATGTCACCGTTGTATATTATTTACTTTTCCTCATTAGGTAGACCCAAGACGGGGAGCATAAGTAACCGGGTTCTAGGGTCCAGTGGGAGACTATCTCGAGGAGTCGAGACCGGGTCTCCTAACCCTAGAATTGGCAGTGTTACTTGCCGCTCTCGTAGGGGTCTAGGGATGTGGGTTTGGCTATTCATCGCGACCATGGAATCCGTGTTTTATACAGGCTCGTATTGAAAACACGGACGTCCTAGTATATCCAATATTTCATATATGTTCTTCTGCTGCAATGTTCTGTGATGAGATCATATTACTGCCTGAGACGAATGTTTATATTATATATATGAGATATATGTTATATTGCAGATTTCGTTTCAAAAGAGATGCTTGTGAAGCATAATAAAATGGGACTTCATTAATGAGATTAATGAAATAAAAGAAACCTAAGATGTTGTAGAACTTGTTTATAAAAACTGGTAGCTCTAGTTGTTACTTTGCATAGCGGTGTTCCTTGTAGAACATCCAGCACCTTATTCGATAAGGAAAGGACCGAGATCCCTTCACCGGGAGTGACTCCTTTAGCAATAACTGGCAGATGCTACAAATTCGGTCTGTTTTTTTATTGCTTCTATAGTTCTTGCTTTGCACAGCGGTATATATGATATATCATGCACCTTATTCGATGAGGAAAGGGTCGACGATCCCTTCACCGGGAGTGACCCCTTTAGCAAAACTAGAAAAGCCTAAAAAACACTCCATTTAAAATCACTGGATTCTACAACGATATCAAGTTCATTACGCAAAGGTTTTTCATAAAAAACCTGTCGTAGCCCTCCGTCATTTCAGATAAGTAGTAGTTAGTATTCGTGCTACGTTTGTTGGCCTGCGTCAAGGCGTAGTGTGCGGTAGCTAACTAGTATTTATCTGCTTATGCATATGATGCAGATTGAGTTAGGGTAGTCGTGCGACTTTGTTGGCCTACGTCAAGGGTCGTGCGGGTGGGTTTAATTCAATCAAGAAATGATGGGTTGAACTTGACTAGCACACTGTGGTTTGTTGGCCTGCGTCAAGGTCATGGGACGCTAGGGGTAAAATATTATTGGGAATTTCAAGTGTTGAAATTTGCAATGAGATTGCATACCTTCTATAAGATAGTTGGATCCCGATACCCGCTGCGAGTAAGAGTTACTCCTGTGAGAGTTTTACACATTACAATTAGCCGATCAAGTAGGTGTCTAGAAAGGTGTTAACGGGGTTACGCCTCTGGGAAAACAAGGTTTACATTAATTAGGTTCGTGCGAAAGCACGGGGGACCTCCCTCAAAGTACCGACACTGGCCTAGCTGAAAGATTGGTGAACTTGTAGCGTGTAATTAATCCCGGCTAGTCTTTCCTTTTAGGGTTTGAAGGAAGATTTGATTAAAACAGTGGGAGACATCCTGATTAGATATATTATATAACCAATCTAATCTTGCAAGAGCATACGCTGAGTGTTTTCTTCTCTCTCTCCAGATAGCGACCATATCACGCCTTAATCAAGATAATAATACGGATATATTGACCGAACCCGCTTGTTATACTGAGCTGGGGAACGTTTGTCCCGCTCCAACTTATAATTGTTATAAGACATAGCAGGAAATTGGGGAATACCAGATTTCCCGTGCCGCCCAAACGAAGAAAGTGCATGTTGATGCATCATCTTCGGGTGTGTTCATTACACAGAACTGTTTCTCAGTATCCTTTACGTCCTGGGTATGTGATACCGGATCAGGATCCCGTATATGTAATCTGTTACATGGGCTACAGATAGGTAAAGAACTGAGAACGGGTGATAAGTTTCATGAGACAGAAAATGGTGTAAGTGTTGCAGCCAAGTCTGTTGGTCACTATCACCCTGTATTACCAGAATACATTGATTCTGAACAAATGTTATTAGATACCGAACCTGATATACGAAATCATGTCAGTCTCTTTATTAGTAAAGAAAGGATATAATTTTGTATTGTTGGATAATGTTTTGAACATTTCCTATATCAAGAGTTGATCGGTTCAGGCACATTATCTAAAAACATTGACGTTCTAAATCAAACCACAGTTCTTAACGTACAGAACACACACAAGAGGAAGAGTTCAGAAATGAACGAATCCTTCTTGAGGCATTGTAGACTAGGTCATATCAATGCGACCCGACTGGCTGAAGTTACATTTAGATGCATATTTAAATTAATTTGAATTTACATCTTGTGAAACTTGCTTGTCATGTCACAAAGATAAGATAACCACAGCTCTGTTTATTAGAAACAGAGAAAGAGTTAGTGAACTCTTGGGATTGATACATGTTGATGTATGAAAGGTCCCCTGTCTACACATGCCAAGATCGGTTCTTTCTACTTCATTACATTCTCTGATAATCTCTCAAGATTCAGACATATGTTTCTGTTGAAACACAGGTCCGAACCTTTTGAGATATTCACAGAATATAAATTACAAGTAGAGAACCAAAATACAGGTATAAGTATTATGTCCTTTGATGAGATCAAGGAGGAGAATACTTGAGCACGGAATTCCTGGACTATTCTAAAGGAGAATGAGATTCTTTCTCAGCATTACTCCTCCGTATACACCATAGCACGATGGTATATCGGGGCGGAGCAAACTCACCCTATTAGATATGGTGTGCTCTATGATGAGTACTACTGAGTTTCCTATTTCCTTTTGGGACTTATGCACTTGAGAAGCTGCATACCTATTGAATAAGTTTCAAATCAAATCAGTTACCTACCACTTCATATGTGATATGGAAAGGGAAGTGCTCATATCTTAAGTTGGTTAAGATTTGGGGTTGTCCGGCCTATGTCTAAAAACAAAATCCGGACAAGCTCGAGTCAAGGTCTGTTATGTAGAACTGGAATGGTTCCAGCTATACAAAATACAGCAGATGATTTGGTACAACCAAAGGATTCAATAGTTTCCAACGAACCTCAGCCTCTCTGCCGATCTAGTAGGGTTCCTCACCCACCTGAGAGATACTTCGGTTTCTCTATGACAGTGGGAGCGAGGATTGCATCATGAGATGATGACCCAACTAGTTTCGAGCTGGCCATCAGGAGCGGGACTCTGTAAGAATGGTTGGGTGCTTATCGATCTGAGATGGAATCCTTATACACCAACAAAGTATGGACTTTGGTTGCTTTATCTGAAGGGTTAAATCCCCATCAGGAGCAAGTATATCTTGAGAAGATTACTTGGTGTATATGGAAAAGTTGAGACTTTCAAAGCTAGACTTGTTAAAGGTTTGCATCATAGACCAGGTATGGATTATGTTGAAACCTTTTCTATGGATCTATGCTTAAGTCCATCCAGATCCTACTTGCCACGGCTATATACCATGACTACGATATCTGGCGGTTGGGTGTCATGACTGCTTTTCTAAATGATGTTTTAGACAGTGGGCTTCGTAGACAGTGGAAGCAGCGGAAACGTGTGTAAGATGTTTTATATAATAAAACAGGCATCACGGAGTTGGAACATCTGTTTTGATGTGGTAGTCAAAGAGTTTGACTTCATCAAAATGGTAGATGAACCTTGTATATACGAAAAGGTAGTAGAGAGTATGGTGATGATCCTCGTAGAGTACGTGGATGACATATTCTTGATAGGGAAGGAGTTTCCTATGCTACGCTCGGTCAATCTCCGCTTATCATAAGGATTCTCCATATAGGATCAAAATGATACCTCCTAAATCCTGGGTTTTGGATCTATGTGATATATCTAATTGGATGTTAGGATTCTTACTAGTTGTAGTGAGATGGTATCAATCGATCCTGGGGAGAATCACTGGAAGGGTTCCAGGGTGATAAGGATGACTGAATGTCAGTCGCAGGCTTGTCTATACCCTCAGTGGAGGGACGGTATGTTGGAAGAGTTCCAAGCTAGATACCGTGACATACTAGACGATTAAAGGCAAGATGCATCGTTACCAAGGATGCTAGCAAAGAGGCAGTCTGGATATATATAAGTTCATAAGATGAACTTCGTTCCTACCATTGTGTGACAATGGAGTTGTGGCTTCAGCCAAGGAACTACCGTCCCATCAGAAATCCAGATATAATTCTTAGGTAGTATCACCTGATCATGGAGATGGTTGATCTCCAGGGAGATCGAGGTTAGGAGAGTAGACACAGAGGACAACAGCGCGAATCCACTCACAAAGGCCTTTTTTCCCAGTAGAGACTTTTATGGGATTGTTGAGTATGAGATACTTCAACCGCAGCTAATTGTTGGGTATGCGATACCATAACAGATGGCCCTAGTGCAAGTGGGAGATTGTTAGTTATATGTATGCCCTAGAGGCCATTACTGTACATACGATGTATATTGTAGTGGATGCTAGGACATATATAGGAAGGACTTTCTTGCTCGACAAGATAGTATGCTATCTGGTTGTACTTTATCTTAACATGTACTCTGATTGTCTCTATATATACATGTTGATAAAGCCCTTAGGATATGTACTCGACTACTGGGACTATGATGAGATCATACTAGTGGGGCCACGGTAGTCGACGAGTACATCCTATAACTGTTCCTAGTCGAGGGTGTATCGAGACAGGGCATCGATGCACCAGAGTAGACTAGCGTATACGCATCTTGACCCATATGATGGGCGATGGATGATCCCATATCCATCGGTGTTTGACATCAAGGATGGTGTACGGGTGCTCAGTGGAGACTGGGTACACTGGACGGACTCGCCGAGAACTCCCAGATGGTATTATACCATACGTCAGATGGCAGTTCTCCGGTGACACTGGTACAGAGTAGCCTGTTGACCCGAGATCGTCATAGAGTCTTGTGTGATTCCCACTATGCTTTGATTTCCATCATACCACGTCCAAGAGGGCGTGCAAAAAGGTGGCTTTTGGGTACAGTCCCGAATCACATGGAGGCAATGAGCGATAGGAGAGGATTCGTCTCTCCCGGTATAGGGAGTTGATGTTGTGCTGTGTTCGATTGGCTATAACCGGAAATCCCTGGCCAGGTTTGCTGAGATTTACTGGTAAGTGTTATCAGTAGTTTCTCGAACTGTTATAGACCTCATATCGACACGACTTATCGAGCTACTGGGGTCTGACGTTTACCACCCCTAGGCGAGATATGCGACATATCAGACGACGAGACCGGACTGTACGGGAGTGTTACTGTTTGGATTCACAGGAGAATGTACAGGCTTGCTTGTTGATCTTCTGAGCGCTCAATACCTGGGTAGCTGTTACGTTTAGCTGACCGCTTGCAGCTTGTGGGTGTTTAATATGATCATCACCTACTGCCGGCGTATTGACGATTCTTTAGAGTCCTACACAGAGGTTTCTTGACTCAGGCAAAACGGAGTAGGAGCACATATGTGATATGTGCGGGACCGAGGATAATGCGATATGTGATACCGTATTATATTCTCGCGATATTTGATATCAGCCGGGTCATCGGATCAAGTGTTGATTCGATGAATCGGTACGGATAAATATTAGTCGGTTATATGCGATATAGCCGGATTGTCGGATCAAGTGTTGATTCGATAATTTAATGTATAATAATATATTTGATATATTAAATTACATTAACTAATATTTGCTCACTAAAAGATTCTTTTTCTCACTCGGGTAATACATTGATATATATGCGATATATGTTAAATGTATTATTTTATTTTGTTACAATAAATATTGTATATGTGATATATAATTATTAATGCAACATATTATAATTATTAATGCAACATGTTTAGAGGAGTTTAAACATGATTAGGGTTTGGATTAGGGTTAAACCTTCTAGTTGATTCTAGAAGCTTTACTTTGTCTTCGTTAAGATATTATGATAGATATTTACAAGTGACTCACCCTTTGACCTAACCCAAACCCTAACCCTAGTAAACTCTCTACAATGGTTACTACAACCATGGTTGCATAAGTGATTATGATAACATTCTTTCTATTCATCACAAATGATTATTCATTTTCTTCCTCCTTCATTCTTTCATGAAAAAGCTTACTTGTTTTTCAAAAGGTGATGAATAAATATGAGAAAAAGATAAATAAAGAGAGCAAAAATCCTACTTCATCATCCTCATCTTCCCTTGCCATTTAGATGAGGGTGTTCACATCATTTCATGAGTGTTAGCTTGTGTTAAAGAAACTTCAAGGTAGATCATCTTAATATCGAAGATCGGAAGCAAAGGTTGCGTCTTTCTCTTCGTGGAACCTCTCGAGAGTCCAGATCCCGATGATCGCAGCGAAGGGACCACAACACGGAGCATATGAAGTGAAGGACCGGATCTACAAAGGTTGTAATCCCTCTCACTTAGTGTTAAATTGTTTAGCATGCTTGTTTTCGCCTAATCTCTAGTTTAAAGTTCCGTATTCGGGTTGTTCGGCACGGCTAATTTTTTATTCGGGCATGGTTGATGCCTCGTAGACCCTTGTGCGCGTGCCTAGCAACCCTACAGCAGACAAGTTTGGATCGTGGATCTAACAAAACAAATTTTACGACAAATATATAACTATACAAGTTTAGATTAAAACTGATAGCAATTAAATGTTATTCGAATAACTTACATGATCTATGATCTAATCACAAAAATTATCTTGATGATATTTTTCCAATCGTTCTTCGTTCCAATCAGGATGCCCCTCACGTACCTCGTCAAAATGAATTCTGTTTTCGACAAATTACGGTGACATTAATATTATATCATTTCATACACACACAAACACAGATATAACAATTAATCCAAAAAAACTTACTCTCTAATTTGTTCAAGACATGCGCAATTAAGCAAGATAAACCGGTATATCTTGTTGATAAACATAGTGTCTACCCTCTTATACTCGGCTTTACCATATGGCCCGTCTTGAATTCTTCATGGCCGGTTAAGCCTTGTCTCAATGTTCTCGTCCAGCTAGTGGGAACAAAATGTGGTTTCTTCATCAAGAAGATAACCTTGCATGATATAACCCTCTGGTCGATTTTTATTGCGTATATACTTCATAAGAGTGTAGAGGTACCTAATGAAAATATGTTGAATAAATAAATACGGGCATGCAGGACAACAATAAATTTATAAATTGCGCGAAACGAAAAATTACACGTACCTCTCGACGGGATACATCCATCGATATTGTACCGGTTCGGCTAACTTCGCCTCAGTTGCAAGATGAACCGTCAAGTGTATTATGATATCGAAGAATGACGGTGGGAAAATACGCTCAAACTTGCAAAGTATCAACGCAATAGAATTTTCTAGTTTATCCAGCATCACAACCTCCAGTGTTTTAGCACACAACACCCTGAAAAAACAACATAGTTCGTTGATTACTAGACCAACCGATTCGGGGAGAGAAGTCCTGAGGACTAATGGAAGAATGCGCTCCTCGATAACATGGTGATCATGACTTTTCAGCCCATCGATCTTGCCCTTCACAATTTTTATTTTCTTGCTGAATGATCCTGAGAAACCTGTGGGAACTTTCAAATCATGCAACACTTGCAGGAATCTTTTCTTCTCCGGTTGTGAAATATGATAAGCGACATTGGGAAGTACAAACTTTCCCGGTTTACCCGCTACCGGTCTAGGGTGCAATTCACTTCTTATTCCCCACTCTTGTAGATCCATCCGAGCATTCAGGTTGTCTTTCGATTTCCCGTCTTTACAAAGAAGCAAGTTAAGTATGTGCTCTGATACTCCCTTATCTATATGCATGACGTCCAGACAATGACACACTGAATTTGTAGACCAGTACGGAAGCTCGAGGAAAATGCTCCAAAATGGTGGTTTGACCTGTTTCGTCGGATTCATCCCAAAGGTCACATTATTGTAACCATCCCATTTAGCAGTCACGTCCTCTCCGGACAATGGGGTTGGAGGTCCAAGAAGCTCTTGATGACCATCAAAGTGAACCATGTCTAACCTATTGGGGTGGTCTGGAGGAAGGAAACGTCGATGGACGCAATAACAAACCTTCCTGCTAAAATTCAAGAATTTCGATGTTGTGTGTTCATGGCAATGAGGTCATGCTTTGTGACCATGTACGGACCAACCTGATAACATTCCATACGCAGGAAAGTCATTAATTGTCCACATTAGATCCGCACGCAGTATGAAGGTTGTATTTGTGTTTGCATCATATGTCTCTACACCATCAATGAACAAAGATTTCAACTCCTCGATTAGGGATCGGAGATAGACGTCAATATTGTTCCCCGGTGAGTTTGGTCCGTCGATAAGAAAAGGCATCATAAAGTATGATTGTCCATAGCCAACCAAGGCGACAGATTATAAATTATCATTACAACGGGCCATGTGCTGTGACTTCCAGCCATATAGTTGAATGGGCAGAAGCCATCAGTAGACAGTCCGAGCCGGACATTGCGAGGATCGCTACTGAATATTGTGTGCCACCTATCGAAATCCTTCCGTGCCTGTGAATCTGTTGGATGTCTCATTTTTCCATCTTCACTTGGAGGAGCACGGTGATGGCAAATCATTGCCTAGGCTATTTTCTTGCACCTGAATAGCCTCTGTAGCCTCTGTGTTATGGGAAACTATCGTGCTATCTTGACAGGTATATCGGGCTTCTTATCAGAATCTTTCGGCTTATACCTGGCCTCTCCGCATGTTGGACACTCTTTCAAATCTGAATTCTCTTTCCGGTACAACACGTAATTTTTAGGACATGCTTGAATCTTCTCGCACTTTAGACCCAAATCAGAAATCATCTTCTGGGCTACGTACCAGCTGTCGGGCACGTTATTTCCAGGAGTCATAGAATCTTTCAAGAACGAAAGAAGCATTGTGAATGACTTGTTGCTCCATCCATTTAGGCACCTAATCTGGAAAAGTTGGACGAACCATGAGAGGGTGGAATACTTCGCATTCTCATAAATTGGTTTCCTAGCATCATTCATGAAATTTTCATATTTATCCGCACGCGGTCCTTGACCGGAAGGAATGTCATCTTCGGTACGAATAGATTCACCTAGGGCAGCCTTTACCATATCCTCCATTTCTTCTGATGGAAATAAATTACCGTCTTCTCCTTCTGCCTCATTACCGAATTCTTCTTCTTCTACTGCCGCATTATCGTGTTCTCCTTCTTCTTCTGTCGCAGTACTGCATTCTTCTCATTCCCCGTGATATTTCTAAGTTTTATAAAGTCTAGTGAAACCAGGTTTAACGATATGAAGCTTTGCCAATTCTACCTTCTGCCAGTACTTATTGCCACATCTATCGCACAGACACAGAATCTTCTCTATTATGATCTTATTATGTGCGCGTGCAAATTCAAGGAAAGCAGCAACTCCTGCGACAAACTTAGGTTGCATACGTTGTTTCCAATCCACATACATCTAGTCCTTAACTCTGACGTACTCATGGGCCATGTTAGACTGTATAACATATAAATTGTAGGTTATGCTGACTATAATGAGAAATATAACAACGGGATAGTAACTGACAAAGGCGAAAATCCGTGTATATGCTTTGTCTGTGCATTTGTCGTTGAAAAGAATAAATTATCGCACGTATGTTAACCGATAGACGGGGACTAAGTGGCGCTTTTAGTTTGATATATGAGTATCGATGAGAATATGAAGGTTTCATATTATCATCGAGAATCATATATTGGTTTTAACTTGAACATCTCGAATCACTCTCTAATTATGCGTTTTTTGTGTATTCTTGTATAATGTGTGTGTTCCGGCTATCGGGGGTAGGCTTCTATCCCGTTAAGAATGTATAGAGCGAACACCCATCACTTGTGCTTTCAACCGTTTCGAGTAAATTTCGGCAGCACCTCCCCGCTGTTCTCCGAGTACACTGTAATAGAATAGATAATCATTTCAAACCTGTCAAACAACGTTGAAATGAACATCTAATCTATCTTTGTACATGGAGAACCAGCGGAAAGGTACCGATGAAATATCTCGAAACGGGTGAAAACACAAGTGAATGAAGGTGTTTGCTTTATACATTCCTAACCTGTCCACACGGGACAAATCTATGGGTTACCATACGATTGAATTTTCTCGTCGCGTAGACTATACGATGGTTGTTAGTATCGAGCTATACCGTCCGATATTTAACAACCTTTATATAGTTCTATGTCACGACGAACATCGCACGTATGTTAACCGACAGACGCGGACTAAGTAGCGCTTTTAGTTTCATATATGAGTATCGATGAGAATATGAAGGTTTCATATTATCATCGAGTATCATATATTGGTTTTAAGTTGAACATCTCGAATCAATCTCTAATTATGCGTTTGTTGTGTATTCTTGTTGTATGTGTGTGTTCCGGCTGTCGGGGGTAGGCTTCTATCCCATTAAGAATGTATAGAGCGAACAACCATCACTTGTGCTTTCAACCGTTTCGAGTAAATTTCGGCAGTACCTCCCCGCTGTTCTCCGAGTACACAGTAATAGAATAGATAATCATTTCAAAGCTGTGAAACAACGTTGAAATGAACATCTAATCTATCTTTGTACACGGAGAACTAGCGGAAAGGTACCGACGAAATATCTCGAAACGGGTGAAAACACAAGTGAATGAAGGCGTTTGCTTTATACATTCTTAACTTGTCCACACGGGACAAATCTATGGGTTACCATACGATTGAATTTTCTCGTCGCGTAGACTATACGAAGGTTGTTAGTATCGAGCTATACCGTCCGATATTTAACAATCTTCGTATAGTTCTATGTCACGACGAACATCGCACGTATGTTAACCGATAGACGGGAACTAAGTGGCGCTTTTAGTTTCATATATGAGTATCGATGAGAATATGAAGGTTTCATATTATCATCGAGTATCATATATTGGTTTTAACTTGAACATCTCGAATCGCTCTCTAATTATGCGTTTGCTGTGTATTCTTGTTGTATTTGTGTGTTCCGGCTGTCGGGGGTAGGCTTTTATCCCATTAAGAATGTATAGAGCGAACACCCATCACTTGTGCTTTCAACCGTTTCGAGTAAATTTCGGCAGCACCTCCCCGCTGTTCTCCGAGTACACTGTAATAGAATAGATAATCATTTGAAAGCTGTGAAACAACGTTGAAATGAACATATAATCTATCTTTGTACACGGAGAACCAGCGGAAAGGTACCGACGAAATATCTCGAAACGGGTGAAAACACAAGTGAATGAAGGCGTTTGCTTTATACATTCTTAACTTGTCCACACGGGACAAATCTATGGGTTACCATAAGATTGAATTTTCTCATCGCGTAGACTATACGACGGTTGTTAGTATCGAGTTATACCGTCCGATATTTAACAAGCTTCGTATAGTTCTATGTCACGACGAACATCGCACATATGTTAATCGATAGACGGGGACTAAGTGGCGCTTTTAGTTTCATATATGAGTATCGATGAGAATATGAAGGTTTCATATTATCATCGAGTATCATATATTGGGTTTAACTTGAACATATCGAATCACTCTCTAATTATGCGTTTGTTGTGTATTCTTGTTGTATGTGTGTTTTCCGGCTGTCGGGGGTAGGCTTCTATCCCATTAAGAATGTATAGAGCGAACACCCATCACTTGTGCTTTCAACCGTTTTGAGTAAATTTCGGCTGCACCTCCCCGCTGTTCTCCGAGTACACTGTAATAGAATAGATAATCATTTCAATGCTGTGAAACAACGTTGAAATGAACATCTAATCTATCTTTGTACACGGAGAACCAGCGGAAAAGTACCGACGAAATATCTCGAAATGGATGAAAACACAGGTGAATGAAGGTGTTTGCTTTATACATTCTTAACTTGTCCACACGGGACAAATCTATGGGTTACCATACGATTGAATTTTCTCGTCGCATAGACTATACGACGGTTGTTAGTATCGAGCTATACCATCCGATATTTAACAACTTTCATATAGTTCTATGTCACGACGAACATCGCACGTATGTTAACCGATAGACGGGGACTAAATGGCGCTTTTAGTTTCATATATGAGTATCGATGAGAATATGAAGGTTTCATATTATCATCGAGTATCCTATATTGGTTTTAACTTAAACATCTTGAATCACTCTCTAATGATGCGTTTGTTGTGCATTCGTGTTGTATGTAGATGTAACATGATTTTAAACTTATGAAATAATACTTTCTTAGTTACTTGCAAATTGCAACTTGAGAATAAGATATATGAAGAATTTAGTATTAAAGAACTAAGATGCATTAGACTTGGGATTGAGATGCATACCTTTAACATAGAAAAGAAATCAATAAACAAGATGAATATAACATAAATTCATAATTGATGCTACATGACACGGGTCTCAGATCAAAATTAGTGTTGAAAGTTTTATTTCCAAAAGTATCTGGCATAAAAGCTAATATGTGTGTGTGTGTGTGTGTGTGTGTGTTATACATGCATGAATGAGGGAACATATAATGAACCATTTAGGCAAATTTTATGATACACAATTCAAACATGACGGAGAAATATATAACTAGAGCCATTTACGGCTAAAAACAAATTATGTATGCCCCTAAACTAACAGATAGCAAAAGAAATTTGTGAATTTAGGCGGTCAACGGAAGTTTCACATGATGACATTGTCACACTAATGCCGCTCAGTTTCTCAAGTAGAAAGCTTTGGTCGATAAATTATCCAATCAATTATGGATAGAAATGTAAAGTGGAAAATCTGTCCAAAATCAAGAAAGAAAGGCACAACTGCGTAATCTAACTTAGCTAATCGCTGGTAGCAAAAGGAAGATGCAATTTCATACTGCTTGGATGTGCCATCAATGGAATAAGAAACAAAAAAACCCAACAAACAAATAAGCTCATATCTACAATATATGCAAGCAAGCGAACAAAAGTGGGAATGAACATGCATAACATGGATAAGTACTCATTGCAAGCGCAGTGCAATAATCAGGGTTTATTGCACAAACCCCCTTTATAGTTTACCATGCAAGACAACAGTTATGCGCCGTCCCAAGCCGAACCCCAACCCTAACCCTAACCCCAACCCCAACCCAACCGCAACCGCAGCCCCAGCCCCAGCCCCAACCCTAACCCTAACCCTAACTCCAACCCCAACCCAACCCCACCCAAACCGCAACCCCAACAGTTATGCGCCCCCCAGCCGAACCCTAACCCCAACCCTAGCCCCAACCCCAACCCAACCGCATCCCCAGCACCAGCCCCAGCCCTAACCCTAACCCCAACCCCAACCCCAACCCCAACCGCAACCCTAGCCGAACCCAACCCCAGCTGCAATCCTAGCCGAACCCCAACCGCAACCGCAACCCCAACCCTAACCCCTAAAACAATCAAAAATCTCTTTAATTGAAGATTTAATTACTTACCTGTTCGGTGGATCGGCGACGAGGAAGAACGGCGTCGAGATCGGGAATGACAGAGAGAGAACGGCGACGAGATCGGTGAGATCGGCGAGGTCGGCGACAAGATCGGCGAGGTCGGCGACGAGATCGGTGACGCTGCGACGAGAAAAGGCGATTTGCGAGGTTTCGCGGGCTCGATCGAGGAGGAGAATAATCAGCGCGTAGGGAAATTATGTTTCTTTTCTATTAAATCCATATTTAGCTGCCCCTACGGATTTGTCCGTAGGTCCTTGGTTTGTGGCAGCGTAGGGGCAAATAACAAATTAAGATTTAATATTTTTACGTTGGTGCGTCTTGGACCGTAGGGACAACCTTATGGCCCTACGGATTAGTCCGTTGGGCCAAAATAAATATGCCCCTATGGATTTCAATATCCGTAGAGGCAACCCCCTATTCTAGTAGTGATGATAACAAGGATACCAGATAAGTAATGAGATAAACATGATATTTGACCCGTACCCAGATTTGGGATGCTGTACAGTGGATTTACCGTACGAGGTATAATTATGATGATAGATCCGCACACTTGACTCGAGGATGTCATTTGATATATTGTATCGTACGTGATACTATTGAGGCGAGATCACCGACTACTAGATATATATATATATATATATATATATATATATATATATATATATATATTGACTCAGACTTAGGTGGATTCCCTTACCCTTTTGACTCGGCTCGAGTCATACTCGTTTTCTAAAGTGGAGAATCGTGAGTATTTTAATTACCCAGAACTGTATGACTCGTATATTGGATAGGTATATTCTTCAGTATTGCTATTACTACATACTTTCCATATTTTCATGATGTTTCATCGCATTGCATGCTTATACATTTGTTGTCTGTAACTATTATGAAACCCTGCTATCAGGACACTAGCACCATTACTGATGATGTGTATGTTCCGTGTACACCTGCTTGCTGGCTCACACACAACATCATCGGTAATTGCCATATCATGTACACTTTAGAGAATATTATTTCAATGACATAGCTTGCTAGCTAATAGTTGCAATATGTTATAGCTTTCATATGCTAGTTTAACTATTGCATTCATTGCATGAGATCAGATGCATTCATATATTCATTGGTCATGCAGTATTATGGAGATTTATGCCGGTTTTCACTGTTTATTGACATGGTGATTTGATGATTTCGGATCCTTGAGATTTTCTGGATTTGGAAACCGCATGTGAAAGTTTTATAAACTGATGATTTATTTTAAAGAGAAAAAATGCGGTTTTCTTTGATATGATGAGTCTTGTCCACCATGATGTTTTCTCGGTTCTGAGATGGTTTTCGAGACCCGATTCAAGGAGTTGGATAAACCGTCTGCGGGTACATGGTGGACCCGGTATGGTACCCCGGGACAAGAATCTCGAGTTGTAGACGATGAGCCCGGCAGGGGCAGACTGCCTACTGGTGATTGTCTGGCGCGGTGGATATCCGGAGGATACCGTTCATGGTCGTGTGATTGATGATATGGGCCGATCCGGACTGACGGAGCCCAAGGTATTGAGATATTGAAATATTGAGATTTGAGACACTGAGGTATTGAGATTTGATGATACAGGCCATTCCGCATAGACGGAGCCTGAGATATTGAGATTTATGTTTTGTGTCGATACTTGACACTGATTTCTCTGTTGATTTCATTGATGATACTCGATATATATACATACAGAAATCTCATTAAATAAAGAAAACAGTTGTCTCACTCATGATGTATTCTGTTTTCATTCGTAATGCATTCATACATCATATATCCGATATGTTGCTATCTGAGGTACCGACACGAGCACATGGTATTGCACTTATATGTAGAGGGATCAGGACTTTATTTGAGGATATTAATTGATATGACCTAGGATAGCGTCATACATGCGATTTCTTCTCTGTGATATTTTCTACTCACGAGTTGGCAACTCACCCCCGTTGTGCCACAGTTCTTACAGGTTTTGCCGTACAGGTTTCTTGATGGCTTTGCTGGCACGCTGCTTTCATTTCGGGTGATTGCTTTGGTAGGTGGGTTCACTTGCATCGTGACCACCATTGTACATTTATTATTTCAGTTGTATCTAGTAAACTCCATCAACCAGACTTGTAATTATTTGATAGACATACAAGACCAGTGTATATCCTTTCGACCTTAGAGTCGCGCGCTGTATTATTATTATTTTCCTATGGTTTTCTTGATGATGATGGTTTTCATTCTGTGTTTTGATCCTCGCCCTTAGGCGTAGTATATTATATTGCTTGTGTGGTTGTGACCGTCAATTGACGTAAGCAAGCTCCCGCTTGGGGATGCCTTTATTCATTATATATGCTTTATCAGGTTTGCACCCGTTTAGGGTCAGTATTTACAAAGGAAACTCTGCCGAAATTTTCAGAAAAGACTTGAGATTTTAAAAATGCATACCCCGGCATATGTTGTTAAACTTCTTTCTTTAAAATTGGTTTTTCTTCACTCTACTGCTTTACTTGGTTTTGCTTTCTGGGTTTTGGCTTACTTAGATTACGTACGTCTCGAGACGTTTGTAATTTAAGTGCCAGTAACGCTCGGTACTTTCGGGTCGTGACACTGTAAGTCTCATGAAACCTGAGTGTCAAACATCGACACCCGAAAACATCATGAAAACCATGTCCAGCATCGAAATATCGAGTAAAGAATAAGAATACTTGCATAGATCATTATGATATATATATATACATGTATAACAGCCTCCCATACCACTTATATATATATATATATATATATATATATATATATATATATATCACAGCGTCCCATACCACTGATATATATCATCAGGAGTAAAACATCCAGAAAACATCATGAAATACTAGTGTCCAGATCGGCCCTATCCATCTCTAGACATGTACATGGGGCCCCGTCAGTCCAGATCGGCCCTACCTCAATATCTTGGGCTCCATCAGTCCGGATCGGCCCAAGTCAAAATCTTCTCAGAACCGAGAAATCTCATGGTGGACGCCCTGAAATATCATATCAAGAGAAACCCGGTCTTTCAAACAATGCATAATTTCATGAACTACCACGGTCCTCAAATCCAGAAAACACCATAGGAAATCCATATCTCAATGCGAAAATCCTTAAATATAATATATGCAGCATAAAACAGTAATGTGTGCATATAAAGGAAAAACCGCTTTTTAACTGCAACAAGTTATTATATATATCATGCGGTTCCTAATTTCTCCGAAATCCAACGCAACATCATATAAAGGTGAACATGTAGCTATAGCAAGGTATAGGTATGTACCTATCAACAATGATGTAATATCATACGGGTATATATGTAGCTATAGCAAGGTATGTAGGTGTACATGTAAGTATGTATGCAAGATGTACATGTAGCTATATCTCATATGTGTATATACTTTGTCACAAATGGTACCCTGCCATATAGATATATGTGTGTACATGTATGTATGGCAAGGCATATGTGTAAGCATATAGGTATACAAGTATGCTATGTCATATGCACGAAAGAACATGAATCAATGTCTAAATGTTACTAAACATACAATATCACATTTGTATGTGTGTTGTGCGTGTCATGGCAATTATCGACGGTGTGTGTGGCATACAATCAGTGCTCGTACAACATCAACCATCAACAATAGTGCAGTGTCCAATGGGTACAAGTCTAAGCACAATCATGTAATAATATGCAATGAAGTTTATGCGCAAACTCTATATGTGCAATATAAACATGCGGCTAATATCATATCATATCTAGCCCAGACGCATAACGCCATACGAGCGATTCCCCAGTAGATGTTAAATCTACTCACTGATGATCTTAGGCTAAGTAAAGCCAACCACTCGCTTTCCCTTCTTCGCCGCGTCCGAAGTCCTCGCCTGCGACCCTAAGATCATAAAACAACAATAACAAGTATATATTAGCAATCGATCAATAACACGTACAAACTACGTTTGACCGACGCAATTACTCCAAACATACTCTCAAGTGTTCGTCTAGTGGCTAACGTGCGTAGCGACACTGCAAAACTAACTCAAGAGCAACAACAACATAAGAATACAAACCGTGTCGGATAACGTAACGCGCGTAGTCGAAACACTAGAAACATGCAAAGTGATCCCAGATTTTGCTACACCAACAATTAGTGAAAATTGCAAGTGTCACGAGACCAAATACAACCCCAGAGAGCCCTACACAAAAACACAACATCCCAGCCCCCACTCTGGCCGCAAATTGCGGCCAGAAGAAATAAATCTGCGGCCAGTTTCAAAGGGAATGGGCTCGGGTTTTAAGGGTATCTTCTAGGTCACCACACTAGGTCACTGTGATAGGAACTTTTCCAACAAACACTTGGTTTGATAGCAGATCATCCGAGATCCAAAACTACACTAAAAATACGATATTTGTACGAAACTAAACTTTACGTGTTCTAAACTGAAACGAAAAAGCTACCCAACACTAAAAACACCTATTTAACAGATAGAGATCATTACCTAACCACACAAGCTCAAAGATCCTAGCTTTCCAAGCTCTAAGAGATCCTAGAGGCAAAACAAGTCTTGAGAAGTGATTTGGGTGAGATTTTGTGAAGTTTAGTGAAGGTTTTGTGATTGGAAGGTAAGTGTTCAGTTGAGGGTTGAGGGAAATGAAGAGAAATGAGAATGAGATCAAGTGAGAGAGAATGAGAGTGAATGAGTGAGTTATAGAGAGAGAGGTGAGTGAAATGGTGAAAGGGTAAGTGTACCAAGGATTAACTCTCCTCATTAATGCAAGCCATGACTCTCTCATGACTCACCAAGCCACCTCCTCCCAATCCAAAACTCCAAAAGAAATATCTCCCTCACCACAAATATCTAGGGAAAGGTTAAGGTTAAAACAAAGCAAGGATTATGATTAGGTTAAGGGTTTAACTTAAGGTTGTCATGATCACTAACAAGATTAATACAAATAAACCCTCACATTAACGTGCACACGTGTGTGCAAGCCAAAACAAAAAAAAATTAATTAGTTGTTATAAAATGTGAGGAACCCAAATTGGTAAACTTTTTACAGAAAACCCGTATTATCGCTTAATTAACATTAATCGCATTCTAAGGTGTTACAATCTCCCCGCTTAAAGAAAATTTATCCCCGAATTAAAAATTCTTATTATGCGTACCTTCAAAGAGATGAGTGCAAAACTTCCACATCTCGCTCGCAGCTTCCCAAGTGATCTCCTCACTATACAGCTATGCCAAAGAAATCTCCACAGTTGGCAAGACCCTTGACTGACGTTTTTCCACCTGCTGATCCACTAACACTATCGGCTGCCGGTGAACGAAAAGATCGCGTCCAAGCTAAATGGTCTGATGCTGAATCATGTGAGAAAGGTCATGAAGGTATTTGCAAAGTATCAATACTAGGAATACGAGATGAATACTCAAAAATCTGGACGGAAGTGCCAACTTATAGGAAACGGAACTAACTCGCTCGAGAATTTCAAAAGGACCTACAATCTGAGACTAAGATTCCAAAAACTCAACATGCCATTCATCGGAAAAATCCGTAGGAATACATGATCCCCTGCGAACTAAAGTCTGCGACAACTACGGTCGGCATACGACTCTATCTGCACTGGGCTGCTCTCATCCTGACCTGAACCACTGGATCTTCTCCGAAGTCTCTGGACTAGCTGGGGTCCAAAAATCCTGCTCTCGCGGAGTCAGTAAAATAGACTGGCGATCGACATAACTTACCACACAATGCCTAAAAGTTGCTATTTGAAACGTCTCCTGATAACCATTATCGTAGGAGAACTCCATCAATGGCAAGTGACGATCCTAACCAACAACCACTTAGTACAAACGCACAAACATATCCTCCAGAGTCTGTATAGTACGCTCTGACTGACCATCGGCCTACAGATGGAAAAGCAGAGCTAAAGATCAACCAGTACTCAAAGCTTCCTGAAGCTTCTGCCAACGATGGCTAGCGAACTGGATGCCTGTCATGACCGGAAATGGCACGTGACTGACCCTTGAATCATATGAAATTTATAGGACCCCATCTAATTCAAGTAAGCCAAAAGCCTAGAAATCTAAAACCATTTTAAATAAATAAAGGAAAACTTGTTTAAAAGCAAGTGGTTTTAATAGCATAAGCCGAATTATGCGTTTTTAAAACATCAAGTCATTTCTGAAAATTTCGGTAGAGTTTCCTTTGTAAATACTGGCCCCGAACGGGGTACAACATGAATAATACATGCACAAAGATAAAAGGCATCCCCAAGCGGGAGCTGGCTCTTCGTCAATCGACGGTCACAACCACACAAGCAATATAATATACAACGCCGAAGGGCGAGGATCAAAACTCAAAGTCATCAAGAAAACCATAATAATACAAGCGCGACTCTACGGTCGAAAGAATAATACACTGGTTTTCTAAATCTGAAACAATATGCAAGTCTGGTTGATGGAATTTTACTTGATACAACTGAAAATGAATAAGTACAATTGTGGTCACAATGCGAGTGAACCCACCTACCAAAGCAATCAGCCGGAATGAAGTAATGTGCCAACAAAGCCGTAACGAAACCTGTACGGCAAAACCTATAAGAAACTGTGGCACAAAGGGGGTGAGTTGCCAACTCGTGAGTAGAAAACATCACAGAGCAGAAATTGTATGTATGACTCATCCTAGGTCAATACGATCAAATATATATATAAACCTCAAATGATAAAGTCTTAAGCATGAAAAGGTGGCAAAGGGTAAACATCTATACATAAGTGTAGTACCAAGTGCTCGTGTCAGTGCCTTAGGTAGCAACATATCATAAATATGGGGTATGATCAATGTAATCAGTGTCAACTATATCATGAAGTCTATGAGTATATGGATATCATCCAACTATGTAATCAATGTCTGTATGCATGTGGATATCGTCCACCTGTCAACCAATAACATAACAACATCATGCATGTAAAAGTCATAAAAGCATATGCATGAAAGTATGAGTATATAAATCAACATGTGTCTCTCGCGACACATCAAAATCATTGAACCTGAGTGTCTAGCATCGACACTCGAAAACATCATGAAACCCGTGCCCATCATTGGCTTGTAAATCCTCATATATATCGGGCTCCGTCAGTTCGGATCGGCCCACGGGCTCCATCGGTCCGGATCGGCTCGTATCATCTCTTTACTCCGGTCGGTACCCTCCAGATATCCGCCGAGCCCAAATACTATCACCGGTAGGTAGTAGTCCCTATGCCAGGCTTACCGTATGTATACACAGCATCCCTTTCTTGCCCCGGGGAAC
This sequence comes from Agapanthus africanus, assembly GCA_030015575.1. Taxonomy (NCBI): domain Eukaryota; kingdom Viridiplantae; phylum Streptophyta; class Magnoliopsida; order Asparagales; family Amaryllidaceae; genus Agapanthus; species Agapanthus africanus. The sequence goes on from CM057339.1 coordinate 732,525,490, forward strand.
CATACCGGGCCTACCATGTACCCGCAAACGGAATCATTCGCCTCCTCGAATTGGTTTTCACATATCACACGTCTCAGAATCGAGAAAACGCATGGTGGACGTACCGAAATATCATATCAAAAGAAACCGGGTTTTTAAAAAAGTACATACTTTCGTTTGAAATACCCACGGTTCTCAAATCCAGAAATCTCATGAAAACAGTATATCTCAATGCGTATAATCGTAAAACATGATGTATGCGACATATAAAAGAAATGTAAGTATATCCGTATATCATGCAACATGGAATAGTAATATGCACATATCAAGGGAAAACCGCTCTTTAAAATGAATCCAGTTTTACAATATATCTTGCGGTTCTCAAATCTCCAAAATCAAGCCAGAATCATCTATGTATGTGCAAATACGTCTGTATGTAAGTATGGGTGTACAATATGTGTGTACGTAAGTATGAGTGTACAATATGCCTGTGTGCCAATATGGATGTACAAGTAGGTATATACGCAAGTATGAGTGTACAATATGCCTGTGTGCCAATATGGATGTACAAGTAGGTATATACGCAAGTATGAGTGTACAATATGCCTGCGTGCCAATATGGGTGTACAAGTAGGTATATACGCAAGTATGAGTGTACAATATGCCATACAAGGAGTCATATCCTGATGTAACAATCCAACTGTATAGTGACATGGCAATTATCGATGATGAAGTGTGTGTGCTGGCTAGCAGGTGTACGTGGAACTTACGCATTATCGATAATAGTGCTGGTGTCCTGACAACATGGGTTTAATATAACAATGAACACATTTACACATGCAATGAGATGCAAATAGCAAGAAATGCGGAAATCGAATAATAAACGCAACAGTGAAGAATTTACATCAATATGTATATATGTCATACAGTTTTGCCATTTGAAATAACACGAATCATGGTGTTTAGAAAAATAATGGCTACGGTGTTTTTAAGAAAAGATGCGTCTTTTGAAAATATCCGTAAAATTCCTTGGCCTGTCTTTAGAATACTCACGATTCGTTAGTTTTGAAATAGGTATGACTCGGGTCTAGTCTAACATCTACTAAGTAAACTACAGATCTAACTAATAAGCTAATCGAAAGGGTAGGTAAACCACCTAAATCTGAGTCGACACACACACACACACACACACACACATATATATAATAGTCGGTGATCTCGCCTCAATAGTACCGCGTACGATACAAGATATCATATGACAAACTCGAGTCAATAGTGCGGATCTATCATCAATATAAAGCTCGTACGGTAAATCCATCGTACGGCATCACAAATCTGGATACTGGTCGAGTCTCATATTTTTCTCATCAATTATCTGGTACCCTTATCATCATATCTCATGAACTGGGGTACTGATCTAAGTCTAGTATAAACTGATACCATCGATATTTATATATATGTGCGTGTATGAAAACACACGCCTAAAGGCCCGCTATAACTCATGTTGTATCTCATAATATGAACTACATCATATCACCGATCTCAAGGCACCATGCCCAAACTCATCGACTCATCTCCAAATGTCACCCGCTATCCTCATCATCCATGTATAGGTATACGTGTATATATATACGTCGTCCCATACCTATGTGTGTGTGTATATATATACATATCCCTATATACGCACAAGTATAATAAAGTAAGCATGTGTGTGTGTGTGGGTGTAAGCCTATTCTAGGGTTCGCGACTAAGAAGCTATACTAGTTCACTTCTAATAACCCTAATCTAACCATTGAACACCTAATCATATCTTGAATATCCATGTCACACATAAAGCTATCATATATACATATATATATATATATATATATATAGCATACATAGCATACTAAACATCGAACTGCGGGGGTGCTATACGCCATCCACCCGACTTCCCCCGTAGATATAATCTACTCACCTTCCTCTTCGGTTTCCATTGCCGACGTCGCCACGCGCTTGCTTGCCGTCTCGAAGTCTTCGTGGGGTACCTACACATCATAACGTATCGTGTCGCATTAAAATCCAATTCAAAACCAAAATGACACGCTAAAAGCCAATAGGTTAGAACCAATGGACTACGCTTTCAAAACCACCAAATAACACTCGATTTCGACGTACAAACGTCAAGTGATCGAGTACCACACAAATCACAAAAATCCAGAATTCAAAATACGTAAAACAAAACCCCGAATCAAAACAGCAACTCTTGAAAATGGTCCCAGATTTTACCTAGGTGAAATTAGTCAATTTTGCACATATGGGGGGTTTAGTTTACAGATGTCGGAACTACAGAACAAGAACGTGACCCAATGGCCAAGTCCTGGCCTCAATTTGCGGCCATATTGCTTTTATTTGCGGCTAGGGAATGGAGTTGGGGGCTCATGTCTTGGGTGGTGCTTCCTATGTGCCTGCCTGTATCCCAGTCTTTGCTAAATAATTTTTCAGGTCCCCGAGTGATAGCAGATTTCATTTTCCCTACACAAATTCGACAATTTCCGTATCTGCAGAATTTAAAGTTCGCAACTTGGGGTTTGTCTATGGTTTTAGTCCAAACTAACATCACTACAAGGGTTGTATGATCTCCACTAACCTCAATTACACTATCTCAAATCATGTTTCCCTCAAACCCTAATTAGAAATTTCCAAACCTCCCTAAACGATACTAAATCAATTCTAAACAAACATGGACGTAAAAGCAATGGAAATACTTTGCTAAAGGTTAAGAGAATACCTCATTTAGCACTCATGAATCCCCTAGAGCACCAAAATGAAAACATTCTTGGTCCATAGTGTAGCTTGTGAGCTTGTGCATCATTTTTGTGAAGTGGGGAAGATGTTTTGGTGTAGTTTTTGAGATGTTTTGATGTGAAGAAGTGGAGGTACGAGAGAGGGCGGCAGCCTTAAGGATGAGTGAGAGGAAAAAATGAAGGAAGAAATGAAGAGGAGAATACCAAGACTTAGGTTTGACCCCTCACCTCTCTCTCTTTCTCGTGCCCATACCTCTCAATCTTTATTGTTTTCTTTTCTTTTCTATTTTATTTATATTTTCTATTCTCAATTTAAAACCAATACCATGCATGATAAAAGAGAAAGCATGAATGAAAAACGTAACAAGTGCTAAAATGACCTAGTGCATGTCATGTGCACAAAACAAGCCTAATGCGCGATTAGCGATATTTAATCGCGACTAGCACTAAAATAGTGTATAATAAATCACAATTAACTTAAAATTACTTAATTCATATAAAACACCCACTTTTTACTAATTTCTATAATTTTTCTTAATTTTTCCCAATTTATCGGTATTTAATCATACCGCCTTATTAAAATATTCAATATAATATTATTTAATTATAAAAACTCCTAATAATAATATTTTATTTTTCTGAAATGTTACAATCTTCCCTCCTTAAAGAAATTCGGTCCCCGAATTTAAATTTAAACCCCTCAATACTAAAATATTTCAGTAAAAAGTCCAAGTCGCCGGGGCTCCGAAATCATCAATACAAAAAAAAACGCATCATAGCGTAATGCATGCGCATGAACAATGGGCAGATAACTCAAAATCAGAACTCCTCAAGCATCCCGCAATCATCGGAGTCATGGTGAAGACACCAATGTCAAATCTAATACGAAACCCAACGTGATATACATTAAATCTATACATGTAAACATCAAATTTTTATATGTGTAAATATCTGAAGGAAATGCATGCCAAACCTTTTTAAGTTGCTGTGCGATGCACATAACACTGCACAATGGCGGACGTCTATTGTAAGAAAATAACCATATATGCATATATCTTTTGTTTAATATGTACGTTCCGCCGTTTTGAAAACAATTTAGAAGGGTTTCCTTATTTTAAACGTTACGTGTCATATCAGACACGTAGGTAAATACTTAGACTATAGCTCCCTTTTTGGAAATCCCTTCGATAACTATCATGCATGCAAAATATATCCAGGTACTGTCCTCTGACTAGTCCTGCTCAGTACGAAAACAAATAGCAAATATCATAAAAACGTACTGCTACATAAGAAATCAATCCAAAAATGTGCATATGAATGATACGTGCGTCTGGTGCGCACGGAAATCGAAACCCATGAATGTGCTATACATGTGCAGAGAAACAACATCTAAGTGCATCAGGTGTGCACGAAACATCTGTCAAAGGCAACGGGTGTGCCTAACAGGAATATCAGGTGCATCTGATATGCACGAAGAATCTCGATTTAGTGCATCTAGTGTGCACTAAAATCGCATCTCATAACATGCGCCCAACATGCGTGAAAATCCAAATCAGGTGCATTCATCATACATGAATAAAATCTAAATCATGTGCATCCAACATGCACGAAATCACGAAATCCAATATCAAGCGCCGAACATGCGCAAAATCCAATCCAAGCGCGTCAGTCCATATAAATGCCCAGTTCGGTAAAGCGTACAAAAACATAAATCTGGTAACACAAATGCTCAAAAATATAAATCAGATGCAACCAAGGAACGGAATGTAAATCTAGTGCAACCAATGCACGAAATACCGATATGGTGCAACCAACGCACAAAATGTAAAACCAGTGCAACAAACGCACGAAATATAAATCCGGCGCAACAGATGCACGAAATATAAATCTGGCGCAACAGATGCACGAAATATAAATCTGGTGCGACAAACGCACGGAACGAAAATCTAGTGCAACAACTGCACGGAACACAAATCCGGTGCATCTAGTACACAAAATACCAATACAGTGCAACCTGTGCACAAAATACCAATCCAGCGCATCTAGTGCACAAAATACAAAGCAACAACTCAAATGCGTAAATAGCAACACCGAGTGTACCAAGGTGTAAAAATCATAAACGTGTTCAACTCCGTGCACAAAACACATATCAATGCACTACAAGCACATATAAGCTATACCGAGTGCAAAAACCAAATAGTGTGCATACCAGGTGCACAAAATCAACCCAACTGTATGAAATCCATGAAATCATAAACATGTGCGACCAAGGCACAAAACGATATTAAGTGCAATCACTATGCACAAATCATAAATCAACACAACGGTGTATAAAGCATATCTCAAGGGTAATAACTATGCACAAAATATAAATACCCAGTAGGTGCATGAAAACAAATATCATGAAATTCAGTCATCAAGACTAAATCATGCGAATAGATCGTCCAAAATACCGAAATTCAAGGTGACGGATACGTGATAATCTAATCACCAAATCACAAATTATAAATACCGTCGTCGATATTTCTTCCTTCAAAGTCGAGAAGGTGTTGGTGCATCCAATACTAGCAGAGCAAGATATCTACTTGCCTCCTGTTCATGGTCTGGCGCCTGGTGCTTTTAGGCTCTTGTCTCTCACTGTGCATTTCTAGATATATAGATCCTCGGCTCAACGGTTCGATATGGAATGGCGACGAAAACAGTCCCACTCTGACACATCCTCTAAAGATCTTTGGCCAACTATCTCGTCGATGATGCTGAACTCTGGCCTGCTGGGTGTGCGTAATATGACGGCTCTTGGGTCCAAGTCTTCTCATATAGTATTCCAGAAAGATCCTGTCGAGGTCTCTCTCAAATCTCGTTTCTGCCGAACTGTACAGAGGTTATCACCCTTTTCTAATTCTGTTTTCTTTTTCCGGAACGGCTACATTCTCATCGCGACTCCTTCTTGAAGATAGATCAATAATCAACGCCTCTGCATGTGTATCGCATCTCTGATGTCAGCGGAGTAGAACGCCATCTCGTCGAAATCTCGTGCGAACTGTTTACTCCACTTGTTCTCTAATGTCGACTGTTTCGGACTCGTCTCTTCGTGGCTGCATGGACTGTGCTCCAACGGCTATACTCGTATCTGGAGTCTCCCAAGCAATGCATCCCATCACATGATATCCGAAAGATGTCAGAACATTCGATCGATTCGTCAAAACCTCATAATCCCCCAAGAGCTCAACATCTTGAGTACAGTTTAATAATATCGAGTACATGCCACAGCACCTATGGACCAACCGTAGAAGGGCAAATCCAAGCCTTACTAATGGCACCGCTGAACTGCCACAAACCCTAAAGTTTCAAAGGCGTTCCATGCTCATTACGTCGAGTTAGGGTTTCATTCTTCTAGAGGGTCCATAGCATTACTTGCATTTGTCTCTGAATACTTTAAACTTGGAAAATGGGCTTCTGGCATTCGATTGTCTCTATCGACTCCCAACGTACCTGTGTGAAGTCGGCTCTAGCTGGAACCAATCAATCTGATGACCTCGCATCGGGGTAGGCAACGAATCACATTTTCTATTCCTTCCTCCATAGGTGACTAGCGATCTTCTATCATATCTCTAAGTACAACTCGTGCGGCAATAGCTCCAAACATCTGGGGCGATATCTCGTCATTCGCAGCAACAACTGTCTCATTTTTCCGCATGCTGAACAATGTCTCAATCATCAGGAATAATTTGTGCATTGATGGTCATCAAAAATCTGGCTGGCCTCTATCAGTGGCTCAATTCTCTGGTGCTGATCTGCATATCCGAGATATCTCGTAAAAGCGATCCGTCAATGCTCATGGCGCGAAAACACAATGAAACGATGCCTTTATGCAATCGTATGTCCCTGGAATCACGCCCCGGTCAGTCTTCGTCTGTGACGAGCTCATGCTGACGCAACTCTAGCCGTAGCTCTCTCTGCCCGTGCAATCGTGGCAGCAAAATCATAACCTATATCAATGAGGATAGATCATAGGAATGAATATAATACTGTGTAAGGAAATGTACATCCTAAGGCTCCTTAAGCGGAGTAGCGAATCGTAAGTATGCCGCGGAACATACACACGGTACGTCACTCTCCTTAAGTCACTTACTCTATCAATCAAGGTCAACCTATGCGACGAAAGTTCGGGTCTAATTCCCCCTCGACTAAGTCTAAGTTCCGTAAGGTCAATCCTAGGTTCCGAATATATATAAACGGTCTAGGCTCTGTATAGTCAAACTTAAACTCGAACCAAGGTTAACCTAGGGCTCTGATACCAACTTTATCACGACCCAAAATGGCACGTGACTGGCCCTTGAATCATATGAATCTATAGGACCCCATCTAATTCATGTAAGCCAAAAGCCGAGAAATCTAAAACCATTTTAAATAATAAATAAAGGAAAACTTGATTAAAAGATAGTGGTTTTAATAGCATAAGCCAAATTATGCATTTTTAAAACATCAAGTCATTTCTGAAAATTTCGGCAGAGTTTCCTTTGTAAATACTGGCCCCGAACGGGGTACAACATGAATAATACATGCACAATGATAAAAGGCATCCCCAAGCGGGTGCTAGCTCTTCGTCAATCGACGGTCACAACCACGCAAGCAATATAATATACAACGCCGAAGGGCGAGGATCAAAACTCAAGTCATCAAGAAAACCATAATAATACAAGCGCGACTCTACGGTCGAAAGTTTAGGGTTACTAGGCACACTAACAAGGCTCAACGAGGCATCGACCATGCCAAAATTAAATTTTTATGTGCCGAATAACACTAAGCAAGATCGTTAACTAGAGTTTAGGCGAATCATTAAGGAAGTAAACAACTTTAATCTAAGGGGAATGCGAAATACAACCTTTGTAGATCGGTCCTTCACTTCTAAGGCTCCTTGATGAAGTCCCTTCGCTGCGATCAAGCTTCTCCCGGACTCTTTCATGGCTTCACGACGCGAAGGAAGCGACCTTGCTTGAAATCTCCGAGGCCGAAGATGATCTACGTCGAGGGAATTCCGACTCAAGCTCCTACTTCACTAGCTAGAGAAATAGTGAAGTAAACACCCTAAACTAAAGTGCTAGTCTAGTAGAGGATGGAGAAATAGGAAGTGGGTTCTCTTTAGAATTTTGTTTCTCACACTCTTTCTCACTTTGGATCAAACCCTAGTTTTGTTTCTCCTTTTCACAATGAAGAAGATGAACAAAAGAAAGAGGAAAGGATAATGATCAAGTGAAGTAGCTAACCATGGTGAGAGAGTATCATATACTAAGCCTTTTAGAGACTTTACCATAGCTAAGTGTAAATGGTTAGGTTAAAAAAAGATCTAAGGTAAAACAAAACAAGTGGACTTTTTCGAAGCAACCACAAGCTTCTACAAGCTTCATGCTTCTCTAAATTTCTCAAAAGCTTCTGATTTGTGTTTCATCAGGAACACATATCCGAATCTAGAGAGATCGTCAGTGAATGTAATGAAGTACGAAGAACCATCCCTAGCATGTGTAGACATGGGACCGCATACATCACTATGTACCAGTCCCAAGAGTTCGGTAACTCTTTCTCCGTGTCCCGTAAACGGAGTTTTGGTCATCTTGCCTTTGAGACATGACTGGCAAGTGTCAGAAGATGAAAATTCAAACGGATTTAAATATCCATCCTTATGCAACTTAGCTAGTCGTGTCGCATTAATGTAACCCAGTCTACAATGCCACAAGAAGGATTCATTCAGTTCTGAATTCTTCCTCTTGTGTGTGTTTGTTATGCTCAGAACAGTTGATTGATTTAGAACATAAATGCCATTGCACAACGTGCCTGATCCAACCAACTTTTGGTTAAGGAAAATGTTCATAACACTATCCTGTAATACAAAATTATATCCCTCTTTACTTAGTAAAGAAACCGATATAATGTTGCATATCAGGTTCGGCATGTAATAACATTCGTTCAGAACCAATGTATTACCAGTTGGCAATACAAGGTGATATTCCCTGACGGTTTTAGCTGCAACAATTGCACCATTTCCAACCCTTATGTCTTTATCACCTTCTCCAAGTTCTCTACCTTTTCTAAGCCCATGTAACTGATTACATGTATAGGATCCTGACCCGATATCTAATACCCAGGACGTAGAGCAAATGGAGAAACAGTTCTCTGTAACGAACACACCCGAAGAAAATGCATCAACATGTACTTTCTTCATTCGGGTGGCATGGGAATCCTGGTATTCCCCTATACCCATATCAGTCTTATAACTCTTATAAGAAAGAACGGAACCAACGTTCCCCAGCACAGTATAACATGCGGGTTCGGTCAATACATCCATATTATTATCTTGATTAAGGCATGATATGGTCGTTACCTGGAGAGAGAGAGAGAAGAAAACACTTTAGCGTATGCTCTTGCAAGATCAGATTGGTTATTATTTTATCTAATCAGGATGGCTCCCACTGTTTTTATCAAATCTTCCTTCAAACCCTAAAAGGAAAGACTAGCCGGGATTAATTACACCCTATAATTTCACCAATCTTTCAGCCAGGTCAGTGTCAGTACTTTGAGGGAGGTTCCCCGTGCTTTCGCACGGACCTAATTAAAGTAAACCTCGTTTTTCCAGAGGCGTAACCTCGTTGACACCTTTCTAGACACCTACTTGATCGGCTAATTGTCCTGTGTAAAACTCTCCCGGGAGTAACAATTACTCGCAGTGGGTATCGGGATCCAACTATCTCATAGAAGGCATGCAATCTCATTGCAAATATCAACATTTGAAATTCCCGATAAAATTTTTGCCCCTAGCATGCTATGACCTTGACGCATGCCAAACAACCCATAATCCGCTAGTCAAGTTCAACCCGTACAATTCGTGATTGAATTAAACCGACCCGTACGACCCTTGACGCATGCCAAACAACGCCGTACGAATACCCTAATCCAATCGCATCTCATGCTACCGTACACTACGCCTTGACGCATGCCAAACTACTGCAGCACGAATACTAAATATTACTTATCCGAATTGACGGAGGGCTACACAGGTTTTTCAGAAAACCATAAGCGTAAAGAACATGATATCGTCGTAGAATCGAGTAAATTTTGAAATGGAGTGATTTTGAGGCTTTTATTAGTTTTGCTAAAGTGGTCACTCCCGGTGAAGGGATCTCGGCTCTTTCCTTATGGAATAAGGTGCAGGATATATCATATACATCGCTATGCAAAGCAAAACTCCAAAAGCAGTCAAAAATCAAACCGAGTGTTGTAGCATCTGCCAGTTTTGCTAAAGAGGTCACTCTCGGTGAAGGGATCTCGGCTCTTTCCCCATCGAATAAGGTGCAGGGTATATCATATATACCGCTATGCAAAACAAAACTGTAGCTACCCTTTTTATTTGAAAATTTGATTCTACAACATCTTTTAGGTTTCTTTTCTTTCATTAATCACATTAATGAAGTCCCATCATTTAAGTCACCTAAACATCACAGATAAATACGACGTACACTTATGCCATCCGCATTCGCCTCGATGTCCCCTCATGCACCGTTAAGTTAGGTAACTAACGGCAGAGCTGGGCAGGGCTAGCGCGGGTGTAAAACATAAGTAACGCCTATATAATATATCATATATACTATATACAGTATTTATCACTCGAACATCAAATGATCACATCACAGATATCGCAACAGAAGAAACATATGAAACATCGGATATACTTGGACATCCGTGTTTTATTTTGAGCCTCTATAAAACACGGATTCCACGGTCGCGATGAATAGCCAAACCCACACCCCTAGACCCCTACGAGAGCGGCAAGCAACCCTACCAATTCTGGAGTTAGGAGACCCGGACTCGACTCCTCGAGTTGGTCTCCCACTGGACTCCAGAACCCGGTTACTTGTGCTCTCCTCCTTGGGTCTGTCCTAGTGTGGAAAAGTAAATAATATACAAAAGGTGGCATCAACCTCGACCCGGAAGTGCCTCAATAAAAGAATATTACATACATTTTATTTTACATGAATGAAAATAAAAACTCTCATCTCACATAAAACCCCCCGGCTATTCAGAACGCGATGATCCAATATAACATATCCAGCAACACATAACATCACATGTCATCAACGTAAGTAAATACGCGCATCCCAATTGTCGTTGACATATAGCAACGAAACCGGCGATATCACATATTACACTTACGGTCACAGAAAAGAAAGTGTAAAACTACAACATTTGGAATCCACAATCTCTTTAGACATCGTAAATCCGAAATATCACATATTTCGCATTTCATGCCTAACATGTATGAATTCCATATATTGTATCACATTCCAGATAAATAAACAGTATTAAACTTTCCGATCGAAAAATCTGTTAGTGTATATGCCCTAGAGGCCATTACTGTATCATACTAGTTTGTATATTACTTAATGGAAGCTTGGGATATTCAAAGTTGTATATACAATCTTGCTCGAAATGGTAGTATGCTACTTGGTTTGTCTCTGCTTTAATATGTGCATGTGTTTCTTTTAGCATATTGCAGGTATACATATTAGTAGAGCCCTTAGGATCTTTGCTTGATTACCAGCGTTGTGATGGCGCTCGCACTCGTGGGAGCTGGGTAATCTATAAGCACATCCTTATATAGGTCCCTGGTCGTTGGACTATCGAGACAGGGCATCGATACTCCGGAGTAGACTAGCGTATGCGCTTCTCATCCCAGTGTGGGAGACGGTCTGTCCCACAGCCGTTAGTACGTCGTACTTGGGATAGTATGCGGGTGCTCGTTAGGTTACGAGTACACTGGACAGGACTCGTCGGGAACTGTTGGTTGGTAATATACCTATCGTCAGTTATCAGTTCCCAGGTGACATGAGTACAGCTTAGTCCGCTGACTTGACACTGTCACTTCGCCTCGAGTGTGTTCCCACTGCACTTTGATTACTACCCTACCACGGCTCAGAGGAGTCGTGCAAACAGGTAGTTTTTGGGTGCAGTCCCGAAGCACTTGGAGGCAGTGACGGTTAGACAGGATTCGTCTCTCCCGGTATTAGGGGTTGACATCGCGCTGTGTCCAGGAGAGCCCTTACACGAGTAGTCCCTGGCCAGGGCAAGAGAGATATACTGGTAGGCTTCCAGTGTTATCTCAGGGTGTTCTGGGCTTCACTCCGACACGACTTGTACCGCTATTAGGGGACTGACGTTCACCGCCCCCCTAGGCCCGCCATGCGATGTATCAGACGAACAGACCGGACTGTACGGAGACTGTCACATACAGGCTCAGTAGGAGTGCAGATGGGGTTCACCTCGTCAGTCTTCTTATCGACATCTACCTGGGGACCGTTACGTACAGCTAGTGCCGCTTGCGGTCTGTGGTTAAACCCACTGCCAGCGTAGTGTCGAGTCTTTAGAGTCCCACACAGAGAGCTATTCGCCTTTAGGCAAAACGAGTAGAGGTCGCATGGTTTTGCGACAGGGTTCGTTCGCATCCGCGCACTTGTGCACGGTTGCTGTCCGGACAGTTTATACTAGCGGGCTTTGGTTTAAGCCGGATCCTAGTATATGATTTGAGATTGGTTTTTCTCATTGTGTTCGTGTTCCTCGGATCACGAATGCGGGTGCGTATGCACGGTTGCTTGAGATTGAGGGAGAGGACCTTGTTTAGGGTTAATGACTATTGTCATTTTATTAACCCTATTGTTTTTGTGTGTATTATTGTTAATTAATAATTAGCTTAATTATTGTGCATGGTTGTTGTTGTTGACACTTTGACTTTGTTGACTTGTTGACCAAGTTGACAATTTGACCATGATTATTTCATTTGGAAGATGCTCATTGATTCTTGCAATTTGCATTAATGATGAAATGATAATGGTCACCTCTTGATAAAACCATGACAATTTTCTTGCTAATTATTAATTAAAATAACTCACACATATTAGTGAGAATGGCTCACTAATATTTCATTCTATCATATCTTTTCTCTCTCTTGCTCATCCTCTCCCTCAAGCTCTCTCCCTCTCATGTGTTGAGAAACAAAAAGCTTGAGAAAAACCTTCACTTGATCTTCTCTACTCACTTCTAGGGTTCAAGTCTTAGCATTTCTTGCACTCTAGTTACTCCGAGCTTGGAGTTGAAGCTAAAGGTCGAGGCTTTCGGGTGGATCGTTCTTTGACGGAAGGAGACAAGCAAGGTGAGGCCTTTCTACCATTCCGACGAGCAAGGAGAGAAGGAGTTCGAGCTCAAGGTATAACCTTTCTACAACTTTGTTAGTTGTTAGTTTACTTTAGTTAGTTTTAGTTTAGCAAAGATCCTCCAAGTCAAGGTCCATGTTGCCTAAGTCATTAAAAATCCGATTTTTATTATGTTTTCCGCCTCCCCGCAAGCACCGGGGTGGGCAACGTGGACTTACAGTGGTATCAGAGCCTAACTAAACTCAAACTAGCTAGGTAGTGAAGTGTAACGAAGTTTCGAAACCGAAAATCCAAAAACCGAACTTTTGAAAAACCCTAGTTTCTGTTGAAATTTTTTCTGCTCAAAATAGAAAACTTTATATCTGTAAATTCATCTCAGGGATTTTTATGAACACCCATGAAAAACGACACAGAGATTCGTCCAAACCGCCGCCCTTCCGCCGCACGAGGTAGGCTCGTGCCGCGGAAGCGCCGCGGTTTGATGTCTTCTCTGCATCGTTTTTCGTGCAGTGTCTGTATGTGTCGTTTTTGGGATTTTTAGGATATATAATATATGCCCAGATTTTCCAGAACTAAAATTCACTTTTGGGGGCCTATAAATCCGTATTTTTCGGAACTTCACTACACTTTAACTACATCGGTTATATCTGTAATGCTTGCATGTATTGAACGTCGGCTAATCGCTATAAGACGATTAGTCGGGGTTATACATGATCTGTGATTGTTGTTGGTTTGTGGATATGAATGGATTGGATTGTCGCGGGTGAATGGCCGGGGTGGATGTGAGATGAGCGTTGTTTTTCTTTCATTCATTTGTAACATGTAAATTGATGTAATAATATTCTTTGTATGGCCGGACAACCGGGTCGGGGTTGTAGCCGTCATTGTATAATTCTTTTTACTGTTTTTGCTCCTAGGATAGACCCATGGAGGGGGTGCACAAACTACCGGGTACTCGAAGTGCCGAGTGGCCTACTCACGGTGGTGAGGGAGGTTGCTTCGCTTCGGGTGCTTGGGGGTAGTTTGCCGCACCCGTAGGGGTCTTGGGTGGGGTATTGGCTATTCACCGCGACCGTGTAATCCGCTTTGCGTTGCAGGCTCGAACGCATTGCGGATTCCTAGTATATCCAATGTATTCATCTGTGATCTGTAATGTCTATCATTGCTGTATATTTATATATAATAACTATTTAGGCGTTGCTTATGTTTTACAGCCGCGCTAGCCCAGCCCCCGCTCTGTCGTTAGTTAAGTAACCTAACGGGTGATGACGGGGCCCCGTGGCGAATGCGAATGGCATAAGCGTACGTCATATTTTGGTTGTTTTCTGCAATGGTAGGATTAAATGATGGGACGCATTAAAAGAACTAATGCAAGAAATAAACCAAGTAAAAGTCGATTGGAACACTTTGAAAACCACTCGGTTCTTTTCAAAACTAAACTTTTAAACGCGGAGCTTGAACCACTCCTTTTAAAAGCTATCTCGTTCCATCGATTATATCAAGTTCACTACGTTCACGGTTTCGCCAAAACCATCCGTAGCCCTCCATCATTTCGGTTAAATATTCGGTAGTATTCAAGCTATGTATTTTGACCTCACGCCAAGGCATAGTGATTGGTAGCTGCCGGATATTTATCCGTTGCATAGATAGAATGCGTTGATTTGAGACAGTCGTACTGCCATTTTGGCCTACGTCAAGGGTAGGTACGGGTGGGTTCAAATTAACCAGGATAATGATGGGAAGAACTTGACATGTGACTTATGACATTTTGACCTCACGCCAAGGTCATAAGAGCATGGGGCAAAAATCCACATCGGGAGTTTCATAAGCACTGAAACTTGCTAGCGTTGCATACCATTTGGAGTGTGATGATTCTGGTAGGATTCCTTCAGTTTTATCACGCGATGACATTTGGATCCCGATCATACTGTGAGTATATGCTACTCCTCGGGAAAACTCTCACTTAACGATCAATGCTATAAACCTAGTAGGTGCCTAGAAAGGTGTTAGCGGGGTTACGCCCACAGGGAAAAGAGGTTACTTAATTAAGGAACTTCGCGAAAGCGTTGGAAAACCTCCCTCGAAGTACCGACACTGGCCTGGCTGAACGGTTAAGCAAGTATTGTACGGTGAGAATGATCCCGGCTAATCCTTTTCTTTATGGTTTGAGAAGGGATTCGAGAAACAGTGGGAGCCATCCAGTTTAGACAAACTAAAAACCACTCTAAACTTGCAAGAGCATCATGCTAAAGTGTTTCTTTTCTCTCTCCTAATTGCAGCGACCATTCAACATGACCGGACTTAAGTTACTGTTAGATAAAAATATATTGACAGGGCCAAACTACAAAGATTGGCTCAGGAATGTCAAGATGGCGATCACTTATGACAAGCTGGGGTATATACTTACCACCAAAGCTCCCCCTGTCCCAGGTCCCACCTCCAGCGTCGCGGATGTAGAAATCCGTAAGACATGGGAGATAGATTGCGCGAGGGCCAGATGCCTCGTACTAGCCTCGATGGACAACGAACATCAGAGGAGGCACGAGAATATGGACCTAGAGTCCATATTTCCCCATACAAAAGAACTGTATGGAGAGCAGTCTCGTATCGCTAGATACGAAGTGTCGAAGAAGCTCTTTTCGGCATGGTTGGCCGTCGGATCATCGGTAGCGGACCACGTGCTTAAGATGATCGGCTACATAGAGGAGCTCGCGGACCTTGGGACCACGTTGGAGAATGAACTCTATACCGATTTGATTCTCCAGTCCCTTCCTTCCACTTACGCCCAGTTCGTTCTTAACTTCAACATGCAAGGAAAGGAGGTTGAACTTGCCGAGCTTCTGAACATGTTGAGGACTGCTGAGAGCACCCTACAGAAGAGTAGGGAGACATCCACTTTGTTTGTAGGAGGATCTTCCTCTTCTAGGTCCAGGGCGAAAGCCAAGGGCAAGAAGAAGAAAGCCCCCGCCAAACCAAGAGGCGGTGTCGGTAAAGTGGATACGAAGGGAAAGGGTAAAGCAACAAAAGTAGCGGGGAAGATGGTGGGGAAGGAAGAATGCTTCTATTGTCACAAAAGTGGTCACTGAAAACAGGATTGCAAGGCTTGGAAAGCCAGAACACAGGATTTGAAGCGAGTTGCAGCTTCAGCTTCAGGTGTGTATGTTATTGAAAACTGTCTATCAATAAACTCTACATCCTGGGTATTGGATACCGGATCAGGATCTCATATCTGTAATTCTTTGCAGGCGTTGAGAAAGCGTAGAGTTTTGAAGGCAGGTGACATGACCCTCAGAGTTGCGAACGGTGCTAGCATGGATGCAGAGGCCGTGGGGGACTATCACCTGGGATTATCTGATGGACACTTTTTGGTTTTGCGTAGTTGTTATTATGTACCAAATGCAACCTGTAATATCATATCTGTATCTTTATTATCTAAAGAAGGTTATGAATTTGCATTTGTAAGTAATGTAGTGAACATTCACCTTAATCAAGTTTTGATTGGGTCAGGTACATTAAACAACGGTATTTACGTTTTAAACCAACCGCAGGTTTTCAATATCCAGAATACACACAAAAGAAAGTCTCCAGAAATTAATAAAACTTTCTTATGGCATTGTAGACTGGGTCACATCAATGAGAGAAGATTGACTAAGTTACATACTGAAGGATATTTGGATCCGTTCGAATATCAATCGTATGCAACTTGTCAATCCTGTCTCAAAGGAAAGATGACAAAGGCTCCGTTTTCTGGACACGGAGAAAGAGCGAGCGAGCTCTTGGGACTCGTACACAGCGACGTGTGCGGTCCAATGTCTACACATGCGCGAAGCGGTTTTTCTTACTTCGTTACTTTTACGGATGATTTCTCAAGATTCGGACACATCTTCTTAATGAAGCATAAATCCGAAGCTTTTGATAAGTTCCAGGAATATAAGAATGAAGTAGAAAAACAGACCGGCAAAAGTATCAAGATCCTAAGATCGGATCGAGGAGGAGAATACTTAAGTGCCGAATTCCTGAACTACTTAAAAGAGAATGGAATTCTCTCTCAGCTTACTCCTCCATACACTCCGCAACATAATGGTGTATCGAAGAGACGGAACCGGACCCTATTGGATATGGTACGGTCCATGATGAGTAACGCTGAGTTACCGCGATCGTTCTGGGGATATGCACTAGAAACAGCTGCATATCTTTTGAACCGTGTTCCCACTAAGACTGTGCCTACCACACCATATGAGTTATGGAGTGGGAAGAAACCCTATCTTCAATACTTGAAGATTTGGGGATGTCCAGCTTATGTCAAAAAGCAGCATACGGACAAGCTCGAGGCACGCTCAGTACTGTGCAAGTTTGTGGGATACCCAAAGAACTCCAGGGGGTATCTTTTCTATTACGCAGAGGAACAAAAAGTCCTTGTTTCTCGTAATGCCCATTTTCTGGAACATCAGTTTTTAGAAAAAGAAATAAGTGGGAGCGCAATAGAACTGGAAGAAATTCCAGAACCACAAACTATTACTGAAAGCTTAGTGGAACCAGAGGGTCCAAAAGAACAGGACATTCCTATGCCACTCCGCAGGAGTAGTAGGCAGTCTCATCCGCCCGAGAGGTACTACGGTTTTCTCATTGACGGGGATAGAGAGGACTGCATCCTGGATTGTGATGAGCCTACTAGCTTCCAGCAAGCCATTCAGAGCGTCGACTCGGTAAAATGGCTGGATGCAATGCGGACCGAGATGGAGTCCATGTACACCAACAAAGTATGGAAGTTGGACATTGCTCCAGACGGGGTAAAACCCGTAGGATGCAAGTGGATCTTCAAAAGGAAGATTGGTGTAGATGGACAGGTTGAGACCTATAAAGCTAGACTGGTAGCAAAGGGTTTTCGTCAGCGACCTGGTTTGGACTATGACGAAACCTTTTCTCCGGTAGCTATGCTGAAATCCATTCGGATCCTTCTTGCCATCGCTGCTTTCCACGATTATGAAATTTGGCAGATGGACGTAAAGACAGCTTTTCTAAATGGTCATTTAGAGGAGTGTGTCTATATGGACCAGCCAGAGGGTTTCGTTCAGGGTGGGAGCAGCGGAAAGGTGTGCAAGTTGCTCAAGTCCATTTATGGACTCAAGCAGGCATCGCGGAGTTGGAACATCTGTTTTGATGAGACGGTCAAAGAATTTGGCTTTATCAAAAATCCAGATGAACCATGCATCTATTGTAGATTTGTAGCGAGAACTGTAGTATTCCTCGTTTTATACGTGGATGACATTCTCTTAATAGGAAATGACATTCCTATGCTACAATCAGTCAAGGGGTTCTTGTCACACAGGTTCTCCATGAAAGACCTGGGTGATGCCTCATACATTCTGGGTATCCGGATCTACCGTGACAGATCCAAGAGGATATTAGGACTTTCTCAGTCCAGGTACATCGACACCATAGTGAAGAGATTCAGTATGGAAGATTCCATGCGCGGTAATCTACCGGCTTGTCACGGGATCACCCTCTCCAAAGAGATGTCTCCCAAGACTGATTTGGAGAGGGATCGCATGTCTATTATACCCTACGCTTCTGCGGTAGGCTCTATAATGTATGCGATGTTGTGTACCAGACCGGATGTGGCTTATGCACTGAGTGTGGTAAGCAGGTATCAGTCAAACCCTGGGGAGAAACATTGGATAGCAGTAAAGAACATTCTCAAGTACCTGAGAAGGACTAAGGAGATGTTCTTGGTGTATGGCGGAAAAGACCTGCAGATTGAGGCCTTTGCTGACTCCAGCTTCCAGAGTGACAAGGATGATTCCAAGTCCATGTCGGGTTTTGTCTTTACCCTCAATGGAGGGGCGGTGTGTTGGAAGAGCTCCAAACAGGAAACCGTTGCTGACTCGACTATGGAAGCGGAATACATCGCTGCATCTGATGCCGCAAAAGAAGCTGTCTGGATGAGGAAGTTCTTGAAAGAACTTCAGGTGGTTCCGTCCATTGTTGACCCAATACCTCTGTATTGCGACAACAACGGGGCTATAGCTTTAGCGAAGGAACCCAGGTCCCATCAGAAATCCAGACACATCTTAAGGCGGTATCACCTGATCAGGGAGATTGTGGATCGCCAGGAGATCGAGGTCCGGAGAGTTGCATCAGAGGATAACACAGCAGATCCATTCACCAAGGCCTTGCCCCAGACTCAGTTCGAGCGGCTGATCGAGATGATAGGTCTTCGATACGCCAGTACATGGCCTTAGTGCAAGTGGGAGATTGTTAGTGTATATGCCCTAGAGGCCATTACTGTATCATACTAGTTTGTATATTACTTAATGGAAGCTTGGGATATTCACAGTTGTATATACAATCTTGCTCGAAATGGTAGTATGCTACTTGGTTTGTCTCTGCTTTAATATGTGCATGTGTTTCTTTTAGCATATTGCAGGTATACATATTAGTAGAGCCCTTAGGATCTTTGCTTGATTACCAGCGTTGTGATGGCGCTCGCACTCGTGGGAGCTGGGTAATCTATAAGCACATCCTTATATAGGTCCCTGGTCGTTGGACTATCGAGACAGGGCATCGATACTCCGGAGTAGACTAGCGTATGCGCTTCTCATCCCAGTGTGGGAGACGGTCTGTCCCACAGCCGTTAGTACGTCGTACTTGGGATAGTATGCGGGTGCTCGTTAGGTTACGAGTACACTGGACAGGACTCGTCGGGAACTTTTGGTTGGTAATATACCTATCGTCAGTTATCAGTTCCCAGGTGACATGAGTACAGCTTAGTCCGCTGACTTGACACTGTCACTTCGCCTCGAGTGTGTTCCCACTGCACTTTGATTACTACCCTACCACGGCTCAGAGGAGTCGTGCAAACAGGTAGTTTTTGGGTGCAGTCCCGAAGCACTTGGAGGCAGTGACGGTTAGACAGGATTGGTCTCTCCCGGTATTAGGGGTTGACATCGCGCTGTGTCCAGGAGAGCCATTACACGAGTAGTCCCTGGCCAGGGCAAGAGAGATATACTGGTAGGCTTCCAGTGTTATCTCAGGGTGTTCTGGGCTTCACTCCGACACGACTTGTACCGCTATTAGGGGACTGACGTTCACCGCCCCCCTAGGCCCGCCATGCGATGTATCAGACGAACAGACCGGACTGTACGGAGACTGTCACATACAGGCTCAGTAGGAGTGCAGATGGGGTTCACCTCGTCAGTCTTCTTATCGACATCTACCTGGGGACCGTTACGTACAGCTAGTGCCGCTTGCGGTCTGTGGTTAAACCCACTGCCAGCGTAGTGTCGAGTCTTTAGAGTCCCACACAGAGAGCTATTCGCCTTTAGGCAAAACGAGTAGAGGTCGCATGGTTTTGCGACAGGGTTCGTTCGCATCCGCGCACTTGTGCACGGTTGCTGTCCGGACAGTTTATACTAGCGGGCTTTGGTTTAAGCCGGATCCTAGTATATGATTTGAGATTGGTTTTTCTCATTGTGTTCGTGTTCCTCGGATCACGAATGCGGGTGCGTATGCACGGTTGCTTGAGATTGAGGGAGAGGACCTTGTTTAGGGTTAATGACTATTGTCATTTTATTAACCCTATTGTTTTTGTGTGTATTATTGTTAATTAATAATTAGCTTAATTATTGTGCACGGTTGTTGTTGTTGACAGTTTGACTTTGTTGACTTGTTGACCAAGTTGACAATTTGACCATGATCATTTCATTTGGAAGATGCTCTTTGATTCTTGCAATTTGCATTAATGATGAAATGATAATGGTCACCTCTTGATAAAACCATGACAATTTTCTTGCTAATTATTAATTAAAATAACTCACACATATTAGTGAGAATGGCTCACTAATATTTCATTCTATCATATCTTTTCTCTCTCTTGCTCATCCTCTCCCTCAAGCTCTCTCCCTCTCATGTGTTGAGAAACAAAAAGCTTGAGAAAAACCTTCACTTGATCTTCTCTACTCACTTCTAGGGTTCAAGTCTTAGCATTTCTTGCACTCTAGTTACTCCGAGCTTGGAGTTGAAGCTAAAGGTCGAGGCTTTCGGGTGGATCGTTCTTTGACGGAAGGAGACATGCAAGGTGAGGCCTTTCTACCATTCCGACGAGCAAGGAGAGAAGGAGTTCGAGCTCAAGGTATAACCTTTCTACAACTTTGTTAGTTGTTAGTTTACTTTAGTTAGTTTTAGTTTAGCAAAGATCCTCCAAGTCAAGGTCCATGTTTCCTAAGTCATTAAAAATCCGATTTTTATTATGTTTTCCGCCTCCCCGCAAGCACCGGGGTGGGCAACGTGGACTTACATAATCAAATACTCAAGATGTCCATAATAGCTCAACACTTGAGCGGAGTTTAAAGATTCCAGAATACGTCACAGTAGCAACGGTCCAGCCGTAGAAAGGTCAAGCCAACGCCTCACATGTGGCACGCTGTACTGACCCAAACCCTTAGGTTCAAAGGGCAATTCAAGACGGTCACATAATCGAGTTAAGGTTTGTTGTCTTCTAGAGGGCCCATCGCATCACTTGCACGTTTTTCCGAAAGATTTAAACCTGAGAAAAATTCAACACTTGAATGTTTTTCGTGCCCCGAAAAAATTGAGTTAATGATATCCGTTCGAACATTTTAATACTTTCTAAATTATCCAGAATAACAGAATAAAATTAAATATTCCGATCGAATCGATGATTACAAAATAGACCCCTGAATACTCAACCCTTGAGTTATAATAAAAATACCCATAAAATACAAATAACAGAACTAGGAATTACTGTACAGAAATGAGTACCAATATCCCCTGTACTGCCGCGGATTCGCGGCCCAAGCGCGGTACGGCCGCGGTTCCGCGGCGGTTTAATTGTATTGTGTTCTCGATTTTCACAACAATTCTTATATTCACCTGCTGAATTTTTAGGTATTTTTAATTCTGAAAAAAACCAGTTTTTAAAAAATGTACAGAGAGGGGTCTAAGTTGACGTCTTCGGGTTCGATCGGGGTTTTAACTTCGTTAACACATCGCCTAATGCTCTATCTAGGCTCTGATACCACTGTAGGGTTACTAGGCACACTAACGAGGCTCAACGAGGCATCGACTATGCCAAAATTAAGCCTCGTTAGTGTGCCTAGTAACCCTACAATGGTATCAGAGCCTAGCTAGAGCACTAGGCGATGTGTTAACAAAGTTAAAACCCCGATCGAACCCGAAGACGTCAATTTAGACCCCTCTCTATACATTTTTTAAAAACTATTTTTTTAGAATTAAAAATAACTGAAATAAATGTAAACCACCATTTAAAAATAGAATGGTGTGTGTCTTGTACACCCATGTTTAGTGTATCATCAACCATGATACAAAACAAAACACTTTTAATATATATATATATATATATATATCATATATATATATATATATATATATTCAAGTGTGCAAGTGTGAGAAAAGCCCTAAAGTGAATAAGTGTTAGCAAATGTAAATTAGTATATCTAATATACAATTATACACTTAATTATTAAATCAACACTTGACTTAATAATCCGGTCATATCTCATATAACCGGCTAACATCCATCGTATCGACTTATCGAATCAACGCTTGATTCGATAACCCGGTCATATCATATATGACCGACCGATACAAAAAGTCACGAGAATAGAATACGGTATCACATACACGCATTTATTCTCGGTCTTGCACATATCACATACGTGCTCCAATTTCGTTTCGCCTAAGCCAGTAAAACCTATGTGTAGGACTCTAAAGACTCGTCAATACGCTGGCAGTAGGTGATGATCACATCACGCACCCACAAGCCGTCAGCGGTACTAGCTGGACATAACGGCTATCCGGGTATTGAGCGATCAGAAGATCAGCAAGCAAGCCCGCTCCAACTCCTGTGAAAGCCTGCCGGCAACACTTCCCGTACAGTCCGGTCTCCTCGTCTGATATGTCACATATCAAGTCTAGGGGTGGTAAACGTCAGACCCCAGTAACCGATAAGTTGTGCCGATGTGAGGCTAATAACGGGTCGAGAAACTACTGGTAAGACTTACCAGTAAATCTCTAATCAGCCCTGGCCAGGGACTTCCCTGTCACGGCCAATCGAGCACAGCGCAACATCAACCCCCAATACCGAGAGAGACGAAACCCCTCCTATCGCTCATTGCCTCGATGTGACTCGGGACTGTACCCAAAAACCACCGTTTCGCACGCCCTCATGGACGTGGTAAGGTGGAAATCAAAGCACAGTGGGAATCACACAAGACTCTATGACGATCTCGGTTCTACAGACTAACCTGCACAAGTGTCACCAGAGAACTGCTATCTGACTTGAGGTATAATACCATCTGGGAGTTCTCGGCAAGTCCGTCTAGTGTACCCAGTCTCCACTAAGCACCCGTATACCATCTCTGATGTCAAACACCAATGGATATGGGATCATCCATCGCCCATCTCATGGGTCGAGAAGAGTATACGCTAGTCTACTCTTGGATATCGATGCCCCGTCTCGATACACCCATGACTAGGGACCTTGAAGGATGTACTTATGGACTACCATGTCCCCACAAGTATGATCCGCATCATAGTCCAGGTAGTCAAGTACACATCCTAAGGGCTTTACCATCATGTAACTATAAGACAGTATAAAGAGACAAGTATACATGTTAAAGTAAAGAGCAACCAGATAGCATACTATCATGACGAGCAAGAAAGTCCTCTCTATATAGGTCCAAGCATCCAATATAATATACATCATCTGTACAATACTGGCCTCTAGGGCATACATACAACTAACAGAAAGAATAATACACTGGTTTTCTAAGTCTGAAACAATATAAAAGTCTGGTTGATGGAATTTTACTAGATACAACTGAAAATGAATAAGTACAATGGTGGTCATGATGCGAGTGAACCCACCTACTAAAGAAATCACCTGGAATGAAGTAATGTGCCAACAAAGCCGTAACGAAACCTGTAAAGCAAAACCTGCAAGAAACTGTGGCACAACGGGGGTGAGTTGCTAACTCGTGAGTAGAAAACATCACAGAGCAGAAATCTTATATATGACTCATCCTAGGTCAATACGATCAAATATATATATAAACCTCAAATGATAAAGTCTGAAGCATGAAAAGGTGGCAAGAGTAAACATCTATACATAAGTGTAGTACCAAGTGCTCGTGTCAGTGCCTTAGCTAGCAACATATCATAAATATGAGGTATGATCAATGTAATCAGTGTCAACTATATCATAAAGTCTATGAGTATGTGGCTACCATCCAACTATGTAATCAATGTCTGTATGCATATGGATCTCGTCCATGTGTCAACCAATGACATAACAACATCATGCATGTAAAAGTCATAAAAGCATATGCATGAATGTATGAGGATATAAATCAACATGTGTCCCTCGCGACACATCAAAATCATGGAACCTGAGTGCAAAGCATCGACACTCGAAAACATCATGAAACCCGTGCCCAGCATCGGCACGTAAATCCTAATATATATCGGGCTCCTGTAAGTCGATGTGCAACACCCCACGAGTTGCGGGGAGGCGGAAATATGAAAAACGATCTTGTTTTGAAGCATACATCGACTAACCGAAGATCTTTGCTAAACTATAATTAACAATAACCATAGAGTTCTTAGCTACTATGTAAAGAGATTATACCTAATGATTCTAGTCCTTCGTCTTTGTGATCTCTACGTCCTCCTCGGCCTCCTTTCCGTAATAGAAGATCCACCCGAGTACCCTAATCCAAGCTACACCTCAAGACTTGAGGTAACTTTGTTTCTCTAGTTGCTAACCAAAGTAACTAAGATGATGTAGAGTTAGGTTATGGAGTGTTTAGTCTATCCCAATCCTTGGTCTCAACTCATGAGTGGTAGGATTAGGGTTTGAAGAAGGAGTGCACTTGAGGAGAGAGAAGGTGGAGATGATAATGAGAATGAAAAGCTTCTCACTTGAATATATCAAACATAATGAATTATCAAATAAATGAATATAAATGATTATTCACCATGCTTCATTAATTCAATAAGAGTGATTCACTATATGAGTCATTAAGCAATAAATGATGCATTAATGACATAGTGAATCACACTAATGAGTCACAATTTGCATTAAATGAAAATGCCACCTTAACCTCCTTAGTCACCCTCCTTCTAGAAGCTTCTCGGAAAATTACGAGAACGCCCCTCGCATCCGTGAAAACACGGAAAAACTATAGACTGCATAAAACCAATAACCCGATACTAGAATCTGGCTTAAACCGAATCTGGCTAGTAAAAACTATCCGAATGTCGTACTTGCGTTTAAACACGTATGCGTCCGAACCCTTTGTCGTAAAACTGTACGACCTCTATATCATTTCGCCTGGAGTTGGGAAAACTCTGTGTGGGACTCTAAAGACTCGACTACTACGCCGGTAGTGGGTTTAACCACAGACCGCAAGCGGCACTAGTTGTACGTAACGGTCCCCAGGTAGATGTCGATAAGAAGGCCGGTGAGGATACCCATCCGATCTCCTACTGAGCCTGTGCGTGACAATATCCGTGCAGTCCGGTCTGTTCGTCTAAGAGTATTGCATGTATGGTCTAGGGAGGTGGTAAACGTCAGACCCCTAATAACCGTACAAGTCATGTCGGTATGGCTCTATCACCATCCGAGAATCTAATGATCAATCTATCAGTAATTCTCAATCAGCCCTGGCCAGGGGCTTATGGTAATGACCAACCGATCACTGTGCGATATCAACTCCCTATACCGGGAGAAACAAATCCCTAACAGTCACTCACTGCCTCCACGTGGCTCGGGATTATGCCCAACTAAAACCTGTTTGCACGACTCCTTTGAACCGTGGTAGGGTAGTAATCAAAGCACAGTGGGAACTCACACGAGACAAATGATGACTTTAAGTCAACGGACTATCTGCACACATGTCACCTGAGAACTGCTATCTGACGTTAAGTATAAATACCATCCAGTTAGTTCTCGGCGAGTCCTGTTCGGTGTACTCACACCCAGTGAGCATCTGTATACAATCTTAGGTGCACTCCACCAATGGCTGCGGGACCAATCCATCGCCCCTCCTCAGGGTCTAGATATGTATACACCAGTCTACTCCGGAGTATCGATGCCCAGTCTCGATACTCCTATGACCAGAGACATCTAAGGATGTGCCTATTGACTATCCAGCTCCCACTAGTATGACTGCCATCACAATGCGGGTAGTCAGGCAAACATCCTAAGGGCTTTATCAACATGTATATATATATATGAATACTACCCAAAATATATCAAATGTTAAGATAAAGACAAACCAAATAGCGTACTATTATATTAAGCAAGACTGTTATGTACATACATATCCCAGTATCCTATACAATGAAGGCCTCTAGGGCATATATATCCAACAATCTCCCACTTGCACTAGGGCCTATAATTGGCGCAATGAGTACCCACTGTCTTCACTATATCCAGTTGCTGGAGTACCGCATGCCCAACATCTCAAATAGCCTCTCGAACTGAACTTGAGGGATGGCCTTTGTGAATGGATCTACCGTGTTGTCTTTTGTATCCACTCTCCGTACCTCGATCTCCCGACGATCAACGATCTCCTTGATCAGGTGAAAACGCCTTAAGATATGCCTGGATTTCTGATGGGACCTGGGTTCCTTTGCCAATGCTACGGCCCCATTGTTATCACAATACAGAGTTATTGGATTGGAAATGGACGGAACCACCTGAAGTTCAGAAATGAACTTCCTCATCCAGACAGCCTCTTTTGCGGCTTCACTAGCAGCTATATACTCAGCCTCCATAGTTGAGTCTGCGACGGTATCCTGTTTGAAACTCTTCCAACATACCGCCCCTCCATTGAGAGTAAACACAAAACCCGAAATGGATTTAGAATCATCTTTGTCACTTTGGAAGCCGGAGTCGGTAAAAGGCTCTACTTGGAGGTCCTCACTACCGAAAATTAAGAACATCTCCTTAGTCCTACTCAGGTACATGAGAATGTTCTTTACCTCTATCCAATGTTTCTCACCTGGGTCAGACTGATACCTGCTTACCACACCAAGTGCGTAAGCTACATCCGGTCTTGTACATAACATCACATACTGTTCAGTTGATAAAACTGCACATTTGTTATTACATTTTTCCTACCATTTCCATATTAAAAAAGGCCTTTATTATAATATATCATACATATGAGGGTTTATGTGTAAAAATACTTTTTTCCATATATTGATATATTATAATTAGAATTTGGTAGGAAAATGTATGCAAATAATATCATTGACCTAATCCTAGTGGAACTAAGTCTACTAAATATTATTTAAGTTGTTGTGCAAAATTTTCAGGGCAGAAATCAAGGAAATCAAAGTTGGCAAATCAAATCTACCAAAGATATTCAAGAAACTAATTCTGGTAGAAATGTAGAAAAGATTTTTAAAGTCTAGATACTCAAAAGATTACCAAGTGTTACAGATATGAAGCTACAAAAATTAGAGGCCATGATCTCACCAAAAGGAGGCGGATCCGCGGCGAAACCTATCCAATGGCAGCGGTTCCGCCGCGGATTTGAAGAGTTAAGATATGGAATTGTGGTGGTTAGGATCCTAACAACTAGTTTCCATATTAGTTAACTAGGGTTCTAGCTCTGTGACTATAAATAAGGACCGAGAGCCTCTTGGAAAAATCATCAAGTCGACGAGATCACGAAGTCCAAGATGGCTCACGCATCCAGACTGATCATCAACTGTTCATCTACCTCCTTGGAAGAGATCGAGAAGCAAACTAGTCTTTGTAATCATTTTCTAAGGAATCAAAGTGTAATGAATATTGTTGATTAACAAAGTTAGCTTTCTTTTTCTTATTCTATTTCTTCGTAGTTTAATTATGCATTTTCTCTCCATCTCTTTTTCTCCCAACATGCGCGAGTAATTCTCCGCTTGTTAGGGTTCGTAGGATTAGGGTAGGCTAATGGATGATGAACATCTCTAAACCCTTTTTAAGTCCTATAAAGTTTATGAACTTTATCAAAAGAATCATTAACATCCTAATCGGGCGCGCTAATAATTCTTTGTTAGTTCCGACCGCGATTAGAGATTAGATTAATGATTGTTTTGGTAAAGGCTAGATATGAACGGAGTTCCGTGTGGAGATAAGGGTTAAGAGTGGGATTCCTTTTCCCTCCAGAAACCCTAATCTACACGCATCACCGTCGTTCTAGTTTAAATCTATTAAAGGATAAAAAGGTTAACTTTTAATTAATCGTCCAGAACTACTAAATCCTAACGAACCCTACAAGCCTTTTTATTATATTAACTACATCCCTAAAATAATCTAGATCTATATATTTTGCATTCTTGCTTAACGTAGATCTAGAAACCTTTCCACAAAATTCTTTATTCCTCCTCTCTTTTTCAACACATCTAAAGTAAGAGTAAAAGATTCAACGTTTCTCTGAGGACGACCCGTACTCACCTCGATCTATCTACACGCGACACCGTTCTGATTGCGGTTACACTACAAACACACTTTCTCGCATTCAATCAAATGGCGCCGTTGCCTCGGAGACGTGCGTAATTTTTTATTCTTTCTATTTATGTTGAATTCTTAGATGATTCATATCATTATTAAAACAAAACTGCAAATTGCATATTTAACGATTTGTGTGTGAATTTTGCGAGGGAATCTGGAGTCACGGACTTGAGGAAACAGGAGATCTAGGGTTTCACACTTCTCTAGTATCTTTCTTAACTCCTTCTCTCTCCTCTCAAATCCAATAAAATCTATTTTCTGCAGGATTGTTTACAAAATATCGCCGCTCAAAAAACTTTTTGCAAAGTTTGGTTTTGCGGTTTGTTTTTGCATATTTTAATACGGATTATTAAGGGGCAAGACCAAATCCAGATTAGGTGGGGATTTCATCACCCTTCCTAAGCACCATAAATCACAAACCGAGCATCCGCATCAACCCTACATTAATTTAAAAGATATTTAGACCAGACTCTAAGAACTGTCGCGCTCATTAAGGACAGAGGAAGGTCGTGGGTAATCTATCGCTTATCCGCATTACTTTTGTGGTGACTAGGTAAGTGTATCCAAGGCAAGTGGTTACTTAATTAGGACCACTACTTTTGTAGTGGGGAGCCTCCCACTCACCTGGCACTTACCTGGCTACAAGGATAGTAAAGAGGCGGTAGAGGATTTATCCTGCGGCTTGTCCTTTGGAACTCTAGGAGCGGTCTAGAGACTGGACCTAGGTAACCATAGTTCTAGGGTTGTTTGTGCATTTTTGTGTGATTTGTCTAAATCCGTCATTTTTCAAAACAAACCAATTATTTTCTCCCCTTTTTACCCCTTCCCCCTTCTTCTCTTCTTATAATGGGTGACCTAAACAGAAGAACACTTGCCGAGCTTTGCTGTCCACAACCAGATATCTCTTGTTTTCGTAATCCCTTCGGTACACCGTCCGGCTCTTCCATGTCCTTAAGAGATCATATAGAACAAGCAGGAAGAAATAGTTGGCCACCTCAGTCTTGGTCTTATCAACCGTATCCTAATCCTACACCTGTTTCAGTTCATACCCAGAGTGAGGAAGCCCCTAGACGAATGTCCATTGCTGAGCACATAGTTAGGTCTAGTGGCCAAAGTTTCAACCCGGACCAATATCAACCATCACCACCACTGTCCGGAGAAGAGTTTGATATGCGGTTTATGGCATATAAGATGTCTGTTGAAAATAGCCAACCAACCAACCCATATCACTATTCTTCTTATCATAATATTGATCCTACTCCTACCCAAGTTCCGCAACCATTCTATTCCTATCAATCCAATCCGACTTTTCCTCCTACTCTAGACAGTTCTTCTAATCAGTCATTTGGGAGTTTTAATTATCCACAGGAATTTCAATCTTATACTGAAACCCCTTATCAACCCAAGACTAGTCTGGAGCAGACATTAGAAAAATTTCTGGAACTGTCGAACCAAATTAGGAAGGATTTGGGTAGTAAGACAGAACTGTACACCCTTCCTTATCAAACCTCCCCATTCCAAACTGAAATCCACAACTCCAGTTTCATAAATTCATCAAGTACACCAAATAGAATGTCTGATAAGTTGTGTGACTTTGTAGTGTTTGATTTACCCGACTGTGAAGGGTCCATTTCAAGTGAAACCATACCCAACCCTTATGATCTCTGCACCTCCACTCTTG
Organism: Agapanthus africanus; assembly: GCA_030015575.1. Classification (NCBI taxonomy): domain Eukaryota; kingdom Viridiplantae; phylum Streptophyta; class Magnoliopsida; order Asparagales; family Amaryllidaceae; genus Agapanthus; species Agapanthus africanus. The sequence continues at coordinate 732,555,682 of CM057339.1, forward strand.
AACCAAAACTGATTGAAAACCATAATTTTGATGAGGTGTTTGAGAATTTTAACCTTCACTTGAATAAGGTGATTGACGTTGGGGATATATTGATTGATGAACCCGAAATTTTGGATGATTTTGTCCCACCAATTCATCAAATCCTTTTACTTCCTTGTGGTCATCATCTTGAGCCTTTAATTCTTCCCGAACCCCAAATATATCTTGAAGTTAATGATAACGGTATACCCGAAGATCAGACCGAAATACAGCCTCCATCTTCCACATCTGGTACAGCAGCACTCGACACACCAATTTGTTTACCCATTTCACCTTCTACTTTCTTCGGTTCTTCTTCTGTTTCTATAGTTTCAGTGAGTTTTGATGAATCACAATCTGTTAATTCAAGTTCAATAATACCAGAAATTCAACTCGATACTTTTGAAAATGAGGTAGATGAGTTTTTCGAGTCCACTACCTCAATGATTTTTGATGAATCAAGTAGGATAAATTCTGGCACAAAACTCTTTGACAGCAAAATGTTCAATCACACCATTGATAAAAGTTTTGAAGAACTTTTTGCTGACGAACTTGAATTTTTAAACAATACGGATTTTGTGATTGATCAATCTCCACCTATAGAGGTTGAACCGTCACCATTCCTTCTTCCTAATCATTCACATTCATCCTCATTTTTTCTTTTCTCTAATTTCAAACCCTTTCCAGACCACCTCTTATCCCTTCCCCATTTTTTCTTGACTCGATACAATACATTCTTCAACCGATCTATACGCTATACTGATAAAATATTTGAATGGTTGGTGTTAACTTTTGGTCTTTGTAAAGTCTTATTTTGACCAAATGACTCACCCCCTCTTACAATGCTTCATATTGTCTAACTCATGTTTGAGGGGGGTGGTATATTTTTGGCTCTTGAACATAACTTTTGTCCTCAAATTTGTGAGCCAAAAATAAGTTTGGGGGAGGATTTTCACTTTCATATATTCTTGCCCCCATTAATAATGTCCTTCCAAGCTTATAGGTTTTTGTGATCCAGCAGATAGCAACAGTGAGGACACTGTTGAAAACAAGTTTGGGGGAGCTTTGTCCTTATTTACGCATACTTTGCATTATACTATATATAAGCACAAATTTTTTTTTGATAATAAAAAAATAGAAAGTGAAAAATTATATATGAAAGATAGGAATAGTTTAAGAAAACCAAGAAAATTAGAAGTTTTCTTAAACGAACTAGTAATAAGTAGTTATGAGCTGTTGTCCCAAGGATTAGTAAGATGAAGGAAGTCACTAATCTGAGGATAAAAATAAGTCTGAAAAATAGTTTCTATTCTGGAAGCCAAACATTTGAATGTTGATACCCTACTATATGCACTTACACACGTCTTGAAACTCTGGATGGTAGAGGATACCTTGAAATGCTCTTGTCTAAAATCCAAAGTATGAAGGAAATGAAAAAAAATGAAGAAAATATAAAAATGGTGAAAAGAAAAAAAATGAACACTGGTTTTGTATCGCCAAGGCAGCAATAAAAAAATATAGCGAGGGTGCCTCTTCACCTAGTGCCCTAAGGCCAACTGGTCTGGGAGTCACTGCTAAGCCTTAGGTGGTGCAAGACGAGGAAAATATTATCACCTAATCAGCAAGCACTTGAGTAATCGGTCGCTTAGTAACTCAAGAAGTATTAACGGTCGCATGAAAAGGTGTGAGCAAACATAAATATTCATCAAGTTAAAAAGTACCGAGATAGATGGACAAGAGTATGATAGCTTGAATTGAATTCTCTGAGTGTAGGGATGTTCTATACACACACGTAGGGGTATATGATCAATGTTTGGATGAAAGGTAGGAATGAAGAATAAAGAAGATGTTTTATTGAGGGATAATGTGATTTCAAACATTTTTTCATGACTATTAAGATAGGGCTCATGACAACTGAAAAACTAGTGTAGTTGGAAACTCTTCTTTTCAAAGTCTTTCTTTTATGGTTCTTATCTTTATATATAAATTTCACCATCTCTCTTTTGTTATAGGATTTTGTGGGTGTAATCCGTTGAAAACCCTCAGGAGACAACACTCCTCCTACTAGGGACACCTAGAGGTTTAACAGCTTGTTCCACGTGCTCAGTGCAATCGTGTCTGCCTACGAAAGTGTGCTTAGTTTTCTCCTTTCCTTATCTCCTCTTGAATAAACTAGTTTGCTCGGGACGATCAAAGATAAGTTTGGGGGTATTTGTTCAGTTGATAAAACTGCATATTTGTTATTATATTTTTCCTACCATTTCCATATTAAAAAAGGTCTTTATTATAATATATCATACATATGAGGGTTTATGTGTAAAAATACTATTTTCCATGTATCGATATATTATAATTAGAATTTGGTAGGAAAATGTATGCAAATAATATCATTGACCTAATCCTAGTAGAACTAAGTCTACTAAATATTATTTAAGTTGTTGTGCAGAATTTTCAGGGCAGAAATCAAGGAAATCAAAGTTGGCAAATCAAATCTACCAAAAATATTGAAGAAACTAATTCTGGTAGAAATGTAGAAGAGATTTTCAAAGTCTAGATACTCAAAAGATTACCAAGTGTTACAGATATGAAGCTACAAAAATTAGAGGCCATGATCTCACCAAAAGGGGGCGGATCCGCGGCCAAACCTATCTAATGGCCGCGGTTCCGCCGCGGATTTGAATAGTTAAGATATGGGATTGTGGTGATTAGGATCCTAACAACTAGTTTCCATAATAGGAAACTAGGGTTCTGGCTCTGTGACTACAAATAAGGACCGACAGCCTCTTGGAAAAATCATCAAGTCGACGAGATCACGAAGTCCAAGACGGCTCACGCATCCAGACTGATCATCAACTATTCATCTACCTCCTTGGAAGAGATCGAGAAGCAAACTAGTCTATGTAATTATTTTCTAAGGAATCAAAGTGTAATGAATATTGTTGATTAACAAAGGTAGCTTTCTTTTTCTTATTCTATTTCTTCATAGTTTAATTATGCATTTTCTCTCCATCCCTTTTTCTCCCAACATGCGCGAGTAATTCTCCGCTTGTTAGGGTTCATTGGATTAGGGTAGGCTAATGGATGATGAACATCTCTAAACCCTTTTTAAGTCCTATAAAGTTTATGAACTTTATCAAAAGAATCATTAACATCCTAATCGGGCGCGCTAATAATTCTTTGTTAGTTCCGACCGCGATTAGAGATTAGATTAATGATTGTTTTGGTAAAGGCTAGATATGAACGGAGTTCCGTGTGGAGATAAGGGTTAAGAGTGGGATTCCTTTTCCCTCCAGAAACCCTAATCTACACGCATCACCGTCGTTCTAGTTTTAAATCTATTAAAGGATAAAAAGGGTAACTTTTAATTAATCGTCCAGAACTACTAAATCCTAACGAACCCTACAAGCCCTCTTATTATATTGACTGCATCCCTAAAATAATCTAGATCTATATATTTTGCATTCTTGCTTAACGTAGATCTAGAAACCTTTCCAAAAAATTCTTTATTCCTCCTCTCTTTTTCAACTCATCTAAAGTAAGAGTAAAAGATTCAACGTTTCCCTGAGGACGACCCGTACTCACTTCGGTCTAGCTACACGCGACACCGTTCTGATTGCGGTTATACTACAAACACACTTTCTCGCATTCAATCACATACATTATAGATCCTACTGCCGAAGCGTAGGGTAAAATGCTCATGCGATCCCTCTCTTCATCAGTCTTTGGAGACATCTCTTTGGAGAGGGTGATCCCGTGACAAGCGGGCATGTTACCGCGCTTGGAATCTTCCATACTAAACCTCTTTTGTATAGTGTCAATATACCTGGACTATGAAAGTCCTAACATTCTATTAGATCTATCACGATAGATCTTAATGCCCAAATTGTAGGTTTCATCACCCAAGTCTTTCATGGAGAATTTCTATGACAAGAAGAGCTTTACTGATTGTAGCATAGGGACATCATTCCCTATCAGTAGTATGTCGTCGACGTACAAAACGAGGAAGACTACTTCTCCTTCTACAATCTTCCTATAAATACATGGTTCATCTACATTTTTGATAAAGTCAAACTCTTTGACTGCCTCATCAAAGCAGATATTCTAACTTCGCGATGCTTGCTTTAATCCATAGATGGATTTAAGCAACCTGTACACTCTTCCGCTGTTCCCACTGTCTATGAAACCTTCTGGTTGATCCATGTAAACACTCTCTTCTAAATGTCCATTTAGAAAAGCTGTTTTTACATCCATCTGCCAGATTTCATAGTCATGGAAGGCAGCAATGGCAAGCAGGATCCGAATGGATTTAAGCATAGCTACAGGTAAAAAGGTTTCATCATAGTCCAATCCTGGTCTTTGACGAAAACCTTTTGCAACGAGTCTAGCTTTGTAGGTTTCCACTTGTCCAAGTGCACCAATCTTCTTTTTGAAGATCCATTTGCATCCAACTGGTTTCAGCCCAGGAGGAGCAACTTCTAAAGTCCATACTTTATTGGTGTACATGGATTCCATTTCGGATCTCATAGCATCCAGCCACTTCATCGAGTCAATACTCGTGATAGCCTGCTGAAAACTAGTAGGCTCATCATCATCGATGATGCAATTCTCTCGATCCCCATCTAGAAGAAAACCATAGTATATCTCTGGAGGATGAGAAAGCCTACTAGATCTGCGGAGTGGCGTTGGTTCGTCATGTTCTATTGAAATCTGAGGTTCTTCTAAGTCCTCGGTAGCAGTTTGAGGTTCTGCAATTTCTTCCAGCTCTACCGCGCTCCCACTAATTTCTTTTGCAAGAAATTCTCTCTCTAAGAAGACAATGTGGCGAGCGAAAAAAACCTTTTATTCTTCAGTGTGGTAGACCATGTACCCCCTTGAATGTTTGGGGTAACCTACAAACTTGCACAAAACCGATCGTGACTAGAGCTTGTCCGGTTTATGCTTTTTAACATATGCCGGACACCCCCATATCTTGATATACTTGAGATATGGTCTCTTCCCACTCCACATTTCATATGGAGTGGTAGGCACAGACTTAGTTGGAACTCTATTCAATAAGTATGCCGCTGATTCTAGAGCAAATCCCCAGAAGGAATGTCGCAACTCAGCACTACTCATCATTGAACACACCATATCTAATAGCGTGCGATTCCTCCTTTCTGATACACCATTATGCTGAGGTGTATAAGGCGGAGTAAGCTGAGAGAGAATTCCATTCTCTTTTAAGTATTCAAGGAAACTGGTACTTAAGTATTCTCCACCTCGATCAGATCGAAGTGTCTTGATACTTTTACCAGTTTGTTTCTCTACTTCATTTTTATACTCCTTAAACTTCTCAAAGGTCTCTGATTTATATTTCATTAAGAACACATGTCCATGCTTAGAGAAGTCATCAGTAAAAGTGATGAAGTAGGAGTGACCGCTTCGCGAATGTGTAGACATTGGACCACATACATCACTGTGTACAAGTCCCAAGAGTTCAGTAGCTCTTGCTCCGTGTCCGGAGAATGGAGATTTGGTCATTTTTCCTTTGATACATGATTGACAAGTTGCATATGATGAATATTCAAACGAATCTAGATATCCATCTTTATGTAACTTAGTCAACCTTGTTTCGTTAATATGACCAAGTCTACAATGCTATAGGAAGGCTTGATTTGAATCTGGAGCCTTTCGTTTAAGTGTGTTTTGAATATTGAAAATTCGAGGTTGATTAAATATGTATATGCCATTTTCCAGAGTGCCATACCCAATCAGTTCTTGATTTAGGAGAATGTTCATGACATTACATTCAAGAGAAAAATTATATCCTTTATTAGACAATAAAGATACTGATATAATATTACACAACATACTGGGAATACACAAAAACAGTTGTACAACACCAAAACGTGCCCACTAGTCAACCCTAGGTGATACTCCCCTATTGCAACAGCATCTACATGCATTCCATTGCCCATCCGGAGAGTCATATCACCTGCCCCCAGTACTCTACTATTTCTCAGATCCTGCAATGAATTACAGATGTGAGAACCAGAACCGGTATCAAGTACCCATGAGGTTGAGTTTACTGAAAGACAATTTTCGATTACGAACACACCTGAAGCAGAAGCAACCACTTGCTTCGTGTCCTTTGCCTTGAAGGCTATACAGTCCTTCTTCCAGTGCCCTTGCTTGTGACAATAATGGCATTCGTTTATATCCGCTTTCACCCTTCCTGCCTTTTTCTTTCCCTGCACCTTCTTGATCACACCCTTCGGTTTGGTGGCTTTCATCTTCTTCTTCCCTTTAGCTTTCACTTTATATTTAGAAGAGGATGATTGGCCAACATACAGAACGGGGGTCTTCTCCTTTTTCAAGGAGGTCTCTGTTACCCTCAACATGTTGAGGAGCTTCGGAAGATCAGCTTCCATTTCGTGCATGTTGAAGATAAGCACGAACTGAGAGAAGGTGTGGGGAAGGGACTACAAAATCAAGTCGATATATAAATCATTCTCTAGCACGCATCCCAGGTTTGCGAGTTCCTCAATGAGGCTGGTCATTTTGAGGACATGCTCTCCTACAGGCGATCCTGGAGCTAACCTCATCTGGAAGAGTTTCCTTGAGGTCTCGTACCTTGCGATACGGGAGTGTTCTCGATATAATTCCTTTACATAGAGAAAGATGGATACAATATCCATACTCTCGTGCTGTTTCTGGAGTTCATTGTTCATGGACGCCAGCATGATACACTTAGCTCGCTCACGATCCAGATCCCAAGTTTTGCGAACTTCCTTGTCCACAACTGAGGAATCTGGTCCAGGGATAAGGGGAGGAACATCGGTGGTAACATATGCTACTTTGTCATAAGTCAGTGCAATGTTGACGTTCCTTAGCCAATCTTTATAGTTCTGTCCGGTCAGTATATTTTTCTCAAGTAATAGTTTTAGTCCTGTTATGGTAGCTGCTAGAGAGAGAGAAAAGAAAACACTCAGCATATGCTTCTTGCAAGTTTAGATTGGTTATTAGTTTATCTAAACATGATGGCTCCCACTGTTCCCTCAAATCCTTCTTCAAAACCTAAAAGAAGAACTAGTCAGGATTTAATCACACGTCACAATACTTGCTTAACCTTTCAGCCAGGCTTGTGTTGGTACTTCGAGGGAGGTTTTCCAACGCTTTCGCGAAGTTCCTTAATTAAATAACCTCGTTTCCCTGGAGGCGTAGCCCCTCTAACACCTTTTTGGACACCTACTTGGTTTATAGCATTGATTGTTAAGTGAGAATGTTTCCCGAGAGTAATCCTACTCATCAGTGGGATCGAGATCCAACTATCATTGCATGATGCACTAGATGGAAGCCACTCTAGTCACCACACTCCAGAAGGTATGCTAAATCTGCAAGTTTTATATTTGAAACTCCCAATGTGATTTTTATACCCCAAGCTCTTATAGACCTTGACGTAGGCCAACAAGTCATAAGACGCAAGTCAAGTTCTACCCGTCGTTGTCCTGATTAATTTAGGTACATCGTACATGCCCTTGACGTAGGCCAACAAGGCTGTACGTCTGTCCTATACTAATGCATCTATCTATGCAACAAATAGGCAAACACACTGCTACCATACACTATGCCTTGACGTAGGTCAACAAGCATAGCATGAATACGATGTGCTGTCTATCTGAAACGACGAAGGGTTACGGCTGGTTTTTGGCAAAAAACCGTTAACGTAATGAACTTGATTTGATCGAAGGAACTAAGATAGCTTTTATTAAAAGGAGTGGTTTAAGCTCCGCATTTAAAATTTGTTTTTCCAAGAAAACCGAGTGGTTTTTAGAAATTGTTCCAACGATTCAGTTTAGGTTTTATTTTTCTTTGCATTAAAAATAATGCGTCCCATCTTGAACCTATCATTATAGATAACAACGAAAATACAACGTTCTCTTATGCCATCCGCATTCGCCACGGGGTCCCGTCATCACCCGTTAGGTTACTTAACTAACGGCAGAGCGGGGGCTGGGCTAGCGCGGGTGTAAAACATAAATGACGTCTAAATAACTATCATATATAGATATTGTACATTCGTCAGACGCAATAATAGGCATTCCAAATCATAGATAAACTTTATTGGATTTGCAAGCAATCCGCGTTTCTTTTGAGCCTGTAAGAAAAGAAGGATTACACAGTTGTGATGAATAGCCATTACCCCACCCTAGACCTCTACGGGTTTGGCAAACTACCCGCCAAGTACCCTAAGTGAAGCGGTCTCCCTCAACTCCGTGAGTAGGCTACTAAATACTTCGAAATACCCGGTAGTTTGTGCACCCCACCTTGGGTCTATCCTAGGAGCAAAAACAGTAAAAAGAAATAATACAACGGTGGCTACAACCGCAACCTGGATGTGCCCCGCAAAATAATATTACAACTTATTACAATTACATCGAATGAATTAATACAATAACCCATCACAAAACCCCGGCTAATCATCACAACAGTCCAATAGAGTTCATAATCACAAACAGTTAAAATATTACAGATATGTGCAACCCCCTGCCAACCGACAAACTAGCAGTTAGGGGAGGTTTACGAACACATAATACAGTTCATAGATATAATCATACAAGTAAACATCGTATAATTTCGATCGATTAAACACATTAAATTCTACTCCAAATCTTCTCTGTAAATTTGAAACCTGAGCAGAAAATAAACAGTACCAGAAAATACAAAATATCACAAAAGATGCACAGAGGAAAACTGGGCTGAATCGGCCCCAACTCGGCCGCGGATCCACGACGGATCTGTTAGTTGTATGTTTGCCCTAGAGGCCAGTATTGTACAGATGATGTATATTATATTGGATGCTTGGACATATATAGAGATGACTTTCTTGCTCGATATGATAGTATGCTATCTGGTTGCTCTTTATCTTAACATGTACACTAGTGTCTTTAAACTGTCTTTTAGTTACATGTTGGTAAAGCCCTTAGGATGTGTACTTGACTGCCTGGACTATGATGCAGATCATACTAATGGGGACATGGTAATCCATAAGTACATCCTTCAAGGTCCCTAGTCGTGGGTGTATCGAGACGGGGCATCGATATACCAGAGTAGACTAGCGTATACGCTTCTCGACCCATGAGATGGGCGATGGATGATCCCATATCCATTGGTGTTTGACATCAGAGATCGTATACGTGTGCTCAGTGGAGACTGGGTACACTGGACGGACTCGCCAAAAACTCCCAGATGGTATTATACCTCACGTCAGATGGCAGTTCTCAGGTGACACTTATACAGGTTAATCTGTAGACCCGAGATCGTCATAGAGTCTTGTGTGATTCCCACTGTGCTTTGATCTCTACCTTACCACGTCTATGAGGGCGTGCAAAACGGTGGTCTTTGGGTACAGTCCCGAGTCACATGGAGGCAATGAGCGATAGGAGGGGTTTCGTCTCTCCCGGTATTGGGGGTTGATGTTGCGCTGTGCTCGATTGGCCGTAACAGGGAAGTCCCTGGCCAGGGCTGATCAGAGATTTGCTGGTAAGTGTTACCAGTAGTTTCTCGACTCGTTATGAGCCTCACATCGGCACGACTTATCGGTTATTGGGGTCTAACGTTTACCACCCCTAGACTTGATATGCGACATATCAGACGAACAGACCGGACTGTATGGTAAGTGTTACTTGTTGGTTTCACAGGAGTGTGAGTGGGCTAGCTCGTCGATCTTCTGATCGCTCGATACCCGGATGGCCGTTACGTTTAGCAGACTGCTTGCGGCTTGTGGGTGCTTGATATGATCATCATCTGCTACCGGCGTATTGACGAGTCTTTAGAGTCCTACACAGAGGTTTCCTGGCTCAAGCGAAACAAAATAGGAGCGCATATGAGATATGTGCAGGACCGAGAATAATGCGTGTATGTGATACCGTATACCATTCTCGCAATGAATGTATCGAATGGTTATATTCGATATAACCTAGATATCGAATCAAGGATTGATTCGATAAGCCGATACATAGGATACTAGTCGGTTATATGCGATATGACCGGATCGTTAAATCAAGTGTTGATTTAATGATTTAATGTATAATTATATATTTGATATATTGCTTTGCATTAACTAGTATTGGTTCACTTTAAATGGATTTTCTCACTTGAAGTTCACAAGTTGTATATGTGATATACTTTTGTGCACTTGATTGTATCATGTTTGATGATGCATGAATTTTGGTTTTGTGTTAAGACTTAAACCATGGTTATGATAATAGTTAGGATTTTGATTCATTTACTTATTTATTTATCTATTCTTTCATGATAAATAAATAAAAGAAAACAAAATGGTTTCATTCTAACATGAAGCTTGTTGAAGCTTCAAGAAGGTTTGACTAATGTGACCATTTTGTCTTCATACTTAACACTAACCATTCTCACTTGACCATGGTCTATTCTCTACACTTAACCAAGGTTAGAAGATGATAAGTATTCATTTTTATTATTCTTTTAACAATGCTTATCATATTCTATCTACTTCTTCTTCTTCATCTTCAAGAAAGAAAACTAGCCACCATCAATGGCATCTTGAGTTCTAAAGTGAGAAATCCAATTCTAAAGTGAACCCACCTCCTATTTCTTCATCCTCTACCTCTTGCCAAGTGGTTTTGGGTGTTTTCTTCACAAGTTTCACAACTTGGTGAAGTCGGAGCTTGATCCAGTGTAGCCTCGACGTAGATCATCTTCGGCACGAAGCCGACGACCTATTCCGCCCTTTTTTCCGATGAAGCCGATGCGAGAGTCCGAGATTCGAGATGGACAGCGACGGGACGACTACGTGGAGTTAAGGAAGTGGATAACCGGATCTACAAAGGTTGTAGCTTCTTATCTTTAGTTAAGTTGTTAACTAGATTCGTATTTCGCCTAGATTTCTAGTCGACGATCCGTACTAGGATTTCTCGGCACCCATAAAATTTGAAATTGGCATGATTGATGCCTTGTGAGACCTCTATAGTGTGCCTAGGAACCCTACAGTGGTATCAGATCCTAGCTAGAGCCTTAGGCGAAGTCTAGACGAAGTTTGAAACCCGATCGAACCGAAACCCTAAAATCCATGATGCTCTCTGGAAATTTTCTGAAAACTGGGTTTTTTCCAAATTAAAAATATGCAGAAAATTCATCAGGACTTTCTAAGAATTACTGTGAAATACGATCACCCAATTCCTCCAAAGTGCGGCGGAACCGCGGCAGAAGCCTTGCTTCTGCGGCGGTTCCGCGGCCGTATGATGACGTCACCCACCCAATTTTGCACAGTAATTTCTTTTATTCAGTGCTGAGTTCTCTGGGAATTTTTAATATTTATTCAAGAGTTGAGTATTCTGGGTTGTATTGGGGACTCGGTATTTCGATCGGATTATCAAACTTTGTCTAAGTGTTTTCCGGATAATTTTTGAATATGTTTAAAAGTTCGACCGGATGTAAATACCCAATCTTTCCCCTGCCGGGAAATTTCTAATTGTTGGACTTTTCCGTAGTTTAAAGACGTTCGAAGTAGTGCAAGTAACGCGATGGTCCCTCTAGAAGACAACAAACCTTAACTCAATTATGTGACCGTCTTGAACTGCCCTTTGAACCTTCGGGTTTGTGGCAGTACGGCATGCCACATGTGAGGCGTTGGCTTGACCCTTCTACGGCTGGACCGTTGGTACTGAGGCATCAAGTGAATGTCTTTGAACTTATTTCATGTGTTGATCGGTTTCGGGAAAACTTGGGTGTTTGAATGTTCGATCGGAAATTTTAATATTTTCTATTTATCCGGAATGGGATACAATAATTGGAATTCACAAACAGTTATGAGATAACTGAATGAATGTAATAAATCTAGCAGTTTAGTCCCACATGATATTGAAAAGAGTTTTCGATAATGAGACTAAAATGCGGGGTTTATAATTGTTAGGCATGTGATGTCTAAGTATTTCATTTAATTAGGCATGCGATATCTAAAAAGGTTGCGAATTCCAACTGTTGTAGTTTTACACTTTCTTTTCTGTGACCGTAAGTGTAATATGTGATATCGCCAGTTTCGTTGCTATATGTCAACGACAATTGGGATGCGCATATTTAGTTAGGTTGATGACATGTGATGTTATGTGTTGCTGGATATGTTATATTGGATTGTCGTGTTTGAATAGCCGGGGGTTTTTATGTGAGATGAGTGTTTTTCAATTTCATTCATGTAAAAACTTGTATGTAATATTCTTTTATTTGGGGCACTTCCAGGTTGCGGAAGATGTCACCTTTTGTATATCATTTACTTTTCCGCATTAGGATAGACCCAAGGAGGGGAGCACAAGTAACCGGGTTCTGGGGTCCAGTGGGAGACCAACTCGAGGAGTCGAGTCCGGGTCTCCTAACCCTAGAATTGGCAGGGTTGCTTGCCGCTCTCGTAGGGGTCTAGGGGTGTGGGATTGGCTATTCATCACAACCGTGGAATCCGTGTTTTATATTGGTTCGTATTGAAAACACGGACGTCCTAGTATATCCAATATTTCATATGATATTTTCTGCTGCGATATCTGTGATGTGATCATGTGATGTTCTTTGATAGATACTTTATATAGTATATATGATATATTATATAGATGTTACTTATGTTTTGCACCCGCACTAGCCCTGCCCTGCTCTGTCGTTAGTTACCTAACCTAACAGTGCACGAGGGGACATCGAGGCGAATGCGGATGGCATAAGTGTACGTCGTATTTATCTGTGATGTTTAGGTACTTAAATGATGGGACTTCATTAATGTGATTAATGAAAGATAAGAAACCTAAGATGTTGTAGAATCAAATTTTAAACAAAACAGGTAGCTACAGTTCTTGCTTTGCATAGCGGTATATATGATAAACCCTGCACCTTATTCGATGAGGAAAAGACCGAGATCCCTTCACCGGGAGTGACTCCTTTAGCAATAACTGGCAGATGCTACACACTCGGTTTGACTTTTGATTGCTTCTATAGTTTCTGCTATGCACAGTGATATATATGATATATCCCGCACCTCATTCGACGAGGAAAGGGCCGACGATCCATTCACCGGGAGTGACCCCTGTAGCAAAACTGGAAAAGCCTCAAAATCACTCCATTTCAAAACTTCATTTTGATTCTACAACGATATCAAGTTCATTACGCTCATGGTTTTCAGAAAAAACCTGCGTAGCCCTCCGTCATTTTAGATAAGTACTACTTAGTATTCATGCTGCGGTAGTTTGGCCTCCGTCAAGGCGTAGTGTATGGTAGCTAACTAGTGCTTATCTGTCAGCATATGATGCGATTGGATTAGGGTATTCGTACGGCGTTGTTTGGCCTCCGTCAAGGGTCGTACGGGTGGGTTTAATTCGATCAAGAAATGACGGGTTGAACTTGACTAGCGCCCTGTGGGTAGTTTGGCCTCCGTCAAGGTCATAGGACGCTAGGGGCAAAAGTATTATCGGGAATTTCAAGTGTTGAAATTTGCAATGAGATTGCATACCTTCTATGAGATAGTTGGATCCCGATACCCACTGCTAGTAAGAGTTACTCCTGGGAGAGTTTTGCACACTACAATTAGCCGATCAAGTAGGTGTCTAGAAAGGTGTCAACGGGGTTACGCCTCTGGGAAAACGAGGTTTACATTAATTAGGTTCGTGCGAAAGCACAGGGGACCTCCCTCAAAGTACCGACACTGGCCTGGCTGAAAGTTCGACGAAGTTGTAGGGTGTAATTAATCCCAGCCAGTCTTTCCTTTTAGGGTTTGAAGGAAGATTTGGTAAAAACCAGTGGGAGCCATCCTGATTAGATAAGATAATAACCAATCTGATCTTGCACGAGCATACGCTAAAGTGTTTTCTTCTCTCTCTCTCCAGGTAGCGACCAGTTCATGCCCTAATAAAGATAATAATATGGATGTATTGACCGAACTCGCATGTTATACTGTGCAGGGGAACGTTGAACCCGTTCTATCTTATAAGTGTTATAAGAATGAACAGGAAACAGGAGAATATCTGGATTCTCACACCGCCCAAACGGAGAACATTCATGTTGATGCATCATCTTCGGGTGTGTTTGTCATTGAGAACTGTTTCTCAGTTCACCCTACGTTCTGGGTATTAGATACCGGATCAGGATCCCATATATGTAAACAGTTACATGGGCTACGGAAAGGTAGAGAACTGGGAAAAGGTGATCATTCCGTTCAAGTTGGGAATGGGGCAAATGTTGCAGCCAAAGCAGTTGGCGAATATCACCTAGTATTACCAAGTGGTGATACAATGATTCTGAATGAGTGCTACTATATACCGAACATGATGTGCAACATTATATCAGTTTCTTTATTAAGTAAAGAAGGATATAATTTTGTAGTAAAGGATAATGTTATGAATATATTCCTAGATCAAAAGTTGATTGCATCAGGCTCGCTACATAATGGCATATTCATTCTAAATCAAAATACAGTCCTCAATATACAAAACACACACAAGAGGAAAAGTTCAGAAATGAACGAATCCTACTTGTGGCATTGTAGACTTGGTCATATCAATGCGACACGACTGGCTAAGTTACATAAGGATGGTTATTTGAATCCGTTCGAATTATCATCTTATGATACTTGCCATTCATGTCTCAAAAGAAAAATGACCAAAGCTCCGTTTAGTGGACACGGAGAAAGAGTTACTGAACTCTTAAGACTGGTACATAGTGATGTATGCGGTCCCATGTCTACCCTTGCCAGGAACGGTTCTTCCTACTTCATTACATTCACTGATGCTCTCTCTAGATTCGGATATGTGTTCCTGATGAAACACAAATCAGAAGCTTTTGAGAAATTTAGAGAATATAAACAAGAAGTAGAGAACCAAACGGGCAAAAGTATTAAGATCCTTCGATCTGATCGAGGAGGAGAATACTTAAGTAACGAATTCAGAGATTATCTAAAAGAGAATGGGATTCTCTCTCTGCTTACTCCTCCTTATACACCACAGCACAACGGTGTATCGGAGCGGAGAAATCGCACCCTATTAGATATGGTGCGCTCTATGATGAGTGCAGCTGAGTTACCTATTTCCTTCTGGGGATATGCGCTGGAGACAACAGCATACCTATTGAATAGAGTTCCAACCAAATCAGTGCCTACCACTCCATATGAGATATGGAATGGCAAGAGACCATGTCTTAATTTTATTCAGATATGGGGTTGTCCGGCCTATGTTAAAACACAAAATCCGGACAAGCTCGAGGCAAGGTCTGTTCTATGTAAGTTTGTTGGATATCCCAAACATTCGCGAGGGTATTTGTTTCTCGACATGCCACTTTCTTAGAAAAGAGTTTTCTTATGAAACAAACAAGTAGCATTGAGGTAGAACTGGAAGAGGTTCCAGTAACACAAACTGTAACAGAAGATTTGGTAGAACCAGAGGATTCAGTAGAACTCGACGAACCCCAGCCTCTCCGCCGATCTAGTAGGGCATCTCGTCCACCTGAGAGATACTACGGTTTTCTCATTGACGGTGGAAGCGAGGATTGCATCATGGAGGATGATGACCCAACTAGTTTCGAGCAGGCCATAACGAGTGGGGACTCTGTGAAATGGATGGATGCTATGAGGTCCGAGATGGAATCCATGTACACCAACAAAGTATGGACTTTGGAAGTTGCTCCTGAAGGGGTAAAACCCATTGGGAGCAAGTGGATCTTCAAGAAAAAACTTGGTGTAGATGGGAAAGTGGAGACTTTCAAAGCTAGATTTGTTGCAAAAGGTTTTCGTCAAAGACCAGGTATGGACTATGACGAAACCTTTTCTCCAGTGGCTATGCTTAAATCCATCCGGATCATGCTTGCCATCGCTGCATATCATGACTACGAAATCTGCCAAATGGATGTTAAGACCGCTTTTCTAAATGGTGATTTAGAAGAGTGCGTGTACATGACTCAGCCAGAGGGCTTCGTAGACAGTGGGAGCAGCGGGAAGGTATGCAAGATGCTTAAATCCATTTATGGATTAAAGCAAGCATCGCGGAGTTGGAACATCTGTTTTGACGTCGTTATCAAAGAGTTTGATTTCGTCAAAAACCCAGATGAACCTTGTATTTACAAGAAGGTGGCAGAGAGTAAGGTTGTCTTCCTCGTATTGGACGTGGACGACATGCTCTTGATAGGAAATGATATTCCTATGCTGCAATCGGTCAAGCTCTTCTTATCACAAAGATTCTCAATGAAAGATCTTGGTGATGCCTCCTGCATATTGGGAATTAGGATCTATAGAGATAGATCCAAACGGATATTGGGATTGTCCCAATCCAGGTACATTGACACCATACTAAAAAGGTTTAGTATGGAAGAATCCAAGCGTGGGAACTTGCCCACGATCTCTGGAATCACTCTCTCCAAAGAGATGTCTCCCAAGACTGATTTGGAGAGAGCTCGCATGCAAGGGATACCCTATGCTTCGGTTGTAGGCTCTATCATGTACGTGATGCTATGTACCAGACCCGATGTTGCATACTCACTAAGTCTAGTGAGTAGGTATCAAGCTGATCCTGGAGAGAGTCACTGGACAGCTGTGAAGAGCATTCTCAAGTACTTACGAAGGACTAAAGAGATGCTCTTGGTGTATGGTAACGGAGAACTCCAAGTGGAGTCCTTTACCGATTCGAGCTTCCAGAGTGATAAGGACGACTCTAAGTCGCAGTCGGGATTTGTCTTTACCTTTTACGGAGGGGCGGTTAGCTGGAAGAGTTCCAAGCAGGAAACCGTGGCAGACTCGACGATGGAGGCTGAATACATCGCTGCCAACGATGCTGCCAAAGAGGCCGTCTGGATCAAGAAGTTCATTAGTGAACTTGGAGTGGTTCCATCCATTGAGCATCCAATACCTTTGTATTGCGATAACAATGGAGCGGTGGCTTTGGCCAAGGAACCCAGGTCCCATCAGCGGTCCAGGCATATTCTGAAGCGGTATCACCTGATCCGGGAGATAGTTGATCGCCGGGAGATCGAGGTCAGGAGTGTTGACACGAAGAACAACACGGCGGATCCACTCACGAAGGCTATATCCCAGATACAGTTTGAGAGACTCTTCGGGATGCTCGGTATGCGATACTACAGCAGCTGGCCTTAGTGCAAGTGGGAGATTGTTAGTTGTATGTATGCCCTAGAGGCCAGTATTGTACAGATGATGTATATTATATTGGATGCTTGGACATATATAGAGATGACTTTCTTGCTCGATATGATAGTATGCTATCTGGTTGCTCTTTATCTTAACATGTACACTAGTCTCTTTAAACTGTCTTTTAGTTACATGTTGGTAAAGCCCTTAGGATGTGTACTTGACTGCCTGGACTATGATGCAGATCATACTAGTGGGGACATGGTAGTCCATAAGTACATCCTTCGAGATCCCTAGTCATGGGTGTATCGAGACGGGGCATCGATATACCATAGTAGACTAGCGTATACGCTTCTCGACCCATGAGATGGGCGATGGATGATCCCATATCCATTGGTGTTTGACATCAGAGATCGTATACGGGTGCTCAGTGGAGACTGGGTACACTGGACAGACTCGCCGAGAACTCCCAGATGGTATTATACCTCACGTCAGATGGCAGTTCTCAGGTGACACTTATACAGGATAGTCTGTAGACCCGAGATCGTCATAGAGTCTTGTGTGATTCCCACTGTGCTTTGATCTCTACCTTACCACGTCCATGAGGGCGTGCAAAACGGTGGTCTTTGGGTACAGTCCCGAGTCACATGGAGGCAATGAGCGATAGGAGGGGTTTCGTCTCTCCCGGTATTGGGGGTTGATGTTGCGCTGTGCTCGATTGGCCGTAACAGGGAAGTCCCTGGCCAGGGCTGATCAGAGATTTGCTGGTAAGTGTTACCAGTAGTTTCTCGACCCGTTATGAGCCTCAAATCGGCACGACTTATCGGTTATTGGGGTCTGATGTTTACCACCCCTAGACTTGATATGCGACATATCAGACGAACAGACCGGACTGTATGGTAAGTGTTACTGGTTGGTTTCACAGGAGTGTGAGCGGGCTAGCTCGTCGATCTTCTGATCGCTCGATACCCGGATGGCCGTTACGTTTAGCAGACCGTTTGCGGCTTGTGGGTGCTTGATATGATCATCATCTACTACCGGCGTATTGACGAGTCTTTAGAGTCCTACACAGAGGTTTCCTGGCTCAAGCGAAACGAAATAGGAGCGCATATGAGATATGTGCAGGACCGAGAATAATGCGTGTATGTGATACCGTATACCATTCTCGCGATGAATGTATCGAATGGTTATATTCGATATAACCTAGATATCGAATCAAGGATTGATTCGATAAGCTGATACATAGGATACTAGTCGGTTATATGTGATATGACCAGATCGTTAAATCAAGTGTTGATTTAATGATTTAATGTATAATTATATATTTGATATATTGCTTTGCATTAACTAGTATTGGTTCACTTTAAATGGATTTTCTCACTTGAAGTTCACAAGTTGTATATGTGATATACTTTTGTGCACTTGATTGTATCATGTTTGATGATGCATGAATTTTGGTTTTGTGTTAAGACTTAAACCATGGTTATGATAATAGTTAGGGTTTTGATTCATTTACTTATTTATTTTTCTATTCTTTCATGATAAATAAATAAAAGAAAACATGAAGCTTATTGAAGCTTCAAGAAGGTTTGACTAATGTGACCATTTTGTCTTCATACTTAACCCTAACCATTCTCACTTGACCATGGTCTATTCTCTACACTTAACCAAGGTTAGACGATGATAAGTATTCATTTTTATTATTCTTTTAACAATACTTATCATATTCTATCTACTTATTCTTCTTCATCTTCAAGAAAGAAAACTAGCCACCATCAATGGCATCTTGAGTTCTAAAGTGAGAAATCCAATTCTAAAGTGAACCCACCTCCTATTTCTTCATCCTCTACCTCTTGCCAAGTGGTTTTGGGTGTTTTCTTCACAAGTTTCACAACTTGGTGAAGTCGGAGCTTGATCCAGTGTAGCCTCGACGTAGATCATCTTCGGCACGAAGCCGAGGACCTATTCCGCTCATTTCTCCGATGAAGCCGATGCGAGAGTCCGAGATTCGAGATGGACAGCGAGGGACGACTAAGTGGATAACCGGATCTACAAAGGTTGTAGCTTCTTATCTTTAGTTAAGTTGTTAACTAGATTCGTATTTCGCCTAGATTTCTAGTCGACGATCCGTACTAGGGTTTCTCGGCACCCATAAAATTTGAAATTGGCATGGTTGATGCCTTGTGAGACCTCTATAGTGTACTTAGGAACCCTACAGGATCGGTAGGATCGGCCGTGACTCAGTGGCCGATTCAGGAGCCTATTTTTCTTCTCTGTTCTTATATTTTCATGCTGGTCATTCTGGAGGAACCTAAAAAATTTTAGGGCCTCATTTTAAAATCGACAGAAACTATGTGATATCGTGGCGTTTTCCGGTTCGTTTCGCGTTCGAAATTCATACGACTTTGCAAGTGAGTTAATTATTGTTTAGTGAGGCTCTGATACCACTGTAAGTCGATGTGAAACACCCCACGAGTTGCGGGGAGGCGGAAATATGAAAAACGATCTTGTTTTGAAGCATACATCGACTAACCGAAGATCTTTGCTAAACTATAATTAACAATAACCATAGAGTTCTTAGCTACTATGTAAAGAGATTAAACCTAATGATTCTAGTCCTTCTTCTTTGTGATCTCTACGTCCTCCTCAGCCTCCTTTCCGTAATAGAAGATCCACCCGAGTACCCTGATCCAAGTTACACCTCAAGACTTAAGGTAGCTTTTTTTCTCTAGTTGCTTACCAAAGTAACTAAGATGATGTAGAGTTAGGTTATGGAGTGTTTAGTTTATCCCAATCCTTGGTCTCAACTCATGAGTGGTAGGATTAGGGTTTGAAGAAGGAGTGCACTTGAGGAGAGAGAAGGTGGAGATGATAATGAGAATGAAAAGCTTCTCACTTGAATATATGAAATGAATTATCAAATAAATGAATATAAATGATTATTCACCATGCTTCATTAATTCAATAAGAGTGATTCACTATGTGAGTCATTAAGCAATAAATGATGCATTAATGACATAGTGAATCACACTAATGAGTCACAATTTTCATTAAATGAAAATGCCACCTTAACCTCATTAGTCACCCTCCTTCTAGAAGCTTCTCGGAAAATTACGAGAATGCCCCTCGTATCCGTGAAAACACGGAAAAACTATAGACTGTATAAATCCAATAACCCGATAATAGAATCTGGCTTAAACCAAAGCCGGCTAGTAAAAACTGTCCAAATGTCGTACGTGCGTTTAAACATGTATGCGTCCGAACCCTTTGTCGTAAAACCGTACGACCTCTATATCATTTCGCCTGGAGTTGGGAAAACTCTGTGTGGGACTCTAAAGACTCGACTACTACGCTGGCAGTGGGTTTAACCACAGACCGCAAGTGGCACTAGCTGTACGTAACGGTCCCCAGGTAGATGTCGATAAGAAGGCCGGTAAGGATACCCATCCGAACTCCTGCTGAGCCTGTGCATGACAATATCCGTGCAGTCCGGTCTGTTCATCTAGGAGTATCACATGTATGGTCTAGGGAGGTGGTAAATGTCAGACCCCTAATAACCGTACAAGTCGTGTCGGTATGGCTCTATCACCATCCGAGAATCTACCGATCAATCTATCAGTAATTCTCAATCAGCCCTGGCCAGGGAGTTATGGTAATGACCAACCGATCACTATGCGATATCAACTCCCTATACCGGGAGAGACGAATCCCTAACCGTCACTCACTGCCTCTACGTGGCTTGGGATTGTGCCCAACTAAAACCTGTTTGCACGACTCCTTTGAACCGTGGTAGGGTAGTAATCAAAGCACAGTGGGAACTCACACGAGACAAATGATGACTTTAAGTCAACGGACTATCTGCACACATGTCACCTGAGAACTGCTATCTGACGTTAGGTATAAATACCATCCATTCAGTTCTCGGTGAGTCCTATTCGATGTACTCACACCCAGTGAGCATCTGTATACAATCTTAGGTGCAATCCACCAACGGCTGCGGGACCAATCCATCGCCCCTCCTCAGGATCTAGATATGTATACACCAGTCTACTCCGGAGTATCGATGCCCAGCCTCGATACTCCTGCGACCAGGGACATCTATGAATATGCCTATTGACTATCCAGCTCCCACTAGTATGACTGCCATCACAATGCGGGTAGTCAGGCAAACATCCGAAGGGCTTTATCAAAATGTATATATATTTATGAATACTACCCAAAATATATCAAATGTTAAGATAAAGACAAACCAAATAGCGTACTATTATATTAAGCAAGACTGTTATGTACATACATATCCCAGTATCCTATACAATGAAGGCCTCTAGGGCATATATATCCAACAGCTCCGTCAGTCCGGATCGGCCCATGGGCTCCGTCGGTCCGGATCGGCCCGTATCATCCCTCGGCTTCGGTCGGTATCCTCCGGATATCCGCCGAGCCTAAATACTATCACTGGTAGGTAGTAGACCCTCTGCCAGGCTCACCGTCTGTATACACAGCATCCCTTTCTTGCCCCGGGGTACCATACCAGGACCACTATATACTCGCAAAAAGAATCATCCGCCTCCTCGAATCGGGTTTCACATATCACACGTCTCAGAACCAAGAAAACGCATGGTGGACGCACTGAAATATCATATCAAGAGAAACCGTGTTTTTAAAATAGTACATACTTTCTTTTGAAATACCCACGGTTCTCAAATCCAGAAATCTCATGAAAACAGCATATCTCAATGCGTATAATCGTAAAGCATGATGTATGCGACATATAAAAGAAATGTAAGCATATCCGTATATCATGCAACATGGAATAGTAATATGCACATATCAAGGGAAAACCGTACTTTAAAATGAATCCGGTTTTACAATATATCTTGCGGTTCCCAAATCTCCAAAATCAAGCCAAAATCATCTATGTATCCAAATACGTCTGTATGCAAGTATGGGTGTACAATATGTGTGTACGCAAGTATGAGTGTACAATATGCCTGTGTGCCAATATGGATTTACAAGTTGGTATATACGCAAGTATGAGTGTACAATATGCCTGTGTGCCAATATGGATGTACAAGTAGGTATATACGCAAGTATGAGTGTACAATATGCCATACAAGGAGTCATATCCTGATGCAACAATCCTACCGTGTAGTGACATGGCAATTATTGATGATGAAGTGTGTGAGCCGGCTAGCAGGTGTACGTGGAACATACGCATCATCGATAATAGTGTTGGTGTCCTGACAGCAAGGGTTTAATATAACAATAAACACATTTACACATGCAATGCGATGCAAATAGCAAGAAATGCAGAAATCGAATAATAAATGCAACAATGAAGAATTTACAACAATATGTATATAAGTCATACAGTTTTTCCATTTGAAATAACACGAATCGTGGTGTTTAGAAAAATAAGGGCTACGGTGTTTTTAAGAAAAGATGCATCTTTTGAAAATATCCATAGAATCCTTTGACCCGTCTTTAAAATACTCATGTTTCTTTAGTTTTGAAATAGGTATGACTCGGGTCCAGTCTATCATCTACTAAGTAAACTACAGATCTAACTAACAAGCTAATCGAAAGGGTAGGGAAACCACCTAAATCTTAGTCGATATATATATATATATATATATATATATACATATATAATAGTCGGTGATCTCGCCTCAATAGTACCGCGTACGATACAATATATCATATGACATTCTCGAGTCAAGAGTGCGGATCTATCATCAATATAAAGCTCGTACGGTAAATCCATCATACAACATCCCAAATCTGGGTACGGGTCGAATCTCACGTTTATCTCATCAATTATCTGGTATCCTTATTGCCATATCTCATGAACTGGGGTACTGATCTAAGTCTAGTGCAAACTGATACCATCGATATATATATACACGTGTGTGTGTGTATGTGCGCGCGCGTTTAAGAAAACACACGCCTAAAGGCCCGCTATAACTCATGTCGTATCTCATAATACGAACCACATCATATCACCGATCTCAAGGCACCATGCCCAAACTCATCGACTCATCTCCAAATGTCACCCACTATCCACATCATACAAGTGTATATATATACGTCATCCCATACTTATGTATGTATGTATGTGTGTGTGTGTGTGTGTGTATAGTATCCCCATATACGCACAATTATAACAAAGTAAGCATGTGTGTGCGTGCGGGTGTAAACCTATTCTAGGGTTCGCGACTAAGAAGCTATACTAGTTCACTTCTAATAACCCTAATCTAACCATTGAACACCTAATCATATCTTGAATATCCATGTCACACATAATGCTATCATATATATATATATATCATACTAAACATCGAACTACGGGGGTGCTATACGCTATCCACCCGACTTCCCCCGTAGATATAATCTACTCACCTTGCTCTTCGCTTTCCGTTTCCGACATCGCCACGCGCTTGCTTGTCGTCTCGAAGTCTTCGTGGGGTACCTACACATCATAACGTATCGTGTCGCATTAAAATCCAATTCAAAACTAAAACGACAGGTTAGAACCTATGGACTACGCTTTCAAAACCAACAAATAACACTCGATTTCGACGTACAAACGTCATGTGATCGAATACCACACAAATAACAAAAATCCAGAATTTAAAATACGTAAAACGAAACCCCGAATCAAAACAGAAACTCTTGAAAATTGTCCCAGAGTTTACCTAGGTGAAATTAGTCAATTTTGCACATATGGGGGGTCTAGTTTACAGATGTAGGAACTACAGAACAAGAACGAGACCCAATGGCCAAGTCTTGGCCGCAATTTGAGGCCAGATTGCTTTTATTTGCGGCCAGGGAATGGAGTCGGGGGCTAGTGTCTTGGGTGGTGCTTCCTAGGTGCCTGCCTGTATCCCAGTCTTTGCTAAATAATTTTTCAGCTCCCCTGGTGATAGCAGATTTCATTTTCCCTACTCAAATTCCATAATTTCCGTATCTGCAGAATTTAAAGTTCGCAACTTGGGGTTTGTCTAAGGTTTTAGTCTAAACTAACATCACTACAGGGGTTGTATGATCTCCACTAACCTCATTTACACTATCTCAATTCAAGTTTCCCTCAAACCCTATCTAGAAATTTCCAAACCTCCCTAAACGATACTAAATCGGTTCTAAACAAATATGGATGTAAAAGCAATGGAAATACTATGCTAAAGGTTAAGAGTATACCACATTTGGATCCCCTCGAGCACCAAAATGAAAACTTTCTTGGTCAATAGTGTAGCTTATGAGCTTGTGCATCTTTTTGTGAAGTTGGGAAGATGTTTTGGTGTAGTTTTTGAGATGTTTTGAGGTGAAGAAGTGGAGGTAGTAGAGAGGGCAGCAGCCTTTAGGATGAGGGAGAGGAATGAA
Source organism: Agapanthus africanus (assembly GCA_030015575.1). Classification (NCBI taxonomy): domain Eukaryota; kingdom Viridiplantae; phylum Streptophyta; class Magnoliopsida; order Asparagales; family Amaryllidaceae; genus Agapanthus; species Agapanthus africanus. Next base: position 732,580,196 of record CM057339.1, read on the forward strand.
TGAAGGAAGAAATGAAGAGGAGAATGCCAAGACTTAGGTTTGACCCCTCACCTCTCTCTCTCTCATGCCCATACCTCTCATTCTTTATTGTTTTCTTTTCTTTTCTATTTTCTTTATCTTTTCTCTTCTCAATTTAAAACCCATACCATGCATAATAAAAGAGAAAGCATGAAAGAAAAATGTAACAAGTGCTAAAAATGACCTAGTGCATGTCATGTGCACAAAACAAGCTTAATGCGCAATTAGCGACATTTAATCGCGATTAGCACTAAAATAGTGTATAATAAATCACAATTAACTTAAAATTTCTTAATTCATATAAAACACCCTCTTTTTACTAATTTCTATAATTTTTCCAATTTTTTTCCAATTTATCAGTATTTAATTATACCGCCTTATTAAAATATTCAATATAATATTATTTAATTATAAAAATTCCCAAAAATAATATTTAATTTTTCTGAAATGTTACAATGCCTCTATTGGATACAACGCATGAAGGAACTCGGTGCAAACGCACAAACTTAACATAGAACAACTGAGCAAACTGAGCATACTGAGCATAACCGGACAACAATCACCCGAATGGAGTCATACCCTCGACTAGACCTGGGTAGACCCACAACGAATTTCATGGAGATCTTTTCCCATTCCCACTCCGGAATGGTTAAAAGGTTGCAACTCTCTAGCCGGTCTTAAATTCTCAACCTTAGCTCGCTGACAAGCCAATCACTTCAAAACGAAATCCGAAACTTCACTCTTCATCCCTGCCCACCTGTAACTAACTCTCACAAGTCACGCTACATTTTGGTGGCACTTGGGGTGAACACAGAAAGCTGACTGATGTACCTACTCTAGGACCTAGCGTCTCTACCCATCAGTATCGGTACACACAAACACGTCCCTAAACGTAACACGCCCTGGTTATTAATCAATAACTCCGAATCTTTACCCTGCCGAACATGCTCAAAATCTCAAACAACGAGCATCGGCGGGCTGTGCCTCACGAAACGATTAACTAGAAGTGGACGGGCACGGACATGACCAAGCTGTCCCCCAGTAACGGTGAACTTAAGCTGTACTCATCTGTCGCCCAAGAACTGTAAATCTACATAAGACTGTCTTTGAACTACACACAACTGGAACAAGCTACACCCGGGCCTACGAATCAAAGCATCAGCTACCACAATCGCCTTGCCACGGGTAATAAAGGATCTCACAATCATAAACCTTTACAAGCTCCATCCAACAGTGCTGTCTCAACTCAGATCCCTCTGCAGGAAGATTAATGTAACAACTGGGAATATATTAGTAACTAATTATATTTTAATAAGTGAAATTTTTAAAAAAAAATTTACCAAATTGACTTTCAAATATTTTATCAAAATTAATAAGGATTTTTCTAGGATTTTCCTAAGCTTGCACAAACATGTGCATGTAACATAGGGTTAAAATTGGGTTAAACCATGTTTAGGCAACCATGGTGGTCTAACCCCTCTTGTTAAGAAAATTAGTTTTAAATTACGAATTTGGTTTTCAAAAAAAAATAAAGGGATTAATATTTGTTTTGGGGTTTGTAAGTCCACGTTGCCCACCCCGGTGCTTGCGGGGAGGCGTAAAACGGTATAAAAATCGGATTTTTATCGAACTAGGCAACATGGACTAACTAGAGGAGGATCTTTGCTAAACAAAAACTAACTACAAGCTAACTAGTATTAGCTACAAGGAAGAAAGGTTATACCTTGGGCTTTATGTCCTTCTCTCCTTGCTCCTTGGAGTAGAAGAAAGAGATCACCTTGTCGCCTTCTCTAGTCGAAGAAGGATCCACCCGAGAGCCTCAACCTTTGGCATCAACTTCAAGCTAGAAGTAACTAAGGTGCTAGAAGTGCTATTCCTAGAAGCTTAGATGAGAGTAGAGATTACTTTAGAGAGGTTTATCTCAAGCTCAAGTGTTTCTCAACACATGAGAGGGGAGATCTTGAGAGGGAGGAAGAGGAGGAGAGAGAATCTATATGATAGAATGATAGAAAACAATGAACCATTCTCTCTAATATGGGTGAATTATGAAATTAGATAATTAGCTAGATAATTGTCATGGTTAATCAAGACTGGACCATTATCATTTCATATTTAATGCAAATTGCAAGGATCAAAGAGCATCTTTTATATGGAATGATGATGGTCAAAGTGTCAACCCAAGTCAACAAGTCAAGTATGGTCAAATGGTCAACAACCCTAACCATGCACAATTATATATAACTAATATCAATTATTCATAATACACTCATAAGCATTAGGGTTAAGAAAATGACAATGGTCATTAACCCTAATCAAAGTCCTCTGCCTCTGTCTCAGTCAACTGTGCATACGCACCCGTATTCGTGATCCGAGGAACACGAATACAATGAGATAAAACCAATCCCAAATCATATACTAGGATCTGGCTTAAACCAAAGCCCGCTAGTATAAGCTGTCCGGACAGCAAACGTGCACAAGTGCGCGGATGTGAACGAACCCTGTCGCAAAACCATGCGACCTCTACTCATTTTGCCTAAAGGCGAATAACTCTCTGTGTGGGACTCTAAAGACTCGACACTACGCTGGCAGTGGGTTTAACCACAGACCGCAAGCGGCACTAGCTGTACGTAACGGTCCCCAGGTAGATGCCGATAAGAAGACTGACGAGGTGAACCCATCTGAACTCCTACAGAGCCTTAATGTGACAGTCTCCGTACAGTCCGGTCTGTTCGTCTGATACATCGCATGGCGGGCCTAGGGGGCGGTAAACGTCAGTCCCCTAATAGCGGTACAAGTCGTGTCGGAGTGTAGCCCAGAAAACCCTGAGATAACACTGGAAACCTACCAGTATATCTCGCTTGCCCTGGCCAGGGACTACTTGTGTAATGGCTCTCCTAGACACAGCGCGATGTCAACCCCCAATACCGGGAGGGACGAATCCTGTCTAACCGTCGCTGCCTCCTAGTGCTTCGGGACTGCACCCAACTACTACCTGTTTGCACGACTCCTTTGAGCCATGGTAGGGTAGTAATTAAAGTACAATGGGAACACACTCGAGGCGAAGTGACAGTGTCAAGTCAGCGGACTAAGTTGTACTCATGTCACCTAGGAACTGATAACTGACGATGGGTATAATACCAACCAACAGTTTCCGACGAGTCCTGTCCAGTGCACTCGTAACCTAACGAGCACCCGCATACTATCTCAAGTACGACGTACTGACGGCTGTGGGACAGACCGTCTCCCACGCTGGGATGAAAAGCGCATACGCTAGTCTACTCTGGAGTATCGATGCCCTGTCTCGATAGTCCAACGACTAAGGACCTGTATAAGGATGTGCTTATGGATTACCCAGCCCCCACGATTGTGAGCGCCATCACAACGTTAGTAATCAAGTAAAGATCCTAAGGGCTCTACTAATATGTATATAAGTGATATGCTAAAAGAAACACATTCACATATTAAAGTAGAGACAAACCAAGTAGCATACTACCATTTCGAGCAAGATTGTATATACAACTGTGAATATCCCAAGCTTCCATCAAGTAATATACATACTAGTATAATACAGTAATGGCCTCTAGGGCATATACACTAACAATCTCCCACTTACACTAAGGCCATGTACTGGCGAATCGAAGACCTATCATCTCGATCAGCCGCTCGAACTGAGTCTGGGGTAAGGCCTTCGTGAATGGATCTGCAGTGTTATCTTCTGAAGCAACCCTCCGAACCTCGATCTCCTGGCGATCCACGATCTCCCTGATCACGTGATACCGCCTCAAGATGTGTCTGGATTTCTGATGGGACCTGGGTTCTTTCGCTAAGGCTATAGCCCCGTTGTTGTCACAATACAGAGGTATTGGATCAACAATGGACGGAACGACCTGAAGTTCTTTCAAGAACTTCCTCATCCAGACAGCTTCTTTTGCGGCATCAGATGCAGCGATGTATTCCGCTTCCATAGTCGAGTCAGCAACGGTTTCCTGTTTGGAGCACTTCCAACACACCGCCCTTCCATTGAGGGTAAAGACAAAACCCGACATGGACTTGGAAACATCCTTGTCACTCTGGAAGCTGGAGTCAGCAAAGGCCTCAATCTGGAGGTCTTTTCCGCCATACACCAAGAACATCTCCTTAGCCCTTCTGAGGTACTTGAGAATGTTCTTTACCGCTATCCAATGTTTCTCCCCAGGGTTTGACTGATACCTGCTTACCACACTCAGTGCATAAGCCACATCTGGTCTGGTACACAACATCGCATACATTATAGAGCCTACCGCAGAAGCGTAGGGTATAATAGACATGCGATCCCTCTCCAAATCAGTCTTGGGAGACATCTCTTTGGAGAGGGTGATCCCGTGACAAGCCGGTAGATTACCGCGCTTGGAATCTTCCATACTGAATCTTTTCAATATGGTGTCGATGTACCTGGACTGTGAGAGTCCTAAAATCCTCTTGGATCTGTCACGGTAGATCCAGATCCCCAGAATGTATGAGGCATCACCCTGGTCTTTCATGGATAACCCGTGTGACAAGAACCCCTTGACAGATTGTAGCATAGGAATGCCATTTCTTATTAAGAGAATGTCATCCACGTATAAAACGAGGAATACTACAGTTCTCTCTACAAATCTACAATAGATGCATGGTTCATCTGGATTTTTGATAAAGCCAAATTCCTTGACCGTCTCATCAAAACAGATGTTCCAACTCCGCGATGCCTGCTTTAGTCCATAAATGGACTTAAGCAACTTGCACACCTTTCCGCTGCTCCCACTCTGAATGAAGCCCTCTGGCTGGTCCATATAGACACACTCCTCTAAATTTCCATTTAGAAAAGCGGTCTTTACGTCCATCTGCCAAATCTCATAATCGTGAAAGGCAGCAATGGCAAGAAGGATTCGAATGAATTTCAGCATAGCTACTGCAGAAAAGGTTTCGTCATAGTCCAAACTAGGTCGCTGACGAAAACCCTTCGCAACCAGTCTAGCTTTATAGGTCTCAACCTGTCCATCTACCCCAATCTTCCTTTTGAAGATCCACTTGCATCCTACGGGTTTTACCCCATCTGGAGCAATGTCCAACGTCCATACTTTGTTGGTGTACATGGACTCCATTTCTGTCCGCATTGCATCCAGCCATTTTACCGAGTCAACGCTCTGAATGGCTTGCTGGAAGCTAGTAGGCTCATCACAATCTATGATGCAATCCTCTCTATCCCCGTCTATGAGAAAACCGTAGTATCTCTCGGGCGGATGAGACTGCCTACTACTCCTGCGGAGTGGCGTGGGAATGTCCTGATCTTTCGAACCCTCTGGTTCTACTAAGCTTTCAGTAATAGCTCGTGGTTCAGGAATTTCTTCCAGTTCTATTGCGCTCCCACTTATTTCTTTTTCTATGAACTGGTGTTCTAGAAAGTGGGTATGGCGAGAAACAAAAACCTTTTGTTCCTCTTCGCAATAGAAGAAATATCCCTTGGAGTTCTTTGGATATCCCACAAACTTGCACTGTACTGAGCGTGCCTCGAGCTTATCCGCATGCTGCTTTTTGACAAAAGCTGGACATCCCCATGTCTTAAAATGATTAAGATAGGGTCTCTTCCCACACCACATCTGATATGGTGTAGTAGGCACAGTCTTAGTTGGAACTCAGTTCAAAAGGTATGCAGCTGATTCTAGTGCATATCCCAGAACGATCGCGGCAACTCAGCGTTACTCATCATGGACCGTACCATATCCAATAGGGTTCGGTTCCGTCTCTCCGATACACCGTTATGTTGCGGAGTGTATGGAGGAGTAAGCTGATAGAGAATTCCATTCTCTTTTAAGTAACCCAGGAACTCGGCACTCAAGTATTCACCACCTCAATCAGATCTCAGGGCCTCGATACTTTTGCATGTTTGTTTTTCTACTTCATTCATATATTCCTGGAATTTTTCAAAAGCCTCGGATTTATGTTTCATTAAGAATACATATCCGTACCTTGAAAAGTCATCCGTAAAAGTAATGAAGTAAGAATAACCGCTTCGTGCATGCGTAGACATTGGACCGCACACGTCGCTGTGTACGAGTCCCAAGAGCTCGCTCGCTCTTACTCCGTGTCCAGTGAACGGAGTCTTTGTCATCTTTCCTTTGAGACAGGATTGACAAGTTGCATACGATTGATATTCGAACGGATCCAAATATCCTTCTGTATGTAACTTAGTCAACCTTCTCTCATTGATGTGACCCAGTCTACAATGCCATAAGAAAGTTTTATTAATTTCCGGAGACTTTCTTTTGTGTGTATTCTGGACATTGAAAATCTGTGGTTGGTTTAATACGTATATACCGTTGTTTAATGTACCTGACCTAATCAAAACTTGATTAAGGTGAATGTTCACTACATTACTTACAAATGCAAATTCATAACCTTCTTTAGATAATAAAGATACAGAAATAATATTACAGGTTGCATTTGGTACAAAATAACAACTACGCAAAACCAAAAAGTGTCCATCTGACAATCGCAGGTGATAGTCCCCCACGACCTCAGCATCCATACTAGCTCCGTTTGCAACTCTGAGGGTCATATCACATGCCTTCAAAACTCTACGCTTTCTCAACGCCTGCAAAGAATTATAGATATGAGATCCTGATCCGGTATCCAATACCCAGGAAGTAGAGTTTATTGATAGACAGTTTTCAATAACATACACACCTGAAGCTGAAGCCGCAACTCGCTTCAGATCCGGGGTTCTGGCCTTCCAAGCCTTGCAATCTTGTTTCCAGTGTCCACTTTTGTGACAGTATAAGCATTCTTCCTTCCCCACCAGCTTTCCCGCTACCTTTGTTGCCTTTCCCTTTCCCTTCGTATCCACTTTACTGACACTGCCCCTTGGTTTGGCGGGGGCTTTCTTCTTCTTTCCCTTGGCTTTCGCCTTGGACCTAGAAGAGAAAGATCCTCCTACAAACAAAGTGGATGTCTCACTACCCTTCTGTAGGGTGCCCTCAGCACTCCTCAACATGTTTAGAAGTTCGGAAAGTTCAACCTCCTTTCTTTGCATGTTGAAGTTAAGGATAAACTGGGCGTAAGTGGAAGGAAGGGACTGGAGAATCAAGTCAGTGTAGAGTTCATTCTCCAACGTGGTCCTAAGGTCCGCGAGCTCCTCTATGTAGCCAATCATCTTAAGCACGTGTTCCGCTACCGATGATCCGACGGCCAATTTTGCCGAAAATAGCTTCTTCGACACTTCGTATCTGGCGATACGAGACTGCTCTCGATACAGATCTTTTGTATGGAGAAATATGGACTCTAGGTCCATATTCTCATGCCTCCTCTAATGTTCGTTGTCCATAGAGGCAAGCACGAGGCATTTGGCCTTCGCGCAATCTATCCCCCATGTCTTACGGATTTCTATATCCGCGACGCTGGAGGTAGGACCTGGGACATGGGGAGCTTTGGTGGTAAGGACATACCCCAACTTGTCGTAAGTGATTGCCATCTTGACATTCCTGAGCCAATCTTTGTAGTTTGTCCCTGTCAGTATGTTTTTATCTAGTAATAACTTAAGTCCGATCATGTTGAACGGTTGCTGCAATTAGGAGAGAGAAAAGAAACACTTTAGCATGATGCTCTTGCAAGTTTAGAGTGGTTTTTAGTTTGTCTAAACAGGATGGCTCCCACTGTCTCTCGAATCCCTCCTCAAACCATAAAGGAAGAATTAGTCAGGATCAATCTCACCGTACAATACTTGCTTAACCATTTAACTAGGCCACTGTCGGTACTTCGAGGGAGGTTTTCCAACGCTTTCGCAAAGTTCCTTAATTAAGTAACCTCTTTTCCCTGTGGGCGTAGCCTCGCTAACACCTTTCTAGAAACCTACTAGGTTTATAGCATTGATCGTTAAGTGAGAACTTTCCCGAGGAGTAGCATATATTCACAGTAGGATTGAGATCCAAATATCATCGCGTGATAAAACCGAAGGAATCCTACCAGAATCATCACACTCCAAATGGTATGCAGCGCTAGCAAGTTTCAGTACTTATGAAACTCCCGATGTGGATTTTTGCCCCATGCTCTTATGACCTTGACTTTGGCCAAAATATCATAAGACACATGTCAAGTTCTACCCGTCATTCTCCTGGTTAATTTGGACCCACCCGTACCTACCCTTGACTTTGGCCAAAATGGCAGCACGACTGTCCAAAACCAACGCATCTATCTATGCTGCACATGAATACCCAATAGCTACCAATCACTATGCCTTGACTTTGGCCAAAATACATAGCTTGAATACTTTTTGACCATTCATGTGGAATTACGGAGGGCTACGAATAGTTTTGGCGAAACCGTGAACGTAGTGAACATGATATAATCGATGGAACGAAATAGCTTTTAAAAGGAGTCGTTCAAGCTCCACATTTAAAAGTTTAGTTTTGAAAAGAACCGAGTGGTTTTCAAAGTGTTCCAATCGACTTTTACTTGGTTTATTTTCTTGCATTAATCTTAATGCGTCCCATCATTTAAATCCTACCATTGCAGAATGTTAGTTATATGTATGCCCTAGAGGCCATTACTGTACATTGGATGTATATTGTAGTGGATGCTGGGACATATATAGGTAGGACTTTCTTGCTCGACATGATAGTACGCTATCTTGTTGCTCTTTATCTTAACGTGTATACTTTCTGTCTCTCTGTTACATGTTGATAAAGCCCTTAGGATGTGTACTCGACTTCCAGGACTGTGATGCAGATCATACTAGTGGGGCCTGGATAGTCCATGAGTACATCCTTCAATGTTCTTAGTCGAGGGAATATCGAGACGGGGCATCGATATTCCAGAGTAGACTAGCGTATATCTTCTCGACCCATGCGATGGGCGATGGATGATCCCATATACATTGGTGTTTGACATCAGAGATGGTATACGGGTGCTCAGTGGGGACTGGGTACACTGAACGGACTCGCCGAGAACTCCCAGATGGTATTATACCTCAAGTCAGATGGCAGTTCTCTAGTGACACTGGTACAGCTTAGTCTGTTGACCCGAGATCGTCATAGAGTCTTGTGTGTCTCCCACTGTGCTTTGATTTCCACCTACCACGGCTCTACTGAGTCGTGCAAACAGGCGGTTTTTGGGTACAGTCCCGATTCACATGGAGGCAATGATCGATAGGAGGGGATTCGTCTCTCCCGGTATTGGGGGTTGATGTTGCGCTATGCTCGACTGGCCATAACAGGAAATCCCTGGCCAGGGTTGCAGTGACCTACTGGTAAGTGTTATCAGTAGTTTCACACATGTCATGGACTTCACGTCGGCATGACTTATCGAGCTATTGGGGTCTGACGTTTACCACCCCTGGGCGAGATATGCGACATATCAGACGAACAGACCGGACTGTACGGTAGGTGTCATTGGTTGGATTCACAGGAGTGTGAGCGGGCTTGCTCGTCGATCTTCTGATCGCTCAATACCCAGGTGGCCGTTACGTTTAGCAGACCGCTTGCGGCTTGTAGGTGTTTGATATGATCATCATCTGCTGCCGGCGTATTGATGAGTCTTTAGAGTCCTACACAGAGGTTTCCTGGCTCAAGCGAAACGAAATAGGAGCACATATGGGATATGTGTGGGACCGAGAATAATGCGTGTATGTGATACCGTATTTCATTCTCGCGATGAATGTGTCGAATGGTTGTATGCGATATAACCTAGTTATCGAATCAAGGATTGATTCGATAAGCCGATACATAGGATACTAGTCGGTTATATACGATATGACCGGATCGTTAAATCAAGCATTGATTCAATGATTTAATGCATAATTATATATTTGATATATTACTTTGCATTAACTAGTATTGGTTCACTTTAAATGGATTTTCTCACTTGAAATGCACATTGTATATGTGATATATTTTGTGCACATGATTGTGTCATGTTTGATGATACATTCTAGCTTGGGTTTGTGTAAAGGATTAAACCATGGTTGGTTAGTGGTTAGGGATTCATTTCTTTTACTTATTCTTTTATCTAATTATTTATTTATTTATTTTAGAAAAGAAGAAAAGAGAATGGTGGCTTGTTTTGTTTTCTTGTTGAAGCTTCTTGAAGCTTTGAACAAGTCCACCATTCTTGTCTCTTCTCTAACCCTAACCACTCATCTAACCTTAGTTAAATCTCTACACTAAACCATGGTTGAAGATATGATAAGTATTGATTTATTTATCTAATTATTCAACACTTAATATATCTTCTTCTTCTTCTTCTTCATCTTCTTCTTCCATGAAGAAAAGCTTGCTACATCAATGGCAAGTGATGAAAACAAGTGATAAATCCAATTCCAAAGTGAACCCACTTCCTATTTCTTCATCCTTTACCTCTTACCAAGTAGTATAGGGTGTTTTCTTCATAAGTTTCATGACTTGGTGAAGTCGGAGTTTGATCTTGTGATGCCTCGACGTAGATCATCCTTGGCATCGAAGCCGACGATCAAGCCCGCCCATTTCTTCGATGAAGCCGATGCTAGAGTTCGGGATCCGACTTGGACAGCGGAGGGACATCGTCGCGGAGCCTAGGACATGGAGGACCGGATCTACAAAGGTTGTAGCTTCTTTCCTTTAGTTAAAAGTCGTTAACTTGCATCGCATAGCCTATATATCTAGTTAACGATCCGTATTAGGGTTTTTCGGCACTTGTAAAATTTAAATTGGCTGTGTTTGATCACTTGCAAGACTTCATTAGTGTGCCTAGGAACCCTACAGTGGTATCAGAGCCTAGCTAGAGCCTTAGGCGATGCGTAGACGGAATTAGAAGTCCGATAGAATCAAAACCCAAACCCAAAAATGCTCTCTGTACATTTTTGAAATTCATGGTTTTTTGAGAATTAAAAATATGCAGAAAAATCAGCAGGATAATCTAAGAGTTACTGTGAATTTCGATGGACTAATTCCATCAAAGAGCCGCGGATCCGCGGCACGAGCATGGCTCTGGCGGCGGTTCCGCGGCCGTTTTGTCATATTGTGTATTTAATTTTTCACAGTAATTCTTAGTTTTCTGTGCTAGTTTTCCTGGGAATTTTTAATATTTATTCAAGAGTTGAATTTTCTGGGTTGTATTGGGGACTCGGTGTATCGATCGGATTGTCTAATTTTGTCAGTGTGTTTTTCCGGGTAATTTTTAGAATATGTTAAAAAGTTCGACCGGATATAAATACCCACTTTTTCCCCTGCCGGGAAATTTCCAATTGTTGGATTTTTCCGTAGTTTATCGACGTTCTAAGTAGTGCAAGTAACGCGATGGTCCCTCTAGAAGACAACAAAACTTAACTCGATTATGTGACCGTCTTGAACTGCCCTTTGAACCTTCGGGTTTAGGGCAGTACGGTGTGCCACATGTGAGGCGTTGGCTTGACCCTTCTACGGCTGGACCGTTGGTACTGAGGCACAAACTGAATGTTGTTAGACTTATTTCATGTGTTTAGCTGTATCGGGAAAACTTAGGTGTTCGATTGTTTGATCGAAAAGTTTAACATTTTTCTATTTATCCGGAATGTGATACAACATTTGGAATTCACAAGTAGTTATGAGATAAATGAATGAATGTTATAAACATAGTAGTTTAGTCTCACTTGATCGGTTGCCACGGAATTTTGATGTGATCAAAAGTCCGTCGCAATCACGTAGCGTACGCGGATACTCGCCGGGTAAACTTAATAGACAGCCTCACCCCATAGCCCCGACTAAGTGACTGTAGGAAACCCCGTCGCCGAAAGCATCCGTTCGGGTGCTCGCGGTAGCGGTGTTCCGCCTTGGTGCACTTGGTCGACGGCGTCGGGGGTGCAGCCGCCTACTAAAGTTTGCGACGAGCATTCGATCAGAATGTCGGGAATCTTGTTGAATTACCCGACTTTATATTGAAAAGTGTTTTCGATTTTGAGACTAAAATGCGGGGTTTATAATTGTTAGGCATGCGATGTCTAAGTATTTCATTTGATTAGGCATGCGATGTCTAAAGCGGTTGCGGATTCCAATTGTTGTAGTTTTACACTTTCTTTTCTGTGACCGTAAGTGTAATATGTGATATCGCCGGTTTCGTTGCTATATGTCAACGACAATTGGGATACGCATGTTTACTTACGTTGATGACATGTGATGTTATGTGTTGCTGGATATGTTATATTGGATCGTCGTGTTTGAATAGCCGGGGGTTTTTATGTGAGATGAGTGTTTTTCATTTTCATTCATGTAAAAACTTGTATGTAATATTCTTTTATTGGGGCACTTCCAGGTTGCGGATGATGTCACCTTTTGTATATTATTTACTTTTCCGCATTAGGATAGACCCAAGGAGGGGAGCACAAGTAACCGGGTTCTAGGGTCCAGTGGGAGACCAACTCGAGGAGTCGAGTCCGGGTCTCCTAACCCTAGAATTGGTAGGGTTGCTTGCCGCTCTCGTAGGGGTCTAGGGGTGTGGGATTGGCTATTCATCACGACCGTGGAATCCGTGTTTTATACTGGCTCGTATTGAAAACACGGACATCCTAGTATATCCAATATTTCATATGATATTTTCTACTGCGTTATCTGTGATGTGATCATGTGATGTTCTGTGACAGATATTATATATAGTATATATGATATATTATATAGACGTTGCTTATGTTTTACACCCGCGCTAGCCCTGCCTCGCTCTGGCATTAGTTACCTAACCTAACGGTGCAGACGAGACATCGAGGCGAATGCGGATGGCATAAGCGTACGTTATATTTATCTGTGATGTTTAGGTGGACATAAATGATGGGATATTCATTGATGAGATTAATGAAAGAAAATAAACCTAATTGATGTTGTGGAATCAAATTTCAAAATAAAAACAGGTAGCTACAGTTCTTGCTTTGCATCGCGGTGTTCATTATGGAACATCCTGCACCTTATTCGATAAGGAAAGGACCGAGATCCCTTCACCGGGAGTGACTCCTTTAGCAATAACTGACAGATGCTACACACTCGGTTTGTCTTTTGATCGCTTCTATAGTTTTTGCTTTGCACAGTGATATATATGATATATCCCGCACCTCATTCGACGATGAAAGGGCCGACGATCCCTTCACCGGGAGTGACCCCTTTAGCAAAACTAGAAAAAGCTTCGAAAAACATTCCATTTAAAAACCATTTGATTCCGCAACGAGATCAAGTTCAAAGCGTTAAAGGTTTTCACAAAAACCATTCGCAGCCCTCCGTCATTTTAGGAAGTAGAGTACTTAGTATTCGTGCTACGTTTGTCGACCATAGCCGAGGCGTAGTGTGCGGTAGCTAAGTGATGTCTTCCTACACCGCATATGATGCGATTAGTTAGGACAGTCATGTGGCTTTGTTGACCTTAGCCAAGGGTCATGTGGGTGGGTCTAACTAATCACGAAATGACAGGTAGAACTTGACTAGTGCTTATGATTTGTTGACCTTAGCCAAGGTCATAGGTGCTAGGGGTAAAAACCATTATCGGGAGTTTCAAGTGTTGAAACTTGCAATGAGATTGCATACCTTCTATATATGATAGATGGATCCCGATATCCACTGCGAATAATTGTTACTCCTGGGAGAGTTTTGCACTTTGCAATTAGCCGATCAAGTAGGTGTCTAGAAAGGTGTCAACGGGGTTACGCCTCTGGGAAACCGAGGTTTACTGTAATTAGGTCCGTGCGAAAGCACGGGGAACCTCCCTCAAAGTACCGACACTGGCCTGGCTGAAAGATTGGCGAACTTGTAGAGTGTAATTAATCCCGGCTAGTCTTTCTTTTTAAGGTTTGAAGGAAGATTTGATAAAAACAGTGGGAGCCATCCTGATTAGATAAATTATAACCAATCTATTCTTGCAAGAGCGCACGCTGAGTGTTTTCTTCTCTCTCTCTCCAGGTAGCGACCATATCATGCCTTAATCAAGATAATAATATGGATGTATTGAACGAACCCGCTTGTTATACTGAGCTGGGGAATGTTGGTCCCGCTCCAACTTATAATTGTTATAAGACAGAGCAGGAAATAAGGGGAATACCAGAATTCCTATGCAGCCCAAACGAAGAAAGTGCATATGATGCATCTCCTTCGGGTGTGTTCATTATAAAAAACTGTTTCTCAGTATCCTCTCAATTCTGGGTATTTGATACCGGATCAGTATCCCAGATATGTAATCTGTTACATAGGGCTACAAAAGGGTAGAAAAACTGAGAACGGGTGATAAGTTTCATAAGACAGAAAATGGGGCAAGTGTTGCAGCCAAGTCTGTTGGTCACTGTCACCCTGTATTACCAATACATTGATTCTGAACGAATGTTATTAGATACCGAACCTGATATACAAAATCATATCAGTCTCTTTATTAGTAAAGAAATGATAAAATTTTGTATTGTTGGATAATGTTTTGAACATTTCCTATATCAAAAGTTGATCGGTTTAGGCGCGTTATCTAAAAGCATTAACGTTCTAAATCAAACTACAGTTCTTAGTATTCAGAACATACACAAGAGGAAGAGTTCAGAAATGAACGGATCCTTCTTGAGGTATTGTAGACTAGGTCACATCAATGCGACCCGACTGGCTGAAGTTACATTTTAGATGCATATTTTAATTAGTTTGAATTTACATCTTGTGAAACTTGCCAGTCATGTCACAAAGATTAGATGACCATAGCCCCGTTTACTGAAAACAGAGAAAGAGTTAGTAAACTCTTGGGAATGATGCATGATGATGTATGTAAAGTCTTCTGTCTACACATGCCAGGACTGGTTCTTTATACTTCATTATATTCTCTGATAATCTCTCAAGATTCAGTCATATGTTCCTGTTGAAACATAAGTCCGAACCTTTTGAGGTATTCACAGAATATAAGTTAGAAGTAGAGAACCAATAACCGGGTATAAGTATTATGTCCTATAATGAGATCAGGGAGGAGAATACTTGTGCATGGCATTCCTGGACCATTCTAAAGGAGAATGAGATTCTCTCTCCGTACTACTCCTCTGAATACACCACAGCACAACGGTGTATCAGGACGGAGCAATCGCACAATATTAGATATCGTGTGCTCTATGATGAGTATTACCGAGTTACCTATTTCCTTTTTGGGGTTGTGCACTTGAGAAGCTGCATACCTATTGAATTAGGTTCGAATCAAATCAGTGTCTACCACTCCATATAAGATATGGTGTGGGAAGATCCTACCTCTTAAGTAAGTTAAGATTTGGGATTGTCCGGCCTATGTCAAAAGTAAAATCCGGACAAGATCGAGACAAGGTCAGTTATGTAGAACTGAAAATGTTCCAGCTATACAAACTGCAGTTGATGATTTGACAGAACCAAAGGATTCAATAGTTCTCGACGAACCTCAGCCTCTCCGCCGATCTGGTAGGGTTCCTCGCCTTCCTGAGAGATACCTCGGTTTCTCGATGACAGTGGGAGCAAGGAATGCATCATGAGATGATGACCCGACTAGATTCGAGCAGGCCATCAAGAGTAAGGACTCTGTAAGAATGGCTGGTTGCTTTGCGATCTGAGATGGAATCCATATACACCAACAAAGTATGGACTTTGGTTGCTATATCTGAAGGGTTAAATCCCCATCAGGAGCAAGTATATCTTGAGAAGATTACTTGGTGTAGATGAAAAAGTTGATACTTTCAAAGCTAGACTTGTTAAAGGTTTTCGTCATCAACCAGGCACGGATAATGATGAAACCTTTTCCAGGGAATATGCTTGAGTCCATCCAGATCCTACTTGCCACGGCTACATACCATGACTACGATATCTGGTGGTTGGGTGCCATGACTACTTTTCGAAATAATGATTTAGAAGAGAGAGTCTATAAGAACACAGCCAGAGGGCTTCGTAAACAGTGGGAGCAGCGGAAACATGTGCAAGATGCTTTACATAATGAAGCAGGCATCGCGGAGTTGGAACGTCTGTTTTGATGTGATAGTCAAAGTGTTTGACTTCATCAAAATGGTAGACAAACCTTGTATATACAAAAGGGTAGTAGAGAGTAAGGTGGTCATCTTCGTATTGTACGTAGACAACATACTCTCGATAGGAAAAGAGTTTCCTATACTATGATCGGTCAATCTCCTATTATCACAAGCATTCTCCAAATAGGATCAAAGTGATACCTCCTAAATCCTGAGTTTTCATCTATGAGATAGATGTAATTGGATGTAGTGAGATGGTATCAATCGATCCTGGGGAGAATCACTGGAAGAGTTCCACGGTGATAAAGACGACTGAATGTCAGTCACAGGCACTGTCTTTACCCTCAGTAAAGGGACGGTATGTTGGAAGAGTTCCAAGCTAGATACCGTGGCAAACTAGACGATAAAGGCTGGTAACATCGCTATTGAAGATACTACCAAAGAGGAAGTTTGGGTGTATATTAGTTCATAAGATGAACTAGGTTCCTGCCATTGTATGACAATGGAAGTGTGGCTTCGGCCCTGGAACCCTGGTCCCATCAGTGACCCAGACAAATTCTGAGGGAGCATCACCTGATCATGGAGATAGTTGATCTCCAGGTTGATCGAGGTTAAGAGAGTAGACTCAGAGGACAACACGGCGGATCCACTCACGAAGGCCTTTTCACAAAGAGAGACTTTAAGGGGATGGTTGAGTATGTGATACTGCAACCACTTCTACAGATGGCCCTAGTGCAAGTGGGAGATTGTTAGTTATATGTATGCCCTAGAGGCCATTACTGTACATTGGATGTATATTGTAGTGGATGCTGGGACATATATAGGTAGGACTTTCTTGCTCGACATGATAGTACGCTATCTGGTTGCTCTTTATCTTAACGTGTATACTTTCTGTCTCTCTGTTACATGTTAATAAAGCCCTTAGGATGTGTACTCGACTTCCAGGACTGTGATGCAGATCATACTAGTGGGGCCTGGATAGTCCATGAGTACATCCTTCAATGTTCCTAGTCGAGGGAATATCGAGACGGGGAATCGATATTCCAGAGTAGACTAGCGTATATCTTCTCGACCCATGCGATGGGCGATGGATGATCCCATATCCATTGGTGTTTGACATCAGAGATGGTATACGGGTGCTCAGTGGAGACTGGGTACACTGAACGGACTTGCCGAGAACTCCCAGATGGTAATATACCTCACGTCAGATGGCAGTTCTCTGGTGACACTGGTACAGCTTAGTCTGTTGACCCGAGATCGTCATATAGTCTTGTGTGTCTCCCACTATACTTTGATTTCCACCCAACCACGGCTTTGCTGAGTCGTGCAAACAGGCAGTTTTTGGGTACAGTCCCGATTCACATGGAGGCAATGATCGATAGGAGGGGATTCGTCTCTCCCGGTATTGGGGGTTGATGTTGCGCTATGCTCGACTGGCCATAACAGGAAATCCCTGGTCAGGGTTGCAGTGACCTACTGGTAAGTTTTATCAGTAGATTCACACATGTCATGGACTTCATGTCGGCATGACTTATCGAGCTATTAGGGTCTGACGTTTACCACCCCTAGGCGAGATATGCGACATATCAGACGAACAGACCGGACTGTACGGTAAGTGTTACTGGTTGGATTCACAGGAGTGTGAGCGGGCTTGCTCGTCGATCTTCTGATCGCTCAATACCCGGGTGGTCGTTACGTTTAGCAGACCGCTTGCGGCTTGTGGGTGTTTGATATGATCATCATCTGCTGCCGGCGTATTGACGAGTCTTTAGAGTCCTACACAGAGGTTTCCTGGCTCAAGCGAAACGAAATAGGAGCACATATGGGATATGTGCGGGACCGAGAATAATGCGTGTATGTGATACCGTATTTCATTCTCGCGATGTATGTGTCGAATGGTTGTATGCGATATAACCTAGTTATCGAATCAAGGATTGATTCGATAAGCCGATACATAGGATACTAGTCGGTTATATACGATATGACCGGATCGTTAAATCAAGCATTGATTCAATGATTTAATGCATAATTATATATTTGATATATTACTTTGCATTAACTAGTATTGGTTCACTTTAAATGGATTTTCTCACTTGAAATGCACATTGTATATGTGATATATTTTGTGCACATGATTGTATCATGTTTGATGATACATTCTAGCTTGGGTTTGTGTAAAGGATTAAACCATGGTTGGTTAGTGGTTAGGGTTTCATTTCTTTTACTTATTCTTTTATCTAATTATTTATTTATTTATTTTAGAAAAGAAGAAAAGAGAATGGTGGCTTGTTTTGTTTGCTTGTTGAAGCTTCTTGAAGCTTTGAACAAGTCCATCATTCTTGTCTCTTCTCTAACCCTAACCACTCATCTAACCTTAGTTAAATCTCTACACTAAACCATGGTTGAAGATATGATAAGTATTGATTTATTTATCTAATTATTCAACACTTAATATATCTTCTTTTTCTTCTTCTTCATCTTCTTCTTCCATGAAGAAAAGCTTGCTACATCAATGGCAAGTGATGAAAACAAGTGAGAAATCCAATTCCAAAGTGAACCCACTTCCTATTTCTTCATTCTCTACCTCTTGCCAAGTAGTATAGGGTGTTTTCTTCACAAGTTTCATGACTTGGTGAAGTCGGAGTTTGATCTTGTGATGCCTCGACGTAGATCATCTTCGGCATCGAAGCCGACTTTCAAGCCCGCCCATTTCTTCGATGAAGCCGATGCTAGAGTTCGGGATCCGACTTGGACAGCGGAGGGACATCGTCGCGGAGCCTAGGACGTGGAGGACCGGATCTACAAAGGTTTTAGCTTCTTTCCTTTAGTTAAAAGTCGTTAACTTGCATCGCATAGCCTATATATCTAGTTAACGATCCGTATTAGGGTTTTTCGGCACTTGTAAAATTTAAATTGCCCGTGTTTGATCACTTGCAAGACTTCATTAGTGTGCCTAGGAACCCTACACAGAAAACAACCAAAATATGGTGTATGCTTATGCCATCCGCATTCGCCACGGGGCCCCGTCATCACCCGTTAGGTTACTTAACTAACGACAGAGCGGGGGATGGACTAGCGCGGATGCAAAACATAAGCAACACCTAAATAGTTATCATATATAAATATATAGCAATGATTGTCAATCCAGATCACAGATGAACACTTTGGATATACTGGGAATCCGCGATTCGTGCGAGCCTGCAACGAAAAGTGGATTACACGATCGCGATGAATAGCCAATACCCCACCCAAGACCCCTACGGGTGTGGCAAACTACCCCCCAAGTACTCGAAGCGAAGCAACCTCCCTCAACGACGTGAGTAGGACACTCGGCACTTCGAGATACCCGGTAGTTTGTGCACCCCTCCATGGGTCTATCCTAGGAGCAAAAACAGTAAAAAGATATTATACAATGACGGCTACAACCCCGACCCGGTTGTGCGGCCAAATAAATAATATTGCATCAATTTACATATTACAATGAATGAAAGAAAAAAGAAACTCTCATCTCACATCCACCCCGGCTATTCATCCGCGACAATCCACCGAGTTCATATACACAAACAAATAAGCATTACAGATCACAGATATGTATAACCCCCACTAATCGACGTATAGCGATTAGTAGACGTTAAATACATATAAACATCACAGATATAACCCAATAGTCAAAGTACAGTGCAGTTCGATCAAAAATACGGATTTATAGCCACCCAAATACAAATTTCTATTCTGGAAAATCTTGGCAGAAATAAAATATCTTAAAAATCCCAAAACCATTACAGAAGAACACTGCACCAAACTTGGTCCAGAACCGAGTCAACTCGGCCGCGGTTCCGCGGCAAGAAGCATGTTCTTGCCGCGGAAACGCGGCGCTTTGAGCGGTTCACTGGATCGTCTTTGATAAATTTCTTAACAAAACCCTGAGCCTAATTTTGAAGTATGATTTATTATTTTTAGAGAAGAAAAAAAAACAACAGAAACTTAGGGTTTTGAAACTTTAGTTTTGCGATTTTTCCGATCGAACTTCCATACACTTTACTAACTAGCTAGTTTATGTTTAGTTAAGCTCTAATACCACTGTAAGTCCCCGTTGCCCACCCCGGTGCTTGCGGGGAGGCGGAAAACGGTATAAAAATCGGATTTTTATCGAACTATGCAACATGGACTAACTAGAGGAGGATCTTTGCTAAACAAAAACTAACTACAAGCTAACTAGTATTAGCTACATGGAAGAAAGGTTATACCTTGGGCTTTATGTCCTTCTCTCCTTGCTCCTTGGAGTGGAAGAAAGAGATCACCTTGTCGCCTTTTCTAGTCGAAGAAGGATCCACCCGAGAGCCTCAACCTTTGGCTTCAACTTCAAGCTAGAAGTAACTATGGTGCTAGAAGTGCTAATCCTAGAACCTTAGATGAGAGTATAGATTACTTTAGAGAGGTTTATCTCAAGCTCAAGTGTTTCTCAACACATAAGAGGGGAGAGCTTGAGAGAGAGGAAGAGGAGGAGAGAGAATCTATATGATAAAATGAGAGAAAACAATGAACCATTCTCTCTAATATGGGTGAATTATGAAATTAGATAATTAGCTAGATAATTGTCATGGTTAATCAAGACTTGACCATTATCATTTCATATTTAATGCAAATTGCAAAGATCAAAGAGCATCTTTTATATGGAATGATGATGGTCAAAGTGTCAACCCAAGTCAACAAGTCAAGTATGGTCAAATGGTCAACAACCCTAACCATGCACAATTATATATAACTAATATCAATTATTCATAATACACACATAAGCATTAGGGTTAAGAAAATGACAATGGTCATTAACCCCAATCAAAGTCCTCTGCCACTGTCTCAGTCAACTGTGCATACGCACCCGTATTCGTGATCCGAGGAACACGAATACAATGAGATAAAACCAATCCCAAATCATATACTAGGATCTGGCTTAAACCAAAGCCCGCTAGTATAAGCTGTCCGGACAGCAAACGTGCACAAGTGTGCGGATGTGAACGAACCCTGTCGCAAAACCATGCGACCTCTACTCAGTTTGCCTAAAGGAGAATAACTCTCTGTGTGCGACTCTAAAGACTCGACACTACGCTGGCAATGGGTTTAACCACAGACCGCAAGCGGCACTAGCTGTACGTAACGGTCCCCAGGTAGATGCCGATAAGAAGACTGACGAGGTGAACCCATCTGAACTCTTACTGAGCCTGAATGTGACAGTCTCCGTACAGTCCGGTATGTTCGTCTGATACATCACATGGCGGGCCTAGGGGGGCGGTAAACGTCAGTCCCCTAATAGCGGTACAAGTCGTGTCGGAGTGTACCCCAGAACACCCTGAGATAACACTGGAAACCTACCAGTATATCTCGCTTGCCTTGGCCAGGGACTACTTGTCTAATGGCTCTCCTAGACACAGCGCGATGTCAACCCCCAATACCGGGAGAGACGAATCCTGTCTAACAGTCACTGCCTCCAAGTGCTTCGGGACTGCACCCAACTACTACCTGTTTGCACGACTCCTTTGAGCCGTGGTAGGGTAGTAATCAAAGTACAGTGGGAACACACTCGAGGCGAAGTGACAGTGTCATGTCAGCGGACAATCTGTACTCATGTCACCAGGGAACTGATAACTGACGATAGGTATAATACCAACCAACAGTTCCCGACGAGTCCTGTCCAATGTACTAGTAACCTAACGAGCACCCGCATACTATCTCAAGTAGGACGTACTGACGGCTGTGGGACAGACCGTCTCCCACGCTGGGATGAGAAGTGCATACGCTAGTCTACTCCGGAATATCGATGCCCTGTCTCGATAGTCCAATGACTAGGGACCTGTATAAGGATGTGCTTATGGATTACCCAGCCCCCACGAGTGTGAGCACCATCACAACGCTGGTAATCAACCAAAGATCCTAAGGGCTCTACTAATATATATATAAGCGATATGCTAAAAGAAACACATGCATATATTGTAGTAGAGACAAACTAAGTAGCATACTACCATTTCGAGCAAGATTGTATATACAACTGTGAATATCCCAAGCTTCCATCAAGTAATATACATACTAGTATGATACAGTAATGGCCTCTAGGGCATATACACTAACAAGGTTGACTTCGGTTGAGGAGAGAGAGGGCATGATGTGTAGGGTTCCTAGGCACACTGATGAGGTCTCACAAGGCATCAACCATGCCAATTTCAAATTTTTCCGGTGCCGAGAAACCCTAATGCGATCGTCGACCAGAGATTAGGAGAAAACTACAACTAGTAAACTGCTTTACAGCTAAGTGAACGGAAATACAACCTTTGTAGATCCGGTCCTCCACCTCCATAGCTTCATGATGACGTCCCTCCGCTGTACCTATCGGACTCCGGACTCTGGCGAAGGTTTCGTCGGAGAAAAGATCGGGCTAGGTCGTCGACTTCGATGCCGAAGATGATCTACGTCGAGGCAACTCAAGATCAAACTCCAACTTTACCAAGTCATGAAACTTATGAAGAAAACACCATATACTACTTGGCAAGTTGTAGAGGATGAAGAAAAAGTAAGTGGGTTCACTTTAGAATTGGATTTCTCACTCTTTTTCTCATTTCACCATTGATGGAAGCAAGCTTTTCTTCATCTTGAAGAAGAAGAAGAAGAAAGAATATATGATAACTATTATTTTGAAAATAGGAAATAAAATGATACTTATCATATTTGCAACCATAGTTAGGTGTAGAGAATAAACTAGGGTTCGGTTTAATGGTTAGGTTTAGGAAAAGAACAAGAATGGTCAAGCTTTCACCACTTCATGAAGTTTCAAGAAAACAACAAAATAAGCCACCATTCTATTTATCTTTCCAAAATGAATAAATAAATAAATGAATAAGTAAATAAAAACCCTAACCATTAACATAACCATAGTTTAAACTAAACATACACCCAAACATTCCTGTATCATCAAACATGATACAATTAAGTGCACAAAATTATATCACATATACAATGTGCACATCAAGTGAGAAAATCCATTTAAAATGAATAAATACTAGTTAATGTAAAGTAATATATCAAATATATAATTATACATTAAATCATTAAATCAACACTTGATTTAACGATCCGGCCATATCGCATATGACCGACTAATATTCAATGTATCGGCTTATCGAATCTATCCTCGATTCGATAACTAGGTTATATCGCATACAACCAATCGATACATTCATCGCGAGAATAGAATACGGTATCACATGCACGCATTATTCTTGGTCCCGCATATTGTAGGGATCCTAGGCACTCTCAAGCGGTCTCAAAAGGCATCAACCATGCCAATTTCAAATTTTACGGTGCCGAGAAACCCTAGACTAGATCGTTAACTAGAAATTTAGGCGACAATTGAAACTCGTTAACAACTTAACTACTAGAATGGAAATACAACCTTTGTAGATCCGGTTCTCCACCTCCATAGCTCCATGATGAAGTCCCCTTGCTGTCCAAATCCAATCCCGGGCTCTAGCGTCGGCTTCATCGGAGAAATGGGCGGGCTAGGTCATCGACAACGATGCCGAAGATGATCTACATCGAAGCATCACAAGATCAAGCTTCCACTTCACCAAGTCATGAAACTTGTGAAGAAAACACCATATACTACTTGGCAAGTGGTAGAGGATGAAGAAATAGGAAGTGGGTTCACTTTAGAATTGGATTTCTCACTCATATTCTCAAGTTGCCATTGATGGTGGCATAGTTTCATTCTTGAAGAAGAAGAAGAAGATGAAGATGATAATATGATAAGTTCTTTAAAATAGAAAAGAAAAATGATACTTATCATAATATCAACCATGGTTAGGTGTAGAGAATTTACTAAGGTTAGATGAATGGTTAGGGTTAAGCATGAAGACAAAATGGTCACTTTGGTCAAAGCTTCATGAAGCTTCAAGATGCAAACAAAGAGAGCCACCATTTTCTCTTTATGCCATTTATTTTCCAAAATGAATAAACAAATAAATAAATGAATAAATAAGTAATGGAAAAACAAAACCCTAATCATTAGTTTAACCATGGTTTAATTCTTTACACTTAACCAAGTAAACATGTATCATCAAACATGATACAATCATTTGCACAAAAAGTATATCACATATACAACTTGTACATCCAAGTGAGAAGATCCATTTAAAGTGAACCAATACTAGTTAATGCAAAGTAATATATCAAATATATAATTATACATTAAATCATTAAATCAACACTTGATTTAACGATCCGGTCATATCGCATATAACCGACTAGTATCCTATGTATCGGCTTATCGAATCAATACTTGATTCGATAATAGGTTATATCGCATACAACCAATCGATACATTCATCGCGAGAATAGAATACGGTATCACATACACGCATTATTCTCGGTCCCGCACATATCTCATATACGCTCCTATTTCGTTTCGCTTGAGCCAGGAAACCTCTGTGTAGGACTCTAAAGACTCGTCAATACGCCGGCAGCAGGTGATGATCATATCAAACACCCACAAGTCGCAAGCGGTCTGCTAAACGTAACGGCCACCCGGGTATTGAGCGATCAGAAGATCGACGAGCAAACCCTCTCACACTCCTGTGAATCCAACCAGTAACACTTACCGTACAGTCCGGTCTCGTCATCTGATATGTCGCATATCTTGCCTAGCGGTGGTAAACGTCAGACCCCAATAGCTCGATAAGTCGTGTCGATACGAGGTCTATAACAGTTCGAGAAACTACTGGTAACACTTACCAGTATATCTCAGCAACCCTGGCCAGGGATTTCCGGTTATAGCCAATCGAACACAGCGCAACATCAACTCCCTATACCGGGAGAGACGAATACCCTCCTATCGCTCATTGCCTCCATGTGATTCGGGACTGTACCCAAAAACCACCGTTTTGCACGCCCTCTTGGACGTGTCAAGGTGGAAATCAAAGCACAGTGGGAACCACACAAGACTCTATGACGATCTCGGGTCAACAGACTACTCTGTACCAGTGTCACCAGAGAACTGCCATCTGACGTAAGGTATAATACCATCTGGGAGTTCTCGGCGAGTTCGTCCAGTGTACCCAGTCTCTACTGAGCACCCGTATATCATCTCTGATGTCAAACACCAATGGATATGGGATCATCCATCGCCCATCTGTATGGGTCGAGAAGGTATACGCTAGTCTACACTGGTATATCGATGCCCCGTCTCGATACACCCACGACTAGGGACTTTGAAGGATGTACTTATGGACTACCATGTCCCCACTAGTATGATCTGCATCATAGTCCAGGTAGTCAAGTACACATCCTAAGGGCTTTACCAACATGTAACAGAGAGACAATCAGTATACACGTTAAGGTAAAGAGCAACCAGATAGCATACTATCATGTCGAGCAAGAAAGTCCTCGTTATATATGTCCAAGCATCCACTACAATATACATCCTATGTATAGTAATGGCCTCTAGGGCATACATATAACTAATAATCTCCCACTTGCACTAGGGCCATCTGATAGCAGTGGTTGCAGTATCTCATACACAACCATCCCATAAAAGTCTCTCTCAGGGAATAGGCCTTCGTGAGTGGATCCGCCGTGTTATCCTTTGAGTCTACTCTCCTAACCTGAATCACCCTGGAGATCATCCATCTCCATGATCAGGTGATACTGCCTTAGAATACGTCTGGGTCACTGATGGGACCAAGGTTCCTTGGCTAAAGCCACACGTCCATTGTCACACAATGGTAGGAACCAAGTTCATCTCATGAACCTATATACACCCAAACTGTCTCTTTGGTAGCATCTTATGTAGCGATGTATCCAGCCTTTATCGTCTAGTATGTCATGGTATGTAGCTTGGAACTCTTCCAACATACCGTCCCTTTACTGAGGGTAAAGACAATGCCTGTGACTGACATTCATTCGTCTTTATCACCCTGGAATGCTTCCAGTGATTTTCCCTAGGATCAACTGATACCATCACACTACAACTAGTGAGTATCCTAACATCTATTTAGATCTATCTCATAGATCCAAAGCTTAGGATTTAGTAGGTATCACTTTGATCCTATGTGGAGAATCATTGTGATGAGCGGAGATTGATCGAGCGTAGCATAGGAAACCTTTTCCCTATCAAGAGTATGTCATCCACGTACTCTACGAGAATCGCCACCATACTCCCTACTACCTTTTTGTATATACAAGGTTCATCTACCATTTTGATGAAGTCAAACTTTTTGACTACGAAATCAAAACAGACGTTCCAACTCCACGATGCCAGCTTTATTACATAAAACATCTTGCACACGTTTCCGCTGCTCCCACTGTCTACGAAGCCCTCTGGCTGTGTACTTATAGACGCTCTCTTCCAAAACATCATTTTAGAAGAGCAGTCATGGCACCCAACCGCCAGATATCGTAGGCATGGTATGTAGCCGTGGGAAATAGGATCTGGATGGACTTAAGCATAGCTACTTGAAAAGGTTTCATCATTATCCGCACCTGGTCAATGATGCAAACTTTTAACAAGTATAGCTTTGAAAGTCTTAACCTTTCCATGTACACCAAGTAATCTTCTCAAGATATACTTGCTCCTGATGGGGATTTAACCCTTCAGATATAGCAACTAAAGTCCATACTTTGTTGGTGTATAAGGATTCCATCTCAGATCGCTAAGCATCCAGCCATTCTTACAGAGTCCCACTCTTGATGGCCAGCTCGAAACTAGTTGGGTCATCATCTCATGATGCATTCCTCGCTCCCACTGTCATAGAGAAAACGAAGTATCTCTCAGGTGGGTGAGGAACCCTACTAGATCGGCGGAGAGGCTGAGGTTCGTTGGTAACTATTGAATCCTTTGGTTATATCAAATCATTTGCTGTAGTTTGTATAGCTGGAACCATTCCAGTTCTACATAACAGATCTTGCCTCGAGCTTGTCCGGATTTTGTTTTTAGACATAGGCCGGTCAACCCCAAATCTTAACTAGCTTAAGACATGGGCTCTTCCTTTTCCATATCACATATGAAGTGGTAGGCAACTGATTTGATTTGAACCCTTTTCAATAGGTATGCAGCTTCTCAAGTGCATAACTCCCAAAAGGAAATAGGTAACTCAGTAGTACTCATCATAGAGCACACCATACCAAATAGGGTGTATCTGCTCCGCCCCGATATACTATCGTGCTATGGTGTATTCGGAGGAGTAATGCTGAGAGAGAATCTCATTCTCCTTTAGAATAGTCCAGGATTTCCGTGCTCAAGTATTCTCCTCCTTGATCACATCAAAGGACATAATACTTATACCCGTATTGGTTCTCTACTTCTAACTTATATTCTGTGAATATCTCAAAAGGTTCAGACTTGTGTCTCAACAGGAACATATGTCTGAATCTTAAGAGATCATCAAAGAATGTAATGAAGTACAAAGAACCGGTCTTGGCATGTGTAGACAGGGGACCTACATACATCAACATGTATCATCCCAAGAGTTCACTAACTCTTTCTCTGTTTCCAGTAAACGGAGCTATGGTCATCTTATCTTTGTGACATGACTGGCGAGTTTCACAAGATGTAAATTCAAACTAATTTAAATATGCATCTTTATGTAACTCTAGCTAGTCGGGTCATATTGATCTGACCTAGTCTACAATACCTCAAGAAGGATCCGTTCATTTCTGAACTCTTCCTCTTGTGTGTGTTCTGTATACTAAGAACCGTAGTTTGATTTAGAACATCAATGCTTTTAGATAACGTGCCTGAACCGATCAACTTTTGATATTGGAAATGTTCAAAACATTATCCAACAATACAAAATTTTATCATTTCTTTACTAAAAGAGACTGATATGATTTTGTATATCAGGTTCGGTATCTAATAACATTCATTCAGAATCAATGTATCGGTAATACAGGGTGACAGTGACCAACAGACTTGGCTGCAACTCTTGCCCCGTTTTCTGCCTCATGAAACCTATCACCCATTCTCAGTTTTTCTACCTTTTTTTAGCCCTATGTAACAGATTACATATCTGGGATCCTGATCCGGTATCATATACCAAGGATGCGGAGGATACTGAGAAACAGTTCTTTGTAATGAACACACCCGAAGATGATGCATCAACATGCACTCCCTTCGTTTGGGCGGCACGGGAAATCTGGTATTCCCCAATTTCCTGCTCTGTCTTATAACAATTATAAGTTGGAGCGGGACCAACGTTCCCCAGCTCAGCATAACAAGCGGGTTCGGTCAATAATCCGTATTATTATCATGATTAAGGCGTGATATGGTCGCTACCTGGAGAGAGAGAGAAGAAAACACTCAGCATGCGCTCTTGCAAGAATAGATTGGTTATTATTTTATCTAATCAGGATGGCTCCCACTGTTTTTATCAAATCTTCCTTCAAACCCTAAAAGGAAAGACTAGCCGGGATTAATTACACGCTACAAGTTCGCCAATATTTCAGCCAGGCCAGTGTCGGTACTTTGAGGGAGGTCCCCCGTGCTTTCGCACGAACCTAATTAATGTAAACCTCGTTTTCCCAGAGGCGTAACCTCGTTAACTCCTTTCTAGACACCTACTTGATCGGCTAATTGTAATGTGTAAAACTCTCCCAGGATTAACAATTACTCGCAGTAGGTATCGGGATCCAACTATCTCATAGAAGGTCTGCAATTTCATTGCAAATTTCAACACTTGAAATTCCCGATAATGTTTTGCCCCCAAACGATCTATGACCTTGGCAAGGTCAACAAACCATAGACCGCAAGTCAAGTTCAACCCGTCATTTCTTGATTGAATCAAACCCACCCGCACGACCCTTGACAAGGTCAACAAGGCCGCACGACTACCCTAACCCAATCTGCATCATATGCATAAGCAGATAAATACTGGTTAGCTACCGCACACTGCGCCTTGACAAGGTCAACAAACGCAGCACGAATACTAAACATGACTTATCTGAAATGACGGAGGGCTACGACAGGTTTTTATGAAAACCTATTGCGTAATGAACTTGATATCGTTATAGGATCGAATGAATTTTGAAATGGAGTGTTTTTGAGACTTTTCTAGTTTTGCTAAAGGAGTCACTCCCGGTGAAGGGATCGTCGGTCCTTTCCTCGTCGAATGAGGTGCGGGATATATCATATATATCACTGTGCAAACCAAAAACACTTAAAAGCAATCAAAAGACAAACCGAGTGTGTAGCATCTGCCAGTTTTTGCTAAAGGAGTCACTCCCGGTGAAGGGATCTCGGTCTTTTCCTTATCGAATAAGGTGCAGGATATATCATATATACCGCTGTGCAAAGCAAGAACTGTAGCTACCTGTTTTATTTAGAAATTCGATTCCACAACATCTTATGTTTCTTTTATTTCATCAATCACATTAATTAAGTCCCATCATATAAGTACCTAAACATCACAGATAAATACGACGTACACTTATGCCATCTGCATTCGCCTCGATGTCCCCTCGTACACCGTTAAGTTAGGTAACTAACGGCAGAGCGGGGCAGGGCTAGCACGGGTGTAAAACATAAGTAACGTCTATATAATATATCATATATACTATATACTGTATCTATCACAGAACATCACATGATCACACCACAGATATCGCAACAGAAGAATCATATGAAATATTGGATATACTAGGACGTCCGTGTTTTCAATACGAGCCAGTATAAAACACGGATTCCACGGTCGTGATGAATAGCCAAACCCACACCCCTAGACCCCTACGAGAGCGGCAAGCAACCCTACCAATTCTAGAGTTAGGAGACCCGGACTCGACTCCTCGAGTTGGTCTCCCACTGGACTCCAGAACCCGGTTACTTGTGCCCTCCTCCTTGGGTTTATTCTAGTGCGGAAAAGAAAATAATATACAAAAGGTGACAACTTCCGCAACCTGGAAGTGCCCCAATAAAAGAATATTACATACAAGTTTTTACATGAATGAAAATGAAAAACACTCATCTCATATAAAAAAAAACCCGGTTATTCAACCACGACGATCCAATATAACATATCCAGCAACACTTAACATCACATGTCATCAACGTAAGTAAATATGCGCATCCCAATTGTCGTTGACATATAGCAACGAAATCGGCGATATCACATATTACACTTACGGTCACGGAAAAGAAAGTGTAAAACTACAACAGTTGGAATCCGCAACCACCTCAGACATCGCATGCCTGACCAAATGAATTTCTTAGACATCGCATGCCTAACAATTATAAACCCCGCATTTCAGTCCCAATATCGAAAACTCTTTTCAATATCAAGTCGAGCAATTCAACAGGATTCCCGACATTCTGATCGAATGCTCGTCGCATACTTTAGTAGGCGGCAGCACCCCCGATACCGTCGACAAAGTGCACCAAGGCGTAACACCGCTGCCGCGAGCACCCGAACGGATGCTTTCGGCGACGGGGTTCTCCTACAGTCACTTGGTCGGGGCTTTGGGGTGTAGCAGACTATTAAGTTTATCCGGCGTGTATCCGCGTACGCTACTTGATTGCGACGGACTTTTGATCACATCAAAATTGCATGGCAACCGATCAAGTGAGACTAAAGTGCTATGTTTATAACATTCATTCAGTTATCTCATAACATTTTGTGAATTCCAATTATTGTATCCCATTCCAGATAAACAGAAAATGTTAAACTGTCCGATCGAACAGTCAAACACCCAAGTTTTCCCAAAACAGATCAACACACGAAACAAGTTTAAAACATCCACTTCGTGCCTCGGTACCAACGGTCCAGCCGTAGAAGGTTCATGCCAACGCCTCACATGTGGCACGCCGTACTGCCCCAAACCCTAAGGTTCAAAGGGCAGTTCAAGACGGTCACATAATCGAGTTAAGGTTTGTTGTCTTCTAGAGGGTCCATCGCGTTACTTGCACTACTTAGAATGTCTTTAAACCACGGAAAAATACTACACTTGGAAATTTCCCGGCAGGGGAAAATTTGGGTATTTATATCCGGTCGAACTTTTTAACATATTCAAAAATTATCCGGAAAAACACATAGACGAAGTTTAGACAATCCGATCGAAACACCGAGTCCCCAATACAACCCAGAAAATTCAACTCTTGAAAAAATATTAAAAATTCCCAGGAAAACCAGAACTGCAAACTAAGAATTACTGTGCAAAAACTAAAACATGATGTGACTACTTGGCCACGGAACCGCCGCAGAAGCTAGGCTTCTGCCGCGGTTCCACCGCGACTTAGTCGAATTGAAAACTCGAATTTTACAGTAACTCTTAGATATTCCTGCTGATTTTTCTGCATATTTTTAATTTGGAAAAAACCCAGTTTTTGAAAAAAGTCCAGAGAGCATTATCGGGTTAGGGTTTCGGGTCGATAGGGTTTCAAACTTCGTCTACGCATCGCCTAAGGCTCTAGCTAGGCTCTGATACCATTGTAGGGTTCCTAGGCACTCTCAAGAGGTCTCACAAGCCATCAAGCATGCCAATTTCTAATTTTACGGTGCCGAGAAACCCTAGACTAGATCGTTAACTAGAAATTTAGGCGACAATTGAAACTAGTTAACAACTTAACTACTAGAACGGAAATACAACCTTTGTAGATCCGGTTCTCCACCTCCATAGCTCCATGATGAAGTCCCCTTGCTGTCCAAATCCAATCCCGGGCTCTAGCGTCGGCTTCATCGGAGAAATGGGCGGGCTAGGTCATCGACAACGATGCCGAAGATGATCTACGTCGAGGCATCACAAGATCAAGCTTCCACTTCACCAAGTCATGAAACTTGTGAAGAAAACATCCTATACTACTTGGCAAGAGGTAGAGGATGAAGAAATAGGAAGTGGGTTCACTTTAGAATTGGATTTCTCACTCATATTCTCAAGTTGCCATTGATGGTGGCATAGTTTCATTCTTGAAGAAGATGAAGATGATAATATGATAAGTTCTTTAAAATAGAAAAAGAAAAAGGATACTTATCATAATATCAACCATAGTTAGGTGTAGAGAATTTACTAAGGTTAGATGAATGGTTAGGGTTAAGCATGAAGACAAAATGGTCACTTTGGTCAAAGTTTCATGAAGCTTCAAGATGCAAACAAAAAAAAGCCACCATTTTCTCTTTATGCCATTTATTTTCCAAAATGAATAAACAAATAAATAAATGAATAAATAAGTAATGGAAAAACAAAACCATAATCATTAGTTTAACCATGGTTCAATTCTTTACACTTAACTAAGTAAACATGTATCATCAAACATGATATAATCATTTGCACAAAAAGTATATCACATATACAACTTGTACATCCAAGTGAGAAGATCCATTTAAAGTGAACCAATACTAGTTAATACAAAGTAATATATCAAATATATAATTATACATTAAATCATTAAATCAACACTTGATTTAACGATCCGGTCATATCGCATATAACCGACTAGTATCCTATGTATCGGCTTATCGAATCAATACTTGATTCGATAACTAGGTTATATCGCATACAACCGATCGATACATTCATCGCGAGAATAGAATACGGTATCACATACACGCATTATTCTCGGTCCCGCACATATCTCATATGCGCTCCTATTTCGTTTCGCTTGAGCTAGGAAACCTCTGTGTAGGACTCTAAAGACTCGTCAATACGCCGGCAGCAGGTGATGATCATATCAAACACCCACAAGCCGCAAGCGGTCTGCTAAACGTAACGGCCACCCGGGTATTGAGCGATCAGAAGATCGACGAGCAAACCCGCTCAAACTCCTGTGAATCCAACCAGTAACACTTACCGTACAGTCCGGTCTCGTCGTCTGATATGTCGCATATCTTGCCTAGGGGTGGTAAACGTCAGACCCCAATAGCTCGATAAGTCATGTCGATACGAGGTCTATAACAGTTCGAGAAACTACTGGTAACACTTACCAGTATATCTCAGCAACCCTGGCAAGGGATTTCCGGTTATAGCCAATCGAACACAGCGCAACATCAACTCCCTATACCGGGAGAGACGAATCCCCTCCTATCGCTCATTGCCTCCATGTGATTCGAGACTGTACCCAAAAACCACCGTTTTGCATGCCCTCTTGGACGTGGTAAGGTGGAAATCAAAGCACAGTGGGAACCACACAAGACTCTATGACGATCTCGGGTCAACAGACTACTCTGTACCAGTGTCACCAGAGAAATACCATCTGACGTAAGGTATAATACCATCTGGGAGTTCTCGACGAGTCCGTCCAGTGTACCCAGTCTCTACTGAGCACCCGTATATCATCTCTGATTTCAAACACCAATGGATATGGGATCATCCATCGCCCATCTGTATGGGTCGAGAAGGTATACGCTAGTCTACACTGGTATATCGATGCCCCGTCTCGATACACCCACGACTAGGGACTTTGAAGGATGTACTTATGGACTACCATGTCCCCACTAGTATGATCCGCATCATAGTCCAGGTAGTCAAGTACACATCCTAAGGGCTTTACCAACATGTAACAGAGAGACAATCAGTATACACGTTAAGGTAAAGAGCAACCAGATAGCATACTATCATGTCGAGCAAGAAAGTCCTCCCTATATATATCCAAGCATTCACTACAATATACATCCTATATATAGTAATGGCCTCTAGGGCATACATATAACTAACACATATATCTCATATGCGCTCCTATTTTGTTTCGCATGAGCTAGGAAACCTCTGTGTAGGACTCTAAAGACTCGTCAATACACCGGCAGCAGATGATGATCATATCAAGCACCCACAAGCCGCAAGCGGTCTGCTAAACGTAACGGCCACCTGGGTATTGAGCGATTAGAAGATCGACGAGCAAGCCCGCTCACACTCCTGTGAATCCAACCAGTAACACTTACAGTACAGTTCGGTCTGTTCGTCTGATATGTCGCATATCTCGCCTAGGGGTGGTAAACGTCAGACCCCAGTAGCTCGATAAGTCGTATCGATATGAGGTCTATAACAGTTCGAGAAACTAATGGTAACACTTACCAGTAAATCTCAGCAACCCTGGCCAGGGATTTCCGGTTATAGCCAATCGAACACAGCGCAACATCAACTCCCTATACTGGGAGAGACGAATCCCCTCCTATCGCTCATTGCCTCCATGTGATTCGGGACTGTACCCAAAAACCACCGTTTTGCACGCCCTGTTGGACGTGGTAAGTTGGAAATCAAAGCACAGTGGGAATCACACAAGACTCTATGACGATCTCGGGTCTACAGACTAACATGTACCAGTGTCACCAGAGAACTGCCATCTGACGTAAGGTATAGTACCATCTGGGAGTTCTCGGTGAGTCCGTCCAGTGTACCCAGTCTCCACTGAGCACCCGTATATCATCTCTGATGTCAAACACCAATGGATATGGGATCATCCATCACCCATCTGTATGGGTCGAGAAGGTATACGCTAGTCTACTCTGGTATATCGATGCCCCGTCTCGATACACCCACGACTAGGGACCTTGAAGGATGTACTTATGGACTACCATGTCCCCACTAGTATGATCTGCATCATAGTCCAGGTAGTCAAGTACACATCCTAAGGGCTTTACCAACATGTAACAGAGAGACAATCAGTGTACACGTTAAGGTAAAGAGCAACCAGATAGCATACTATCATTTCGAGCAAGAAAGTCCTCCCTATATATGTCCCAGCCTCCACTACAATATACATCCTATGTACAGTAATGGCCTCTAGGGCATACATATAACTAACAATCTCCCACTTGCACTAGGGTCATCTGTAGCAGTGGTTGTAGTATCTCATACTCAACCATCCCATAAAAGTCTCTCTCTGGGAATAAGCCTTCGTGAGTGGATCCGCCGTGTTATCCTCTGAGTCTGCTCTCCTAACCTTGATCCCCTAGAGATCAACCATCTCCACGATCAGGTGACACTGCCTTAGAATATGTCTGGATCACTGATAGGACGGGCGTTCCTTGGCATAAGCCTCAACTCCATTGTCACACAATGGGAGGAACAAAGTTCATCTCATGAACTAATATACACCCAGACTGGCTCTTTGGTAGCATTTTAAGAAACGATGTATCCAGCCTTTATCGTCTAGTTTGCCACGGTATCTAGCTTGGAACTCTTCCAACATACCGTCCCTTTACCAAGGGTAAAGACAATGCCTGTGACTGACATTTAGTCATCCTTAACACCCTGGAACCTTTCCAGTGATTCTCCCCAATATCAACTGATACCATCTCACTACAGCTAGTGAGTATCCTAACATCCATTTACATATATCTCATAGATGAAAACTCAGGATTTAGAAGGTATCATTTTGATCCTATATGGAGAATTCTTGTGATAAGCGGAAATTGACCGAGCACAGCATAGGAAACTCCTTCCCTATCAAGAGTATGTCATCCATGTACTCTACAAGGATCACTACCATACTCCCTACTACCTTTTTGTATATACAAGGTTCATTTACCATTTTGATGATGTCAAACTGTTTGACTAACTCATCAAAACAGATGTTCCAACTCCACGATGCCTGCTTTATCACATAAAACATCTTGCACACGTTTCCGCTGCTCCCACTGTCTACGAGGCCTTCTGGCTGTGTACTTATAGACACACTCTTCTAAAACATCATTTAGAAAAGCAATCATGTCACCCAACAGCCAGATATCGTAGTCATGGTATGTAGCCGTGGCAAGTAGGATCTGGATGGACTTAAGCATAGCTACTTAGAAAAGGTTTCATCATTATCCACGCCTGGTCAATGACGAAAACCTTTAACAAGTCTAGCTTTGAAAGTCTCAACTTTTCCATCTAAACCAAGTAATCTTCTCAAGATATACTTGCTCTTGATGGGGATTTAACCCTTCAGATATAGCAACTAAAGTCCATACTTTGTTGGTGTACATGGATTCCATCTCAGATCGCTAAGCATCCAGCCATTCTTACAGAGTCCCACTCCTGATGGCCAGCACGAACATAGTTGGGTCATCATCTCATGATGCAATCCTCGCTCCCACTGTCATATAGAAACAGTAGTAACTCTCAGGTGGGTGAGGAACCCTACTAGATCGGCGGAGAGGCTGAGATTCGTTGGTAACTATTGAATCCTTTGGTTTTATCAAATCATCTGCTGTAGTTTGTATAGCTGGAACCTTTCCAGTTCTACATAACAGATCTTGCCTCGAGCTTGTCCGGATTTTTCTTTCAGACATAGGCCGGACAACCCTAAATCTTAACTAACTTAAGATATGGGCTCTTCCCTTTCCATATCATATATGAAGTGGTAGGCAACTGATTTAATTTGAACCCTATTCAATAGGTATGCAGCTTCTCAAGTGCATAACTCCCAAAAGGAAATATGTGACTCAGTAGTACTCATCATAGAGCATACCTTATTATATAGGGTGTGATTGCTCCGCCCCGATATACCATCGTGCTATGGTGTATACGGAGGAGTAATGCTGAGAGAGAATATCATTCTCTTTTAGAAAAGTCCAGGAATTCCGTGCTCAAATATTCTCCTCCTTGATCACATCAAAGGACATAATACTTATACCCGTATTGGTTCTCTACTTCTAACTTATATTCTGTGAATATCTCAGATGGTTCGGACTTGTGTTTCAACAGGAACATATGTCTGAATCTAAAAAGATTATCAGAGAATGTAATGAAGTACAAAGAACCGGTCCTGGTATGAGTAGACTGGAGACTTTCATACATCAGCATGTATTAATCCCAAGAGTTCACTAACTCTTTCTCTGCTTCCAATAAACAGAGCTACGTTCATCTAATCTTTGTGACATGACTGGCAAGTTTCACAAGATGTAAATTCAAACTGATTTAAATATACATCTAATTGTTACTTCAGCCAGTCGGGTCGCATTGATATGACCTAGTCTATAATACCTCAAGAAGGATTCATTCATTTGTGAACTCTTCCTCTTGTGTGTGTTCCGTATACTAAGAACTGTAGTTTGATTTAGAACATCAATGCTTTTAGATAACGTGCCTGAACCGATCAACTTTTGATATAGAAAATGTTCAAAACATTATCCAATAATATAAAATTTTATCATTTCTTTACTAATAAAGAGACTGATATGATTTTGTATATCAGGTTCGGTATCTAATAACATTCGTTCAGAATCAATGTATTTGGAATACATGGTGACAGTGACCAACAGACTTGGCTGCAACACTTGCACCGTTTTCTGTCTCATGAAACTTATCACCCGTTCTCAGTTCTCTACCTTTTTATAGCCCTATGTAACAGATTACATATCTGGGATCCTGATCTGGTATCAAATACCCAGGACGCAGAGGATACTGAGAAACAGTTCTTTGTAATGAACACACCCGAAGAAGATGCATCAGCATGCACTTTCTTCGTTTAGGCGGCACGGGAAATCTGGTATTCCCCAATTTCCTGCTCTGTCTTATAACAATTATAAGTTGGAGCGGGACCAACGTTCCCCAGCTCAGTATAACAAGCGGGTTCGGTCAATACATCCGTATTATTATCTTGATTAAGGCGTGATATGGTCGCTGCCTGGAGAGAGAGAGAAGAAAACACTCAGCGTGCGCTCTTGCAAGAATAGATTGGTTATTATTTTATCTAATCAGGATGGCTCCCACTGTTTTTATCAAATCTTCCTTCAAACCCTAAAAGGAAAGACCAGCCGGGATTAATTACACGCTACAAGTTCGCCAATCTTTCAGCCAGGCCAGTGTCGGTACTTTGAGGGAGGTCCCCCGTGCTTTTGCACTAACCTAATTAATGTAAACCTCGTTTTTCCAGAGGCGTAACCTCGTTAACACCTTTATAGACACCTACTTGATCGGCTAATTGTAATGTGTAAAACTCTCCCAGGAGTAACTCTTACTCGCAGTGGGTATCGGGATCCAACTATCTCATAGAAGGCATGCAATTTCATTCCAAATTTCAACACTTGAAATTCCCGATAATTTTGCCCATAGCGTCCTATGACCTTGACGGAGGCCAAACTACCCATAGTCCGCTAGTCAAGTTCAACCCTTCATTTCCTGATTGAATTAAACCCACCCGCACGACCCTTGACGGAGGCCAAACAACGCCGTACGAATACCCTAACCCAATCGCATCATATGCTAGCAGATAAGCACTAGTTAGCTACCGTACACTACGCCTTGACGGAGGACAAACTACCGCAGCACGAATACTAACTAGTACTTATCTGAAATGACGGAGGGCTACGACAGGTTTTTCTGAAAACCTATTGCGTAATGAACTTGATATCGTTGTAGAATCAAATGATTTTAAATGGAGGTTTTTTAGGCTTTTCTAGTTTTGCTAAAGGGGTCACTCCCGGTGAAGGGATCGTCGGCCCTTTCCTCATCGAATGAGGTGCGGGATATATCATATATATCACTGTGCAAAGCAAGAACTATAGAAGAAATCAAAAGACAAACCGAGGGGTTTAGCATCTGCCAGTTATTGCTAAAGGGGTCACCCCGGTGAAGGGATCGTCGGCCCTTTCCTTATCGAATAAGGTGCAGGATATATTATATATACCGCTGTGCAAAGCAAGAACTGTAGCTATCTGTTTTATTTTTGAAATTCGATTCTACAACATCTTTATGTTTCTTTTACTTTCATTAATCATATTAATGAAGTCCCATCATTTAAGTCACCTAAACATCACAGATAAATACGACGTACACTTATGCCATCCGTGTTCGCCTCGATGTCCCCTCGTGCACCGTTAGGTTAGGTGACTAACGGCAGAGCGGGGAAGGGCTAGCACGGGTGTAAAACATAAGTAACGCCTATATAATATATCATATATACTATATACAGTATTTATCACAGAACATCAGATGATCACATCACAGATATCGCAGCAGAAGAATCATATGAAACATTGGATATACTAAGACGTCCGTGTTTTCAATACGAGCCAGTATAAAACACGGATTCCACGGTCGCGATGAATAGCCAAACCCACACCCCTAGACCCCTACGAGAGCGGCAAGCAACCCTACCAATTCTAGAGTTAGGAGACTCGGACTTGACTCATCGAGTTGGTCTCCCACTGGACTCCAGAACCCGGTTACTTGTGCTCCCCTCCTTGGGTCTACCCTAGTGCGGAAAAGTAAATAATATACAAAAGGTGACATCTTCCGCAACCTGGAAGTGCCCCAATAAAAGAATATTACATACAAGTTTTTACATGAATGAAAATGAAAAACACTCATCACACATGAAAAAAAAACCCGGCTATTCAAACACAACGATCCAATATAACATATCCAGCAACACATAATATCACATGTCATCAACGTAAGTAAACATGCGTATCCCAATTGTCGTTGACATATAGCAATGAACCCGGCGATATCACATATTACACTTACGGTCACAGAAAAGAAAGTGTAAAACTACAACAGTTGGAATCCGCAACCTTTTTAGACATCGCATGCCTAATCAAATGAATTACTTAGAAATCACATGCCTAACAATTATGAACCCCGCATTTTAGTCTCATTATCGAAAACACTTTTCAATATCAAGTCGGGCAATTCAACAAGATTCCTGACATCCTGATCGAATGCTCGTCGCAAACTTTAGTAGGCGGCCGCACCCCCGATACCGTCGACGAAGTGCACTAAGGCGGAACACCGATGCCGCGAGCATCCGAACGGATGCTTTCGGCGACGGGGTTCTCCTACAGTCACTTGGTCGGGGCTATGGGGCCTGGCTGTCTATTAAGTTTACCGGCGAATATCCGCGTACGCTACGTGATTGCGACGGACTTTTGATCACATCAAAATTCCGTGGCAACCGATCAAGTGAGACTAAAGTGCTATGTTTATAACATCCATTCAGTTATCTCATAACTACTTGTGAATTCCAATTATTGTATCCCATTCCAGATAAACAGAAAATGTTAAACTTTCCGATCGAACAGTCAAACACCCAAGTTTTCCCGATACAGCTCAACACATGAAATAGGTTTAAAAACATCCAGTTCATGCCTCAGTACCAACGGTCCAGCCGTAGAAGGGTTAAGCCAACGCCTCACATGTGGCACGCCGTACTGCCCCAAACAGGAAGGTTCAAAGGACAGTTCAAGACGGTCACATAATCGAGTTAAGGTTTGTTGTCTTCTAGAGGGACCATCGCGTTACTTGCACTACTTAGAACGCCATTAAACTACGGAAAAATCCAACACTTGGAAATTTCCCGGCGGGGGAAAAATTGGGTATTTATATCCGGTGGAACTTTTTAACAAATTATAAAATTACCCGGAAAAACACATAGACAAAGTTTGAAATTTCCGATCGAATCATCGACGCTCCAAAACACCCCAGAAAACTCAACTCTTCGGTGCAAATTAAAAATTCCCAGAAAACTCAGCACCTGAATAGACAAATTACTGTGCAAAAATGGAAGTCTAATCTCATAATTTGGCCGCGGAACCGCCGCAGAAGCCAAGCTTCTGCCGCGGTTCCGCCGCGCATTAGCCGTATCACTTGGTCATTTTTGCACAGTAATTCTTAGAATTTCCCGCTGAATTTTTAAAGAATTTTTAATCTGGAAAAAACCCAGTTTTGAAAAAATGTCCAGAGAGGGTTGAATTCTAGGGTTTCGGGGTTCGATCGGGTTTCTAACATCGTCTACGCATCGCCTAAGGCTCTAGCTAGGCTCTGATACCACTGTAGGGTTCCTAGGCGCACTAATGAGGTCTCACAAGGCATCAACCATGCCAATTTCAAATTTTTCCATTGCCGGGAAACCCTAATCCGATCGTCGACTAGAGATTAGGCGAAAACTACAACTAGTAAACTGCTTTACTGCTAAGTGAACGGAAATACAACCTTTGTAGATCCGGTCCTCCACCTCCATAGCTCCGTGATGACGTCTCTCCGCTGTACCTATCGGAATCCGGACTCTGGCGAAGGTTTCGTCGGAGAAAAGATCGGGCTAGGTCGTCGACTTCGATGCCGAAGATGATCTACGTCGAGGCAACTCAAGATCAAACTCCAACTTCACCAAGTCATGAAACTTGTGAAGAAAACACCCTATACTACTTGGCAAGTGGTAGAGGATGAAGAAATAGGAAGTGGGTTCACTTTAGAATTGGATTTCTCACTCTTTTTCTCATTTCACCATTGATGGAAGCAAGCTTTTCTTCATCTTGAAGAAGAAGAAGAAGAAAGAATATATGATAACTATTATTTTGAAAATAGGAAATAAAATGATACTTATCATATTTGCAACCATAGTTAGGTGTAGAGAATAAACTAGGGTTAGGTTTAATGGTCAGGTTTAGGAAAAGAACAAGAATGGTCAAGCTTTCAACACTTCATGAAGTTTCAACAAAACAACAAAATAAGCCACCATTCTATTTATCTTTCCAAAATGAATAAATAAATAAATAAATAAGTAAATAAAAACCCTAACCATTAACATAACCATGGTTTAAACTAAACATACACCCAAACATTCATGTATCATCAAACATGATACAATCAAGTGCACAAAAATATATCACATATACAATGTGCACATCAAGTGAGAAAATCCATTTAAAGTGAACAAATACTAGTTAATGCAAAGTAATATATCAAATATATAATTATACATTAAATCATTAAATCAACACTTGATTTAACGATCCGGTCATATCACATATGACCGACTAATATTCAATGTATCGGTTTATCGAATCTATCCTCGATTCGATAACTAGGTTATATCGCATACAACCAATCGATACATTCATCGCGAGAAAAGAATACGGTATCACATACACGCATTATTCTCGGTCCCGCATATATCTCATATGCGCTCCTATTTCGTTTCGCTTGAGCCAGGAAACCTCTGTGTAGGACTCTAAAAACTCGTCAATACGCCGGCAGCAGATGATGATCATATCAAGCACCCACAAGCCGCGAGCGGTCTGCTAAACGTAACGGCCACCCGGGTATTGAGCGATCAGAAGATCGACGAGCAAGCCCGCTCACACTCCTGTGAATCCAACCAGTAACACTTATCGTACAGTCCGGTCTGTTCGTCTGATAAGTCGCATATCTTGCCTAGGGGTGGTAAACGTCAGACCCCAGTAGCTCGATAAGTCGTGTCGACATGAGGTCTATAACAGTTCGAGAAACTACTGGTAACACTTACCAGTAAATCTCAGCAACCCTGGCCAGGGATTTCCGGTTATAGCCAATCGAACACAGCGTAATATCAACTCCCTATACCGGGAGAGACGAATCCCTTCCTATCGCTCATTGCCTCCATGTGATTCGGGACTGTACCCAAAAACCACCGTTTTGTACGCCCTCTTGGACGTGGTAAGGTGGAAATCAAAGCACAGTGGGAATCACACAAGACTCTATGACGATCTCGGGTCTACAGACTAACATGTACCAGTGTCACCAGAGAACTGCCATCTGACGTAAGGTATAATACCATCTGGGAGTTCTCGGCGAGTCCGTCCAGTGTACCCAGTCTCCCACTGAGCACCCGTATATCATCTCTGATGTCAAACACCAATGGATATAGGATCATCCATCGCCCATCTGTATGGGTCGAGAAGGTATACGCTAGTCTACTCTGGTATATCGATGCCCCGTCTCGATACACCCACGACTAGGGACCTTGAAGGATGTACTTTTAGACTACCATGTCCCCACTAGTATGATCCACATCATACTCCAGGTAGTCAAGTACACATCCTAAGGGCTTTACCAACATGTAACAGAGAGACAATCAGTATACACGTTAAGGTAAAGAGCAACCAGATAGCATACTATCATGTCGAGCAAGAAAGTCCTCCCTATATATGTCCCAGCATCCACTACAATATACATCCTATGTACAGTAATGGCCTCTAGGGCATACATATAACTAACATGATGGGTGTCTTGTTAGCATTAAATGAGAGAGATAGAGAGGTGGCTCTAGGATTGTGTCACACCCCATCCTTTTCAAAACTTTTTACTTACATTTCAAACCCTTATCACTCACATCCTTCTCACTCACACACCTCACCAATGCAACAGTAGCTGCTGTTTTCAGCAGTAGCCCCATCTTCAAATCAGCCATTTCATCATTTCAAACAACAGCTACAATCTTGAATCCAGCAGTAGCTGCTGCTATACTTCATCCCCAAACACATCAGCATACTATAACATCAGCATCAGCTGCATCAGCAGCAGCACTCCCTTAACAAACAGCCCCAACTCCATATACAACACTCACACAACACAACAACAACACACCACAAACACAATAACCAAAACAACAGCAACTGCATCAGCACTGCAGCAGCCAGAACAACAGCTCCTGCTTCTGGAGCAGCAGCTCGGCTGAGGCAACAACACCCCAGCAGCTCCACCTCCTCTTCTTGTTCTCCTTCTCTTTGTTTGTGAGGTCCCTAGTGGGGTATAACTTCTAAACTCCTTCCTTATTTGCTTAGTTGTGTAGAAATAGCTTCGATTAGCGATAATTATACGTTTTTGTGCTTGTTTGGGTGATTTATGTGAAAGTGTGTTTAAGTGAGGATGGTGTTGGGTAGAATAGCCTATGTAAGTGTTATTAAGGCCAAGTTAACCTAGGATAAACCCTAGATTACACTAAAATACCCTCAGTTTTCAGATTGTACAAAACTTGACGTTTTTGAGCAAAACTTAGCTTTTTGGGATCCGCTGTTACCCCTGTAAGTTCAGAATAAAATTAAGTGGACCATAGCCTACTGGTGACCCCCTGACCCCACCACCAGAGCCCGACCCCACCACTCCAACCCACGGCCGCCGGAATAATCATTCTGGCCGCAAATTGCGGCCAGACTAGGGAGTTAGGAGATAGGGTTTTGGTATAGGTGTCTGCTACATTTTGTGGGTCCATGGTATACATAGTTTTGTAATATTCTAACCTGGGAAAAATCTGGGACAGTATGTCGTTTTCTGGTATTTTTAGTTTACGCGATACGCGAGTGGATTCTGTGATTCAGCGTATCGCGGCGTATCGGTTTGATTTCTGGACATAGACACGTTCCAGCGTATCGCACGCGCGCATTAATTTGCGACGCGAGTTTCTCGTTTCGTTCCGATACCGCGTTTTACGAGATTTTGATTATATTGGGATTCTTGTGTAATTCCAGGTTCGCAGGCGGGTACGTCAGACGCCGCCAGGAAAGGGAAGCAGGTGGTCGGCTATAC
Organism: Agapanthus africanus; assembly: GCA_030015575.1. Taxonomy (NCBI): domain Eukaryota; kingdom Viridiplantae; phylum Streptophyta; class Magnoliopsida; order Asparagales; family Amaryllidaceae; genus Agapanthus; species Agapanthus africanus. Next base: position 732,624,390 of record CM057339.1, read on the forward strand.
TTAGCACGCGACCGGGTGAGTAGATTTAACATCTACGGGAAAATCGCCCGTATGGCGTTAAGCGTCATGGCGTAATAGGATGTTAGTTTTATGTGTTCATGTAGACATACTAGAGTAGCATACCTCCATATATATATAGATATACTGATAGTATAGAACACTGCACTGTCACTAACGGTCCAAGTTGCACGAGCACGATTTACATGCTACACTCACACCGTTAGTGATTGCCATGACACTCACATTATAGAATTGCTATAAACCACATATTTGATTCTGCTTTATTGAAGTTGCCATGATTTGCCGCATACTATCATATGGACATTCATACCATGCACACTGTATACGCACTTTCGTGAGTACCTTCATTGATATATCCCTACTTGGGCACGTATGCATCATATGTCTACAGTTGTGCACATGTACATTGCTATATTCACTTTGCATACTTATCCATGCACACATCCATACCGATACACATATTCATATGCTACATACATGGATGATATAGACTTGATTTAAAACTAAGGGACCGCAGGCAATATTTTCAAAACTAGATCTTTCAAAAGAGCGGTTTTCCCTTTCTTTTACTCTTAGCGTCATACGACATGTTGCATGGATTACGCATTATATTTGATTATGCGATTTCTGGATTTGGGAACCGGAGTACTAATTTAAGAAAATGCGCACTGTTTAAAAACCCGGTATCCCTTGAGATGATATTTTAGTGCGTCCACCATGAGTTTTCTCGGTTCCCGAAAGCTTGTGTGAGTATACCTGATTCGAGGAGAGGTAGGCACCGATTGCGGATACATGGTGGACCCGGTATGGTACCCCGGGGCGAGAAGACTTGTATTGTTAGACGGTGAGCCCGGCGGTGGGACTACTACCTACCGGTGATTGGTTAGACCTGGCGATTATCCGTAGGATACCGACCAGAGTCGATAGATAGATACGGGACGACGCGTACTACCGAGGGCCGATTCCGCAGACGGAGCCCATGGGCAGATCCGATGGACGGACGCCCTACACTGGAGGATTTGCGTGTCGATCCTGGACACGGCTGATTTTGTGAGATTTGGGTGCCGATGTTGGGCACTCACGATTGTATGAGATTCACAGGATTTGAGGGCCGATGTGGATGACGGGGCCTGTGTTTTACTGGGATTTGGGTTTATTGATGGACGCCGGTCATTTTTCCACGTTGATATTCCATGTAGACACTATTTATTCCCATACTCAGCATTTAGTATTGACATCTCATCCTGTACCTATTGTACTGATATAGTACACATGCTATACATGATTATCGCATACCCTGCTCATGTTATATAGGGTTGTTAGATTCCATATCAGACATAATTATTGCATATCTTGCACATCATATGGAGACTTTTAGATTACATTTGTTGCCTGATGTGAGCATTCAGTTCATCATATAGATGTTATCTGTTGGCATAGGTTAGAGTATCGCAGCATATGCATACTCGCGATTACCTTTATATGTTATCTTCTATTCACGAGTTGGCAACTCACCCCCGTTGTGCCACAGTGCTTGCAGGTTGCCCTTTGGAGTAGTCGTGGCTGGCTGTTTACCGCATCTTTTGACAAAAATACCATTGCTGAGGCGTGTTAGCCCTTTTGCTATTAGGTGGGTTTTGTACGGTATCTGTTTACTTTTCAGTTACATCTTGATTTATATAGTACTCTCCATCTACTTTCATGTATTGACTTAGAGACAGTTGTGAGGACGATGTATGTTATTTGTACTCTGGTGTCGAGCTCGTTGTGAGCCGACTTTATTATGCAGTTTTACCTTTTATGATATTTGTTTTCATTTTACTGCTCATTCTTCGCTTCGACGTCGTATATTATATTGAGGTGATTTCTCCGCCGTTGGGCGCGATTCTCCCATTGAGATACTCCATTTATTTCACATGTTACTTTTACTTATATCTCGCCTTTCACCCGATTTCGGGACAAATTTTTTGGAAAAGGAAATGTTGTTAAAATTATTTATATAATAACTTGAACCTAAAAGGATTGCTACTAAACAACTTAAAGTTTTCTAAATGTTTTAACACTCCAAATTTTAATGGTTTTGTTTTCTGGGTTCGGCTTACTTAGTCATGTTACGCCTGTAGACGTTGCGTGGTTAAGTGCCGGTCATGGGCCGAACTTTGGGTCATGAAAATTAAGCTCTGGTGGTCCGTGAAAATCTGACACGACTCTCCGTATAAGTAGTGTCTCCAAATCTCCAACGCACGACCACCGCGGCCATCTCCAGATCATGAGTGGGATAATCTTACTCGTACTTCCTCCTACTTTCGGGAAGCATAATCGATAACTCTATCATTCTACATCAGTACACAATCGAGCCCCACTCGCGAAACATCACCCAAAAAACAACAAAGTCGCCCGATCCAGGAAACAAAGATAGATCTAGTGCAGTCATCAACGGAGTCTTCAACCGCTGAAAACTCAACATGCATGCCTCAGTATAAAGAAAAAGAACTCCCTTCCTATCTGGTCAGTCCGGTCAACGGTGCAGCGAATACCCAAGAAATCCTACATGAAACGGCGGTAAAAACTGGCTAAGCCCAAAAGCTGCAGACCTCTGTCCCTGAAACAGGTCTGGGCTAAAGCTGTATAGCTTCGACTCGAGTCCATATGAATATCGTCTCCCGTAACCCCATGACCTTGGAAGTCAACACTGTCAAGCTTGAAAGAACACTTCAAGAATTTAGCAAACAGATGGTGCTCTCCCAATTCCTGCAAAGAAAATCCTCAAGTGCTGCTCACGTTCCTCACGACTCTTGAAATAGACCAGAATGTCATCAATAACACAACAATAAACTGGTCGAGGAACGACCTGAAAAAAAAACTGGTTCATCACATCCATGAGTGCTGCTAGGGCATTGGTGAGTCTAACGACACCACCAAAACTCATAAAGCCCGTAGCGCGCACAAAAAGCAGTCCTCGGAATGTCATCACTCCGAACCCGCAACTAATGATGACCTGATCCCAAATCAAACTTAGAAAAATATCTCGCACCCTGGAGCTGATCAAAGAAAAATCGTCAATGCGAGTTAAAGGATGCCCAATCCGCACCGTAACTCGATTCAATTGACGAAATCAATGCACAACCTCAAACTGCCATCCTTCTCCTCGACGAACAGAATAGGAGCTCCCTAAAGCGAAACACTTGGACGTACAAGTCCCCCAAATCATGCAACTCTGCTGGTAATCCTTAAGCTCCCTAACTCCGCCGGCTCATTCGGAACAACGTCGGAAAACTCTCACACGATAGGAACCCGGTCCAACGAATCCACTGTGGCTCCGGTATCACTAATGAAAGCTAAGAATCCTCGACATCTTCTCCTCAAAAGCCGACCAGCAAAAAAGGCTGAAATCAAGCTGTGAGGGGCGGAACCACTATCCCCCTGTACAACAAGAACCGACTCGCCGGGAAAACAAAACCTGACTTTTTTCTCTCGGCAGTCCACAGACGCATTGCACGTAGCTAACCAGTCCGTGCCCAGGAGAATGTCAAGTCCAACATGTTGGATATAGTGCCCTCAGGGTCAATTATTAGATCACAAGCACGTGATTGCAATGATTGAGGGAGAACCTATACCGGTAGGACAGTCTTACTCAAGATGATAGTATGCTATCTGGTTTGTCTTTATCATCGTGTACTGCTTTAGGTGACCTTACCGGTCACTATTACACGTTGATTGAGCCCTTAGGATTCATGCTTGACTGCCAACAGTATGATGGCGATCATATACGTGGGAGCTGGGGTCTATAAGCACATCCTTAAAAGGTCCCTAGTCGTGGGAGTTTTCGAGACAGGGCATCGATACTCTATTAGTAGACTAGTGTATACAGTCGAGACCCCGACGAAGGGCGGAGGCTGGTCTCACAAGCCATTGGTGTCAGTTGGATCACCTAAGATGTATACAGGTGCTCATTGGGTTATGAGTACACCGTACAGGACTCGCCGGGAACATGCTAGTTGGTATTATACCTGACGTTAGATAGCAGTTCCCTGGTGACATGTGTACTGGTTAGTTCATCGACCTGAGATCGGCATTTTTCTCGTGTGAGTTCCCACTGTGCTTTGATTACCACCCTACCACGGCTCAAAGGAGTCGTTCAAACAGGTTTTAGTTGGGTATAGTCCCGAGCCACATGGAGGCAGTGAGCGGATCGGCAGGGTTTTCATCTCTACCGGTATTGGGGGTGAGATCGCGCTGTGTCTAGGAGAGCCGTTGCACGAAGTCTTTAGCCACGGCAGGAGATTTACAGGTAGGTATTCCAGTAGTATCTCAGGGTGTTCTGGGCTACTCTCCAACATGACTTGTACCGCTTTTGGGGGTCTGACTTTTACCAACCCCCTAGGCCCGCCATGCAATGCTCATAGACGAACGGACCGGACTGTACGGATATTGTCACCGACAGGCTCAGTAGGGTGTCAGGATGAGTTCGCTCATCGACCTCCCATTTGGTCAATACCTGGTAGCCCGTTACGTACATCTAGTACCTCTGACGTGCTAGTGGTTAAATCCACAGCCAAAGTATTGACGAGTCTTTAGTGTCCCCCATAGACAGTTTTCAAGTTTCGGGTGAAACATTGTAGAGGCCGTATGATATATAGCAGGGTCCGATCATATACGTGCAGTAGTGCACGCATCATGATCGGACGGATCATACTATTGGGCTTTGGTTTAAGTCGGAGCCTAGTATTAGATTTGTTGGATTACTTTAGTCTCATCACATTCGCAATCAGTCGGAATGCGGATGCAGGTATGTATATACAGGTGAGGGGTATCCTTGTGACCCGTTACGAGTTTACTTTAGATGTTGCCATATCTTTTTATTGTTGCAAACATTTGGATTAATGGTTGCATATGGAAATTATGAGCTAGAAATTATCTTTTTGTGCATTAATTGTGACACAAGCAAACCTAGTGACTCATAGTCTCTTTCATTGTGCATATGTCATATTTGATGATGGATTTGAGTCTTGATATGATAAGGAGAGAGAGGGGGGGCTGCCATGAGTGTATTTTGGTCTTGTATTTTTTCATTACACTCTCACTCTCATTATCAACACAACATAAGAAAAAGAAAAGCTTCTTCTTCTTCTTCTTCCTCTAGCTCATAACCTCCATTGATGGCTTCATTTTCAACCTCCATCCATGCAATGGATGCAAGAGACAAAGTTGTCACAAACATTCTCTACATCGCCTTAGACACGTTGGCTAGCGAACTTCGTGCCCGAGTTGCTTCGGATGAAGCGGGAGCCTGTAAAAAGACTCGAAGATGTTGTGCCCTTTCCGACGAGGAGATCGAGACCGGAAATGCCGCGAGGAGCTTAGGATGGTGGTCAAAGACTGAAGGACACGGATCGATGGGTATAGCTTTCCAACCCTTTCTCTAGTTGCTAGTTGTAGGTTAATGGTTCGATCCGGATTTATTGTATACGATAGCGCCAGTTTCTAGTTTTGAAAAACTTTTGTTTCCGCATTTTGGCCTCGGATAGATGGCCGGGGCGCTACCGTACACTTACATGGTATCAGAGCCACGCCATTAACCTTTACTAGCTTGCTCTAACGTGTTTAGAACTTCGTTCGAACGAAATTTTCCAAAACTACATTTCCAATACTGAACTTTCTGTCGAATTTTTATTGTCATCAAAAAATTATTTTGAGTATTGCAAAAAATCAGGAAGGCATTTTTAAGAGATCTGAGAAAATTTGGTACACTGTTATCATTGTAACGCCGCGGAACTGCGGCCCTACCCACGTTTTGGCCGCGGTTCCGCCGCCGCACTGTAGCAACAATGCACCAAAATTTCCACAGTTGTCTATGACTTGGAAATGGGGTTTCTGGTATTTTTTGTTTGAGCCCGGATGTGTTTGAGTACTGGGAATTGTGCATGGGGCCCACTTTGGGAAATTTTGTTGATCGAAAAATTTAAACATGTTAGTTCACAGATTATATCTACGACCGTGAATGTCATTTGATCAGTAAATCTTGTCTAATTACTATTGCCTTTTTAGACGGATTTGCGAACGTGACATTCACGTTGATATTCTATGTTGTGCTGTGATGTTGCAGATTTGTCATGGTGGATAGCCTGGATGCAATGTTAGTACCGTTTGGTATTGTTTGTATATTTGATATTACGGGGCGAGCGTCCGACATGTGTACTGCAGTCACTGCCTGTTTGTATATTATTCTTTTGGGGCACGACCGGGCTGAGGTCGATGGACCGGGCTAGGATTACCCCATGGTAGGGTGCACGAATAGCCGGGTTCTAGAGGGCAACGGGCCCGCATCTCATGGCTTTGAGATGGAGGGGGCTTCACTCTAGATGCTTATTACATTTCTATGATGTTGCATTTTATCACGCCATGAGCGAATATAATAAATTGATATATATACTAGTAGATGTTGTATATGTTTTACACCCGCGCTAGTCCAGTCCCCGCTCTGTCGTTAGTTAAGTAACCTAACGGGTGATGACGGGACCCAGTGGCGAATGCGGATGGCATATACGTGTTAGTTATATATATGCCCTAGAGGCCATTGTTCTACATATGATGTATATTATAATGGATGCTTAGATATATATATAGAGAGGACTTTCTTGCTCGTCATGATAGTATGCTATTTGGTTTCACTTTATCTTAACATGTTGACTTGTAATAGTTTACTGTCTAGCTCTCACAAGTTGATAAAGCCCTTAGGATATGTACTCGACTACTGGGACTATGATGAGATCACACAAGTGGGGACAGGGTAGTCAAAGAGTACATCCTATAACTGTTCCTAGTCGAGGGTGTGTCGAGACAGGGCATCGATACACCAGAGTAGACTAGCGTATACGCATCCTGACCCATATGATGGGCGATGGATGATCCCATATCCATCGGTGTTTGACATCAATGATGGTGCACGTGTGCTCAGTGGAGACTGGGTACACTGAATGGACTTGCCGAGAACTCCTAGATGGTATTATACCTATCGTCAGATATAAGTTCTCCGGTGACACTGGTACAGGTTAGTCTGTAGACCCGAGATCGTCATAAAGTTTTGTGTCATTCCTACTGTGCTTTGATTTCCACCTTACCACGTCCAAGAGGGTGTGAAAAACGGTGGCTTTTGGGTACAGTCCCGAATGACATGGAGGCAATGAGCGATAGGAGGGGTTTCGTCTCTCCCGGTATTGGGAGTTGATGTTGTGCTGTGTTCGATTGGCTATAACTGGAAGTCCCTAGCCAGGGCTGATATGGAGTGCTGCTGGTAAGAGTTATCAGTAGTTTCTCGACCCGTTATGAGCCTTATATCGACACGACTTATCGGTTACTGGGGTCTGACGTATACCACCCCTAGACTAGATATGCAACATATCAGACGAAGAGACCGGACTGTACAGGAGTGTTACTGATTGGATTCATAGGAGAATGTACATGCTTGCTTGTTGATCTTCTGATCGATCAATACCTGGGCGGCTGTTACGTTTAGCGGACCGCTTGCAGCTTGTGGGTGTTTGATATGATCATCACCTGCTACCGGCATATTGACGATTCTTTAGAGTCCTACACAGAGGTTTCCTGGCTCGGGCAAAACGGAGTAGGAGCACATATATGATATGTGCGGGACCGAAAATAATACGATATGAGATTCCGTATTCTATTCTTGCGATATGAGATATCGGCCGAGTATATATGATATAACCGGGTCATCGGATCAACTGTTGATTCGATGAAATGGTACATGTTATATTAGTCGGTTATATGCAATATAGACGGGTTATCGGATCAAGTGTTGATTCGATAATTTAATGTATAATTATATATGTGATATATTACGTTACATTACATAATATAAGCACTCTTTATTGATTCATTTTCTCACGGGATAATACATTGATATATATGCGATATATGTTAATTGTATTATTTTCTATTGTTACAAAATATATTGTATGTGTGATTTATAATATAGTAACATGTTAGGGTTACAATTTTAACAATGGTTTAGGGTTTAAACTTAGTTAGGGTTTGGATTAGGGTTAGCTTTTGCATGAAGCTTCCATGAAGCTTTGACTTTATCCTTGAGCTTGATATTTTGTGAAGATATTATTTAACCCAATCCAAACCTCAACCACTAGTTAATTCTCTACAAGAGTTAACTCTATTATGCTTAACTCATGGTTAGATTTTTTACCACTGCAATAATTCATTGTTCATCACAAAAGGATTGATCTTTTCATTTTTCTTCTTCTTGAACCTTAAGCTATGTGAAAGCTTTCTAGTTTTTCAATTTGTGGTGAATAAAAGTGAGATTTTGAAAACAAAAGAGAGAAATATTCCTACTCCATCATCCTCATCTAGTCTAGCCAATTAGATTAGGGTGTTCACCTCTTAAGAGAGAGAGAGAGAGCTTGAGTTATAGAAACTTCAAGGTAGATTATCGGAGAAAAGGAAGACTACAGGCTAGCATGGATCGTTCGAGTTGTGGAGCCTCTTATGAGTCCGGGATATCGTGGATCGTGGCAAAGGGACTTCTACTCAGAGCTTATGAAGCGAAGCAGTGGAATACAAAGGTTGTAATCCCTCATTTTTAGTAGTAAAGATGTTTACTTGCATGTGAAATCCTAATTATCTAGCAAAGATCCCGGCTTTGGGTTGTTCGGCACGTCTAAAATTTTATTCGGGCATGCTTGATGCCTTATGAACCCTCACAAGAGTGTCTAGGAACCCTACAGTGGTATCAGAGCCTAGCTAGAGCATTAGGCGACGTGTATACGAAGTTAAAACTCCGATCGAACCCCGAAACGACGATTTGAACCCTTCTCTGGACTTTTGATAAAAATGTGATTTTTTCTGCATTAAAAATACCTTAAAAAATCCGCAGGGAATTCTAAGAGTTACTGTGCAAAACGACATCAAAACTCCACTAAAGCGTCGGGGAACCGCGGCCGTACCATGCCTTCTGCGGCGGTTCCGCGGCAGCACTGTAGAGTTAGGGTTGGTTTTTTGGCACAGTACATCCGTAGGTATTTGTATCTGCTTCTGGGTATTTTTAATCTGACTCAAGTATTGAGTTTTCTGGGATCTTTTGGTACTCATTGATTCGATCGGAAAATTTAATTTCGTTATGTTTTCCGGATATTTAGAAACTGTTAAAATGTTCGAACGGATATCATTAACTCATTTTTTCCCGGCATGAAAAACTTTCAAATGTTGAATTTTTTCTTGAGTTTAAATCTTTCGAAAAAATGTGCAAGTAACGCGGTGGACCCTCTAGAAGAACACAAATCTTAACTCGATTATGTGACCATCAAAACTGCCTCTAAACCTTAGGGTTTGGGGCAGTATGGCGTGCCACATGTGAGGCGTTGGCTTAACCCTTCTACGGCTGGACCATTGCTATTGTGACATATTCAGGGATTATTTGAACTCCGCTCAAGTGTTGAGCTATTTAGGAAATCTTGGGTATTTGATTATTCGATCAGAAAGTTTAATTTTATCTATTTATCTGGAATATTATACAATATGTGGAATTCATATAGTTAGGCATGAAATGCGAAGTATGTGATATTTCGGATTTACCATGTCTAAAGTGATTGTGGATTCCAAATGTTGTAGTTTTACACTTTCTTTTCTGTGACCGTAAGCGTAGTATGTGGGGTATCGCCGGCTTCGTTGCTATACATCAACGACAATTGGGATGTGCATACTTGCTTACATTGATGATATGAGATATTTTGTGTTGCTGTGATATGTTATATTGGATCATCGTGTTCTGAATAACCGGGGGTTTTATATGAGATGCGAGTTTTCTATTTTCATTCATGTAAAATTCATTTGTATGTAATATTCTTTTATTTGGGAACTTCCGGGATGAGGTTGTTGTCACCATTGTATATTATTTACTTTTCCGCATTAGGTAGACCTAAGAAGGGAAGCACAAGTAACCGGGTTCTGGGGTCCAGTGGGAGGCCATCTCGAGGAGTCGAGACCGGGTCTCCAAATCTTAGAATTGGCAGTGTTACTTGCGCTCTCGTAGGGGTTTAAGGATGTGGGCTTGGCTATTCATCGCGAACATGGAATCCGTGTTCTATACAGGCTCGATATAAAACACGGACATCCTAGTATATCCATTATTTCATATATGTTCTTCTGCTGCAATGTTCTGTGATGAGATCATATTACTTCCTGAGACGAATGCTTATACTATATATATGTGTTGATATATAAATATTACTGCTTTCGTTTCTTCTGTGATGCTTAGGAAGCATAAGCTGATGGGATTTTATTAATGAGATTAATAAAAAGAAAAGAAACCTTAAAGATGTTGTAGAATCAAAACTTTATAAAAAGGGTAGCTACAGTTTTTCTTTGCATAGCGGTATATATGATATACCCTGCACCTTATTCGATGAGGAAAGAGCCGAGATCCCTTCACCGGGAGTGGCCTCTTTAGCTAAACTGGCAGATGCTACAAACTCACGGTTTAGTTTTTGACAGCTTCTATAGTTCTTGCTTTGCACAGCGGTATATATGATATACCCTGCACCTTATTCGATGGTGAAAGAGCCGAGATCCCTTCACCGGGAGTGACCTCTTTAGCAAAACTAGAAAAGCCTAAAAAACACTCCTTTTTCAAAAACCACTTTTTTCTACAACGATATCAAGTTCATTACGCTCACGGTTTTCTGAAAAACCTGCGTAACCCTCCGTCATTTCAGATAAATATTACTTAGTATTCGTGCTACGTTTGTTGGCCTGCATCAAGGCGTAGTGTACAATAGCTAACTAGTACTTATCTGTAACATGAGATGTGATTGGATTAGGGTACTCGTACGACTTTGTTGGCCTGCGTCAAGGGTCGTGCGGGTGGGTTTAATTCAATCAAGAAATGTACGGGTTGAACTTGACTAGTGGATTATGGTTTGTTGGCCTGCGTCAAGGTCATAGAACGCTAGGGGTAAATATATTATTGGGAATTTCAAGTGTTGAAATTTGCATTGAGATTGCATACCTCCTATGAGATAGTTGGATCCCAATACCTACTGCGAGTAAGAGTTACTCCTGGGAGAGTTTTACACAGGACAATTAGCCGATCAAGTAGGTGTCTAGAAAGGTGTTAACAGGGTTATGCCTCTGGGAGAACGTGGTTTACTTTAATTAGGTCCGTGCGAAAGCACCGGGAACCTCCCTCAAGTACCGACACTGGCCTGGCTGAAAGATTGGCGAACTTGTAAAGTGTAATTAATCCCGGCAAATCTTACCTTTTAGGGTTTGAAGGAAAATTTGATAAAAACAGTGGGAGATATCCTGATTAGATAAGATAATAACCAATCTAATCTTGCAAGAGCATACGCTAAAGTATTTTCTTCTCTTTCTCTCCAAGTAGCAACCCTGTCAGGCCTTAATCAAGATAATAATATAGATGTATTGACTGAACCTGCTTATTATACTGGGCAGGGGATCGTTGGTCCCGTTCTTTCTTATAAGAGTTATAAGACTGAACATGGAATAGAAGAATATCTGGATTCTCACGCCGCCCAAACGGAGAACATGCATGTCGATGCACCTTCTTCAAGTGTGTTAGTTATCGAGAACAGTTTCTCAGTTCACTCTACGTCCTGAGTAATAGATACCGGATCGGGATCCCATATATGTAATATGTTACATGGGCTACGTAAAGGTAGGGAACTGGGAGAGGGTGATCATTCTGTAAGAGTAGGGAATGGTGCAAATGTTGCACCCAAAGCAGTTAGCGGATATCACCTTGTGTTACCAAATAGTAATCCATTGGTTCTGAACGAATGCTATTAGATTCCGACCCTGATATGCAATCTTATATCAGTTTCTTTATTGAGCAAAGAAGGATATAATTTTGTAGTACAAGATGATATTATGAACATATTCCTGAATCAAAAGTTGATTGGATCAGGTTCGTTATTTAATGGCATATACGTTCTCAATCAAACTACAGTCCTTAATGTACAAAACACACACAAGAGGAAGAGTTCAGAAATGAACGAATCCTTCTTGTGGCATTGTAGACTTGGTCATATCAATGCGACACGGCTGGCTAAGTTACATAAGGATGGATATTTGAATCCATTCGAATTATCATCTTATGATACTTTACATTCATATCTCAAAGGAAAAATGACCAAGACTCCGTTTAGTGGACACAGAGAAAGAGTTACGGAACTCTTAGGACAGGTACATAGTGATGTATGCGGTGCCATGTCTACACACGCCAGGAACGGTTCTTCCTACTTCATTACATTCACTGATGATCTCTCTAGAAACGGACATGTGTTCCTGATGAAACACAAGTCTGAAGATTTTGAGAAATTCAGAGAATATAAGCACGAAGTAGAGAACCAAACGGGCAAAAGTATTAAGATCCTTCGATCTGATCGAGGAGGAGAATACATAAGAAATGAGTTCCTAGATTATCTAAAAGAGAATGGGATTCTCTCTCAGCTTACTCTTCCTTATACACCTCAGCATAATGGTGTATCGGAGCGGAGGAATCGCACCCTATTAGTTATGATGCGCTCTATGATGAGTACAGCTGAGTTACCTATTTCCTTCTGGGGATATGCACTGGAGACAGCTCCAGACCTATTGAATATGGTTCCCACCAAATCTGTGTCAACCACTCCATATGAGATATGGAAAGGAAAGAAATCATATCTTAATTATGTTAGGATATGGGGTTGTCCGGCATATGTGAAAACACAAAATCCGGACAGGCTTATGGCAAGGTCTATTCTGTGCAAGTTTATTGGATATCCCAAATATTCGCGCGGGTATATCTTCTACCACACCGAAGAACAAAAGGTGTTTGTTTCTCGGCACGCCACCTTTTTAGAAAAGGAATTTCTTGCAAAAGAGATTAGTGACAATGAGGTAGAGCTGGAAGAAGTTCCAGCAACACAAACTACAACAGAAGATTTAGTGGAACCAGAGGATTCAGTAGTACCCGACGAACCCCAGCCTCTTCGCCGATCTAGTAGGGTTTCTCATCCACCTGAGAGATACTACGGTTTTCTCATTGATGGTGGAAGCGAGGATTGCATCATGGAAGATGATGACCCCACTAGCTTCGAGCTGGCCATCACGAGTGTTGACTCTATGAAATGGCTGGATGCAATGCGATCTGAGATGGAATCCATGTACACCAACAAAGTATGGACTTTGGAAGTTGCTCCTGAAGGGGTAAAACCCATTGGGAGCAAGTGGATCTTTAAGAAGAAACATGGTATAGATGGAAAAGTGGAGACTTTCAAAGCTAGACTTGTTGCAAAGGGTTTTCGTCAACGACCAGGTATGGATTATGACGAAACCTTTTCTCCAGTGGCTATGCTTAAGTCCATCCGGATCTTACTTGCCAGTACTGCATACCATGACTACGAAATCTGGCAAATGGATGTTAAGACCGCCTTCCTAAATGGTGATTTAGAGGAGTGCGTGTACATGACTCAGCCAAAGGGCTTCGTAGATAGTGGGAGCAGCGGAAAGGTGTACAAGCTGCTTAAATACATCTACGGGTTAAAGCAGGCATCGCAGAGTTGGAGCATCTGTTTTTATGTGGTAGTCAAAGAGTTTGACTTCATCAAAAATATAGATGAACCTTGTATTTACAAGAAGGTTGCAGATAGTATGGTTGTATTCCTCGTATTGTACGTGGATGACATACTCTTGATAGGAAAGGATGTTCCTATGCTGCACTCGGTCAAGCTCTTCTAATCACATAGATTCTCAATGAATGATCTAGGTGATGCCTCCTGCATTTTGGGGATTAGGATCTATAAAGATAGATCCAAGAGGATACTGGGATTGTCCCAATCCAGGTACATTTACACCATACTAAAGAGGTTTAGTATGGAAGAATCCAAGCGTGGGAACCAACCCACGATCTCTGGACTCACTCTCTCCAAAGAGATGTCTCCTAAGACTGATTTGGAGAGAGCTTGCATGCAAGGGATACCCTATGCTTCGGCAGTAGGCTCTATCATATACGCGATGTTATGTACCAGACCCGGTGTAGCATACTCACTAAGTGTAGTGAGTAGGTATCAAGCAGATCTAGGAAAGAAACACTGGACAGCTGTGAAGAACATTCTCAAGTACTTGAGAAGAATTAAGGAGATATTCTTGGTGTATGGTAACGGAGAACTCCAGGTGGAGTCCTTTACCGATTCAAGCTTCCAAAGTGATAAGGATGATTCTAAGTGGCAATCGGGATTTGTCTTTACATTAAATGGAGGGGCGGTTTGTTGGAAGAGTTCCAAGCAAGAAACCATGGAAGACTCGACGATGGAGGCTGAATACATAGCTGCCAACGATGCTGCCAATAAGGCTGTCTGGATGAAGAAGTTCGTCACCGAACTTGGAGTGGTTCCTTCCATTGAGCATCCAATACCTTTGTATTGTGATAACAATGGAGCTGTGGCTTTGGCCAAGGAACCCAGGTCCCATCAGAAATCCAGACATATTCTGAGGCGGTATCACCTGATCCGGGAGATAGTTGATCGCCGCGAGATCGAGGTCAGGAGAGTTGACACGAAAGACAACACTGCGGATCCACTCACGAAGGCCATTCCCTAGATACAGTTTGAGAGATTATTCGGGATGTTGGGTATGAGATACTACAACACCTGGCCCTAGTGCAAGTGGGAGATTGTTAGTTATATATATGCCCTAGAGGCCATTGTTGTACATATGATGTATATTATAATGGATTCTTGGATATTTATATATATATATATATATGACTTTCTTGCTCGTCATGATAATATGCTATTTGGTTTCACTTTATCTTAACATGTTGACTTGTATTAGTTTACTGTCTAGCTCTCACATGTTGATAAAGCCCTTAGGATATGTACTCGACTACTGGGACTGTGATAAGATCACACTAGTGGGGACAGGGTAGTCAAAGAGTACATCCTATAACTGTTCCTAGTCGAGGGTGTGTCGAGACAGGGCATCGATACACCAGAGTAGACTAGCGTATACGCATCTTGACCCATATGATGGGCGATGGATGTTCCATATCCATCGGTGTTTGACATCAAAGATGGTGTACGGGTGCTCAGTGGAGACTGGGCACACTTAACGGACTCGCCGAGAACTCCTAGATGGTATTATACCTATCGTCAGATAGCAGTTCTCCGGTGACACTGGTACAGGTTAGTCTGTAGACCCGAGATCGTCATAGAGTCTTGTGTCATTCCCACTGTGCTTTAATTTCCACCTTACCACGTCCAAGAGGGCGTGCAAAATGGTGGCTTTTGGCTACAATCCCGAATGACATGGAGGCAATGAGCGATAGGAGGGGTTTCGTCTCTCCCGGTATTGGGAGTTGATGTTGTGCAGTGTTCGATTGGCTATAACTGGAAGTCCCTGGCCAGGGCTGATATGGAGTGCTGCTGGTAAAAGTTATTAGTAGTTTCTCGACCCGTTATGAGCCTTATATCGACACGACTTATCGGTTACTGGGTTCTGACGTATACCACCCCTAGACTAGATATGCAACATATCAGACGAAGAGACCGGACTGTACGGGAGTGTTACTTATTGGATTCACAGGAGAATGTACAGGCTTGCTTGTTGATCTTATGATCGCTCAATACCTGGGTGGCTGTTACGTTTAGCTGACCGCTTGCAGCTTGTGGGTGTTTGATATGATCATCACCTGCTACCGGCGTATTGACGATTCTTTAGAGTCCTGCACAGAGGTTTCCTGGCTCAAGCAAAACGGAGTTGGAGCACATATGTGATATGTGCGGGACCGAGAATAATACGATATGAGATACAGTATTCTATTCTCGCGATATGAGATATCGGCCTGGTAAATGTGATATAACCGGGTCATCGGATCAAGTGTTGATTCGATGAAATGGTACATGTTATAACAGTCGGTTATATGCAATATAGCGGGGTTATCGGATCAAGTGTTGATTCGATAATTTAATGTATAATTATATATGTGATATATTACGTTACGTTAACTAATATAAGCTCGCTTTATTGATTCATTTTCTAACGGGATAATACATTGATATATATGCGATATATGTTAATTGTATTATTTTCTATTGTTACAAAATATATTGTATATATGATATATAATATAGTAACATGTTAGTTTTACAAATTTAACAATGGTTTAAGGTTTAAACTTGGTTAGGGTTTCGATTAGGGTTAGCTCTTGAATGAAGCTTCCATGAAGCTTTGACTTTATCCTTGAGCTTGATATTTTGTGAAGATATTATTTAACCCAATCCAAACCTCAACCTCTAGTTAATTCTCTACATGAGTTAATTCTATCATGCTTAACTCATGGTTATATTTGTAACCTCTACAATAATTCATTGTTCATCACAAAAGGATTGATCTTTTCATTCTTCTTCTTCTTGAACCTTAAGCTTTGTGAAAGCTTTCTAGTTTTTCATTTTGTAGTGAATAAAAGTGAGAATTTGAAAACAAAAGAGAGAAATATTCCTACTCCATCATCCTCATCTAATCTAGCCAATTAGATTAGGGTGTTCACCTCTTAAGAGAGAGAGATAGAGAGCTTGAGTTATAGAAACTTTAAGGTAGATCATCGGAGAAAAGAAAGACTACAAGCTAGCATGGATCGTTCGAGTTGTGGAGCCACTCATGAGTCCGTTATATCGCGGATCGCGGCAAAGGGTCTTCTACTCGGAGCTTATGAAGCGAAGGAGCGGACTACAAAGGTTGTAATCCCTCACTTTTAGTAGTAAAGATGTTTACTTGCATGTGAAACCCTAATTATCTAGCAAAGATCCTGGCTTTGGGTTGTTCGGCACGTCTAAAATTTTATTCGGGCATGGTTGATGCCTTATGAACCCTCACAATAGTGCCTAGGAACCCTACATTACGTACATCATATTTTTGTTCTTTTGTGGTGTGATTAATTGATGGGACGGCATTGATTCGGATCAATACAATCTAAACAAACCTATTCTGATGTTGTTGGAAAATTTTTCAAAAAAAAGGCTGTTATTGCAAGAACGTTCCCTTTTGTTTTGCACAGTGGTATTCGGTTATGAATATCCAACACTTCAGTCGACGAGGCAAGGGCCGAGATCCCTTCACCGGGAGTGACCCCTTGGACAGAAGTTGCGTCAGGGTAATAACTTCACTATAGCCGATTGCCATTTTGCTTTGCATCGCGGTATTCAGTTGGAATATCCTGCACCTCATTCTACGGGGAAAGAGCCGAGATCCCTTCACCGGGAGTGACCTCTTTAGCAAAGGTTTTCGCCACTATATTTTTATAAAAAGCTATGCAGTTCCTTCAACGATATCAAGTTCATTACGCTAAAGGTTTTTCGCCAAAAACCAGCCGTAGCCCTCCGTCATTTCTTACAAGTTTTACTTAGTATCCGTGCTGCGTTTGTTGACTGTGTCAAGGCGTAGTGTGCGGTAGCTAAGTAGTGTTTGTTTGTGGCATATTAATGCGATTGGTTTGGACAGTCGTGCGGCCTTGTTGACTGAGTCAAGGGTGTTGGAGATAGTGCCCTCAGAGTCAATTATTGGATCATAGGCATGTGATTTCAATGATTGAGGGAGGACCTGTACCGGTAGGACAGTCTTACTCAAGATGATAGTATGCTATCTGGTTTACCTTTATTATCGTGTACTACTTTAGGTGACCTTACAGGTCACTATTGCATGTTGATAGAGCCCCTAGGATTCTTGCTTGACTACCAGCAGTATGAGGGCGATCATATACGTGGGAGCTGGGGTCTATAAGCACATCCTTAAAAGGTCCCTAGTCGTGGGAGTTTCGAGACAGGGCATCGATACTCCAGAGTAGACTAGTGTATACAGTCGAGACCCCGACAAGGGGCGGTGGCCGGTCTCACAAGCCACTGGTGTCAGTTGGTTCACCTAAGATGTATACAGCTGCTCATTGGATTATGAGTACACCGGACATGACTCGCCGGGAACATGCTAGTTGGTCTTATACCTGATGTCAGATAGCAGTTCCCTGGTGACATGTGTACAGGTTAGTTCATCGACCTGAGATCGTCATTTGTCTCGTGTGAGTTCCCACTGTGCTTTGATTACTACCCTACCATGGCTCAAAGGTGTCGTGCAAACAGGTTTTAGTTGGGTACAGTCCCGAGCCACATGGAGGCAGTGAGCGGATCTTCAGGGGTTCATCTCTCCCGGTAATGGGGGTGAGGTCGCGTTGTGTCTAGGAGAGCCATTACACGAAGTCCTTGGCCAAGGCACGAGATTTACTGGTAGGTATTCCAGTAGTATCTCAGGGTGTTATGGACTACACTCCGACACGACTTGTACCGCTTTTGGGGGTCTGACTTTTTCCAACCCCCTAGGCCCGCCATGCGATGCTCATAGACGAACGGACCGGACTGTACGAATATTGTCACTGACAGGCTTAGTGGGGTGTCAGGATGTGTTCGCTCATCGACGTCCCTTTTGGTCAATACCTGGTAGCCCGTTACGTATAGGCTAATACCTCTGAAATGCTAGTGGTTAAATTCACAACCAAAGTATTGAAGAGTCTTTATAGTCCCCCATAGACCAGTTTCTCAAGTTTCGGGCAAAACGCCGTAGAGGCCGTATGGAAATATGGCAGGGTTCGATCAGATACGTGTGGTATTGCTCGGATCATGATCGGATAGATAATACTAGCGGGCTTTCGTTTAAGCCAAATCCTAGTATTGTACTGTGTAGTTTTTGTCTCTTTGCATTTGTATTCAGTGGGAATACAAATGCGGGTATGTATATACAGTCACGGGATTTTCCTGTAATTTATTACGGGTTCAGTTTTCTGAAGCTGGCAGTTTGCATTCCGTTCCGGCCAGTTTTCCTTTGTTCCTTCACGGCCGGATCTTTCCGATGGAGGGGGTTATTTGCAAGTGTGCAAATTATCTTTGTGGAGGGGGCTATTTGGATTTGTGGCTTCATCATGAGATTCCTTTTGCATCACTTTTTTTTCATTAATGAGATTGGATTTGTATTTGAAATGGATGTGAGGCTAGATTGGGCTTGGTGGTGATCTTTATTCATGTTTATCAATTCATTTTCTCCACTTGCAATTTTCCTCCACCCATTTTTTGAGAATGAGAGGGGCCAGCCACATCCTGGAGAGAGGGGAGTTCATTTTGGTCATGGAAAAAAATGCTCATCTCATTTTTCTTGTATCAAAGTTCAAAAGCTCCATTTCATAGTTCCTTCTTCACCTCCTCAAAAGGAAACTTCACCCCAAAAGAGACAAAGGATTCTACACTTAGCCTACAGTAATCTTGGGCACGTCGGCTCGCCAACTTCGTGCCTGAGTTGCCTCGGTCCATAGGTGGGAGCCCGTAAAAGAACCCGGCGTTATGGAGCCCGTTCCGACGAGGAGATGAAGACCGGAGTTTCCGCGAGGAGATCGGAGTGGAGGCCGAATACCGAAGGACACGTATCGCTCGGTATAGCTCTCTACTCATTTTCTAGTTTGCTAGAGTTATGTTAATGGCCCGATCCGGGTTTTTAGTGCGCGGTGGTGCCGGTTCTAGTTTATAGAAAAGTTTTCGTTTCCGCATTCCGGCGTCGGATTGACGGCCGGGGCGCCGCCGTGCACTCACATTGGTATCAGTGCCACGCCATTAACCTAGTCTAGCTTGATCTAATGTGTTTAAAACTTCGATCGAACATTTATCCCAAAATCGCATTTTCATTGCATAGGTTTCTGTCGAAATTTGTTTTGGCTCTAAAATTTTTTCGGTACATTGCAGAATAACATGCAGGGTCTTTAAAGAATACTGCAGAAAATTGGTGGCTTGAAGGCACTGTAGCGCCGCGGAACCACGGCCATAACCCCCTTTTAGCCGCGGTTCCGCCGCCGAACAGTAGCCGCGCTGCACCAAATTTCTGCTGTGTCTTGGACCTGGAAATAGGGTTTTTGGAATATTCTTTTTGGGCCCAGATTATTTTGAGTGCTGCAGTTGTACTTGGGGCCCACTTAGGGAAAATTTGATCGATCGAAAATTTTAAACATGTTGGTTCACAGTATTTACATTATATCTGTGACCGTGAATATCATTCGATCGGTAAATCCAGTCTATCTGCTATAGCCCTTTTAGACGGATTTGCGAACATGACATTCACGTTGATGTTCTGTGTTGTGCTGTGATGTTGCGGATTGGTCGGTGGGGGATAGCCTGGATGCAATGGTAGTACAGCTTGGTTATTTATGTACTTTTGATATTGCGGGGCGAGCGTCCGACAAGTGGACTGCCATCACTGCCTGTTGGTATATTATTCTTTTGGGGCACGACCGGGATGAGGTCGATGTACCCGTTGTATATTTTACTTTCTGTACTAGGATTAACCAAAGGTGGGGTGCACGGATAGCCGGGTTCTAGAGGGCAACGAGCCTGCATCTCATAGCGTTGAGACAGATGGGGCTTTACTCTAGAATTGGCGGGCTATTCGCCGCACTCGTAAGGGGTACAGGTTGACCCAAGGAGGGGTGCCCAAGTTACCGGATTCCGTGAAGTGCTGGGTGGTCCATTCATGTTGCTGAAGGGGGCTGCCTCGCTTCAGGTTTTGGCGGGTGACTTGCCACGCCCGTAGGGGTCTAGGATTTCATTGCACAGGCTATCCAAACGACCAGGGGAACGTTGGATTTCAGTAGCAGCTCTATGAAACCCGAGGATCCCAGATATCTGTATTGTTCTGTGATGCTGATTACATTTCTGTGATGTTGCATTTTATCAGTCCTTGAGCGAATATTATATATCGATATATATACTAATAGATGTTCTATATGTTTTGCATCCGTGCTAGTCCTGTCCCCGCTCTGTCGTTAGTTAAGTAACCAAACGGGTGATGACGGGACCCAGTGGAGAATGCGGATGGCATGTAGGTACATCATTATTTTCATTCTTTATTGGTGTGATCAATTGATGGGACTGCATTGATTCGGATCAATGCAAGATAAACAAACCTATTCAGATGTTGTTCGAACACTTTTCAAAAAGCTGTTATTGTAGGGGCGTTCTCTTTTGTTTTGCACAGTAGTATTCAGTTGGAATATCCTGCACCTCAGTCGACGAGGCAAGGTCCGAGATCCCTTCACCGGGAGTGACCCGTTGGACAGAAGTTTGCGTCAGGGCAATAACTTCACTATAGTCGATTACTTTTGCTTTGCATCGTGGTATTTAGTTGGAATATCCTGCACCTCATTCTACGGGCAAAGTTCTGATATCCCTTCACCGGGAGTGACCTCTTTAACAAAGGTTTTCGTCACTATATTTTTAAAAAGCTATTCGGTTCCTTCAACGATATCAAGTTCATTACGTTAGAGGTTTTCGCCAGAAACCATTCGTAGCCCTCCGTCGTTTCATATGGATAGTCAATAAGTATTCAAGCTGTGTATGTTGGCCAAAGTCAAGGCACAGTGATTGGTAGCTATTGGGTATTCATATGCAGCATAGATAGATGCGTTGGTTTGGGACAGTCGTACCGCCATGTTGGCCAAAGTCAAGGGTAGGTACGGGTGGGTTCAAATTAACCTGGAGAATGACGGGTAGAACTTGACATGTGACTTATGATATGTTGGCCAAAGTCAAGGTCATAAGAGCATGGGGCAAAAAAAAACACATCGGGAGTTTCTAAAGAAACTGAAACTTGCCAGATATGCGCATACCTTCTGGAGTGTGATAACGTGAGCGGATTCCGTCACGTTATCATGCGATGATAGTTGGATCCCGATTCCCACTGATGAGTTAGTTTACTCCTCGGGTGATCCCGACTAATTCTTCTTTCAGGTTTGGAGGAGAATTTGACGGTACAGTGGGAGGTTTCCTGATTAGAAAAAGTGATAACCATTCTGATCTGGGTTAGAGTGCACACTGAGTGTTTCTTTTCTCTCTCTCTTTGGCAACGACCATGACCCGACCCTAGACTTTGACTCAGTGACCAAGATTAACCGAATCTTCTTAAACACTGGCTTTTGGATTGTCAGAGTTGCAAACCTCATTGCCACTCCTACTTTTACCCTTTTCTCCAGGACACCACGTATTATTACGAACGTCCACTTCCATTGGATAAAACCATCGTATGGTTATATACGAACTCGAAGGAATTTATTCGAGGATGGTTTCCGGTTCTGGAGAAAACGAATAGGATTATTCAGTTGTCTTTTCCTTTTACCTTCTCTCAGGTTGTGAGTACTCCTTGGTTTAGGAGATAGTACACCTATTACGCAAATTGGATAGTCTTCTTCCAAACCTTAGGCTGGGGCCGAACGGTGGGGAATGAAGAAAACCAATTAGCATAACGATGGTGTGCAGAAGGTATTAAGTAAAGACATATCAAGGGATTAGTAAGAGGGAAAAGAAATTGCGACTGCTATTCACGACCAAACCAAATATTTCTTCGCCACTCCCACTTCACCTTTGTATTTCTCCAGAACACTCCGTATCACTATGAAAATCCATAGTTTATTTGGATACTCCATCGAATTGTTATATACGAACTCGAAAGGAACTTGTTCCAGTTCGGGGATGGATTCTGGTTCAGGAGAAATAGGAATAAGGTTTATTCGATTGTCTTTTATCTTCACCTTCTCTCGCATTGCGAGTGATACTAGGATTAGGACAGTACACCCATTATGCTAATTGGATAGTCTTCTTCCAAACCATAGGCTGGTGCCAAAAGGTAGGGAAGGAAGAAAACCATTTGGCCTAAAGGGGTGTACAGAAGGTAATGACTAAAGACATATAAAGGGATTTGGAGAGATGGCAAAGAATTATACGGTTACAGTTGTGAATCTGGATAATGGAAGAGGCATTACTAGGAATACCGGGATACCCCATCGAAACATTTCAATGTTTCAGTTTCACTGTGTACTGTTAAAAGAAAACTGATTTCCTAATTAGACACTTGCTCCAGGGTATGTATTTACCAGGTTTGATTCTCACATCTGTATGGTTTTACAGATGAAGAGTGGGAGAAAGTTATTAGGAATTAGGTGATCATCCTCATTATATCGGAATTCGTTGTAATTGGTGATATTTGAGGAAATCACTTGGGTTGTTTGCCGAACGACAAATATTTGGTTTTGAATATACGGTATAATGCACCAATTTCAAATTGATATAGCTGTACGTCTATTTTTATAGAGTGAGATATACCTTTTTGAGATTATGTCTATGATATTTACCTATATCAGTGGATCGTTAGGTAAGGAGCATTAAACAACGGTGTAATTCTTCTTAAACATAAGTACAGTTTTCAACCTACGACACACAGGGAATGAGTTATTAGACTCAGGGGACTTATACAGAGTATTGTATGTTGTCCAGTATCCATTAGGACAGAGGGGTTGGTACTCATACTATATTCTGTTTACTTGTGACTTCTCTAGTTCTTAGACATGTGTTTCGTAGAAACACAAGGTCAAAGTTTTGAGAAGTTATAGGTATATGAATAAAGTAGAGGACCAGGTATTGCAATTATCAGGATTCTTCAAGGTGATCGAAGATGTAGATACTTTTGTATGGTATTCAGTTGATAGTAATGATTAACAGAACTTGCTTCTCTTTCAGGTTAGTCATAATTGGAAGCATTCCTAAGTTGAGTAACGCTGATCGGCCTTCTTCTATTTAGTTGACATGCACTGAAGACAGCTGCATGATTTGAATCTGGTTCAATTAAACGAGTGCCTCTGTTTCTGTATTAGATATAGAACAGTTCATATCTTGATATTGTTAAGGTATGGGGAGTTTTCCGGCTTATGCTTAAAACCAGACTCTGGATAACTCGAGGCATGTTTCTGTAATGGCTGTTTGTGGGTTGACCCAGGCTATGACGAGGGTTGACTTTCTACCATCTGGAAGATCAATAGTGATATTGTTCTAGACTCGCCAAAGTTTTAATAAAAATGGATTTTTTCAGAAAACAGTAGTGGGAGTATGGTAGAACTGGAAGTGATTCCAGAACCGCAAACGATTACTGAAAATTTAATAAGAACCTAAAGATTCAATCTGGTTTGACATTCCATTAGCCACTCCGCAGATATGGTAGGTAACCTCAGGCACTCGAGAGGTACTTCGGTATGCTCAAAGACAGTGACTGGGAGATTCTTGTTTACCCAGACTTGCCATTGCTGTTGTTCCAGACAGTGAGACCCGGAAGGAGGATGAGTGTAGCGTCGTTCTAAATTAGCTTTAGAAGTGCACGTGTATAAGACTCTGCCAGAGGGTTGTCGTAGTCAGTGGGAGCAGCGGAAGCATTGGTGGACAAGTGGCTTATGTCTATTTATAGACTAAAACAGATACAGCGGAGATAGATCATCTATTTTTGAAGTGACAGTCATAGGTTTGACTTCATCAGAATAGGGGATGGATCTGTTAAGAAGGTAGTAGGGTGTGATGTCCTGGTATTTGGATGAAATACACAAAGTATGAAGTGAAATTCCTATACTACAATCGGTTATATTTTGGTTGTCACACAGTGGTTTCTCCATATGGGACCTGGATATAATATCAAGACATTCTGGTTACTAGATCTATAGATCTAAATTTGGGTGGTTTCCCAATCTGGGTACTTAGACCGCATTCTAAAGGTGTTTTAGAATGGACGACTACTGGCACGGTGGTGTACCTGCGGGTAATGGAGTCACCCTCTCTAAAGAAGTCTTACAGACTAAAGGGGAGAGGGCTGTGCATGATTGGCAGATCACTTGCTTAGGCAATTGAGTTGATCATGAGATGTCAAGAACCACACCAGATGTTGTTTTTGCAATAGGTGCAATAAGTTGATATTGATCCAATCCTGGAGAAATGATCGGAAGCAGTTTTAGAACATAAGTTGATGTTCTAGGGATATGATAAAGGCAGCCTCCTTTAGGAGACGGTTATCATTCCAGGCTTCCAAGGTGACATGGATGACATAGTGGCTGTCAGAGTTATAGTTTTCCTTCTGATGAGGGGCAGTAGTTTGGACAGGTGGTCCAGGCGGATACTGAGGGAGGCATGGCGCAGGACACTGATTAAGTTCAGTCGACGATACAGTCTAAGAAGTTTGGATTTGGAGTTCATTTATGAACTAGGTCCCATCAGAAATCCAGAAACATTCTAAGACAGGTATTGCTCATTTCGGGAGATGGGTTTCTCCGCGAATTTAAGATAAAGATAGACAAAGAAGTAAACATCACAGCGGATCCATTCACTGAGGCTATTCCTCGAACGCAATAATTCGTAAACGAGCTTTGTGAGACTGACTAGTAGAGGAGTTGGGTGTTCGCTATCACACGGGCTGTGAGTATGCGGCATCGAAATAATTAGCCATGAGTGCAAGTTGGAGATTGTTGGAGATAGTGCCCTCAGAGTCAATTATTGGATCACAGGCACGTGATTTCAATGATTGAGGGAAGACCTGTACCGGTAGGACAGTCTTACTCAAGATGATAGTATGCT
Organism: Agapanthus africanus; assembly: GCA_030015575.1. Lineage (NCBI taxonomy): Eukaryota > Viridiplantae > Streptophyta > Magnoliopsida > Asparagales > Amaryllidaceae > Agapanthus > Agapanthus africanus. The sequence goes on from CM057339.1 coordinate 732,649,910, forward strand.
ATCTGGTTTACCCTTATCATCGTGTACTGCTTTAGGTGACCTTACAGGTCGCTATTGCACGTTGATAGAGCCCCTAGGATTCTTGCTTGACTACCAGCAGTATGAGGGCGATCATATACGTGGGAGCTGGGGTCTATAAGCACATCCTTAAAAGGTCCCAAGTCGTGGGAGTTTCGAGACAGGGCATCGATACTCCAGAGTAGACTAGTGTATACAGTCGAGACCCCGACGAGGGGCGGTGGCCGGTCTTACAAGCGACTGGTGTCAGTTGGTTCACCTAAGATGTATACAGGTGCTCATTGGGTTATGAGTACACCGGACATGACTCGCCGGGAACATGCTAGTTGGTCTTATACCTGACGTCAGATAGCAGTTCCCTGGTGACATGTGTACAAGTTAGTTCATCGACCTGAGATCGTCATTTGTCTCGTGTGAGTTCCCACTGTTCTTTGATTACTACCCTAACACGGCTCAAAGGAGTCGTGCAAACAGGTTTTAGTTGGGTACAGTCCCGAGGCACATGGAGGCAGTGAGCGGATCTTCAGGGGTTCGTCTCTCCCGGTATTGGGGGTGGGGTCGCGTTGTGTCTAAGAGAGCCATTACACGAAGTCCTTAGCCAAGGCAGGAGATTTACTGGTAGGTATTCCAGTAGTATCTCAGGGTGTTATGGACTACACTCCGACACGACTTGTACCGCTTTTGGGGGTCTGACTTTTACCACCCCCCTAGGCCCGCCATGCGATGCTCATAAACGAACGGACCGGACTGTATGGATATTGTCACTGACAAGCTCAGTAGGGTGTCAGGATGAGTTCGCTCATCGACGTCTCTTTTGGTCAATACCTGGTATCCCGTTACGTAGAGGCTAATATCTCTGACATGCTAGTAGTTAAATCCACAACCAAAGTATTGACGAGTCTTTAGAGTCCCCCACAGACCAGTTTCTCAAGTTTCGGGTGAAATGTTGTAGAGGCCGTATGGAGATATAGGAGGGTTCGATCAGATACGTGCGGTATTGCACGGATCATGATCGGACAGATAATACTAGCGGGCTTTGGTTTAAGCCAGATCCTAGTATTGAACTGTGTAGATTTTTTCTCTTTGCATTTGTATTCAGTGGGAATACAAATGCGGGTATGTATATACAGTCGCGGGGTTTTCCTGTAATTTATTACGTGATCAGTTTTCTGAAGTTGCCAGTTTGCACTCTGTTCCGGGCAGTTTTCCTTTCTTCCTTCACGTCCAAATCTTTCCGATGGAGGGGGTTATTTGCAAGTGTGCAAATTATCTTTGTGGAGGGGGCTATTTGGATTTATAGCTTCATCATGAGATTCCTTTTGCATCACTTGTTTTGCATTAATGAGATTGGATTTGTATTTGATATGGATGTTAAGCTAGATTGGACTTGGTGGTGATCTTTATTCATGTTTATCAATTCATTTTCTCCACTTGCAATTTTCCTCCACCCATTTTTTGAGAATGAGAGGGGACGGCCACATCCTGGAGAGAGGGGAGTTCATTTTGGTCATGGGAAAAAAAATGCTCATATCATTTTTCTTGTATCAAAGTTCAAAAGCTCCATTTCATAGTTCCTTCTTCACCTCCTCAAAAGGCAACTTCACCCCCAAAAGAGACAAAGGATTCTACACTTAGCCTACAGTATTCTTAGGCATGTCGGCTCGCCAACTTCTTGCCCGAGTTGCCTCGGTCCAAAGGTGGGAGCCCGTAAAAGAACCCGGCGTTGTGGAGCCCGTTCCGACGAGGAGATGAAGACCGGAGTTTCCGCGAGGAGATCGGAGTGGAGGCCGACGACCGAAGGACACGGATCGCTCGGTATAGCTCTCTACTCATTTTCTAGTTTGCTAGAGTTAGGTTAATGGCCCGATCCGGGTTTTTAGTGCGCGGTGGTGCCGGTTCTAGTTTATAGAAAAGTTTTCGTTTTCGCATTCCGGCGTCGGATTGACGGCCGGGGCGCCGCCGTGCACTTACAAAGGGCTCATACGGGTGGGTTTAATGCAATCCAGAATAATGATGGGTTGAACTGTAGGGTTCCTAGGAACTCTAATGAGGTCTCACAAGGCATCAACCATGCCAATTTGAAATTTTACGGTGCCGAGAAACCCTAATACGGATCGTCGACTAGAATTTTAGGTGAAAGATGCAACTAGTTAACAATTTAACTAAAAGAACGGAAATACAACCTTTGTAGATCCGGTTCTCCACATCCATTGCTCCATGACGAAGCCCTCTTGCTATCCAAATCCAATCCCGGGCTCTAGCGTCGGTTTCATCGGAGAAATGGGCGGGCTAGGTCATCGACGACGATGCCGAAGATGATCCACGTCGAGGCATCACAAGATCAAGCTCCCACTTCACCAAGTCATGAAACTTGTGAAGAAAACACACTCTACTACTTGGCAAGAGGTAGAGGATGAAGAAATAGGAAGTGGGTTCACTTTAGAATTGGATTTCTCACTCATTTTATCAAGTTGCCAATGATGGAGGCAAGCTTCTTCTTGAAGAAGAAGAAGAAGAAGATGAAAAATGTTATGATAAGTATATATTAAAAAGAAAATAAAATGAATACTTATCATAATCCAACCATGGTCAAGTGTAGAGAATAAACTAGGGTTAGGTCAATGGTTAGGGTTAAGCATGAAGACAAAAATGGTGACTTAGTCAAAGCTTCATCAAGCTTCAACATGCATCCAAAGAAAGCCACCATTTTTCTTTTCTTTATGCCAAAAAGAAATAAATAAATAAATGAATAAATAGATATGAAAAACAAAACCCTAACCATTTAAATAACCATGGTTTAATCTTTACACAAACTCAAGTAAGCATGTATCATCAAACATGATACAATCAAGTGCACAAAAGTATATCACATATACAACTTGTGAACTTCAAGTGATAAAATCCATTTAAAGTGAACCAATACTAGTTAATGCAAAGTAATATATCAAATATATAATTATGCATTAAATCATTAAATCAACACTTGATTCAATGATCCGGTCATGTCGCACACAACCGACTAGTATACAATGCATCGATTTATCGAATCAATCCTTGATTCGATAACTAGGTTATATCGCATACAACCATTCGACACTTTCATCGTGAGAATAAAATACAGTATCACATACACGCATTATTCTCGGTGCCGCACATATCTCATATGCGCTCCTATTTCGTTTCGCTTGAGCCAGGAAACCTCTGTGTACGACTCTAAAGACTCGTCAATACGCCGGCAGCAGGTGATGATCATATCAAGCACCCACAAGCCGCAAGCGGTCTGCTAAACGTAACGGCCACCGGGGTATTGAGCGATCAGAAGATCGACGAGCAAGCCCGCTCATACTCCTGTGAATCCAACCAGTAACACTTACCGTACAGTCCGGTCTCGTCGTCCGACATGTCGCATATCTTGCCTAGGGGTGGTAAACGTCAGACCCCAATAGCTCGATAAATCGTGTCGATATGAGGTCTATAACTGTTCGATTAACTACTGGTAACACTTACCAGTATTTCTCAGCAACCCTGGCCAGGGATTTCCGGTTATAGTCAATCGAACACTGCGCAACATCAACTCCCAATACCGGGAGAGATGAATCCCCTCCTATCGCTCATTGCCTCCATGTGATTCGGGACTGTACCCAAAAACCACCATTTTGTACGCCCTCTTGGACGTGGTAAGATGGAAATCAAAGCACAGTGGGAACCACACAAGACTCTATGACGATCTCGGGTCAACAGACTACTCTGTACCAGTGTCACCAAAGAACTGCCATCTGACGTAAGGTATAATACCATCTGGGAGTTCTCGGCGAGTCCGTCCAGTGTACCCAGTCTCCACTGAGCACCCGTATATCATCTCAGATGTCAAACACCAATGGATATGGGATCATCCATCGCCCATCTGTATGGGTCGAGAAGGTATACGCTAGTCTACTCTGGTATATCGATGCCCCGTCTCGATAGACCCACGACTAGGGACCTTGAAGGATGTACTTATGGACTACCATGTCCCCACTAGTATGATCCACATCATAGTCCAGGTAGTCAAGTACACATCCTAAGGGCTTTACCAACAAGTAACAGAGAGACAATCAGTGTAAACGTTAAGGTAAAGAGTAACCAGATAGCATACTATCATGTCGAGCAAGAAAGTCCTCCCTATATATATCCCAGCATCCACTACAATATACATCCAATGTACAGTAATGGCCTCTAGGGCATACATATAACTAACAATCTCCCATTTGCACTAGGGCCATCTGATAGCAGTGGTTGTAGTATCTCATACTCAACCATCCCATAAAAGTCTCTCGCTGGAAATAGGCCTTCGTGAGTGGATCCGCCGTGCTATCCTCTGAGTCTGCTCTCCTAACCTCGATCACCCTGGAGATCAACCATTTCCATGATCAGGCGATACTGTCTTAGAATGAGTCTGGATCACTGATGGGACCAGCGTTCCTTGGCATAAGCCATAACTCCATTGTCTCACAATGGTAGGAACGTAGTTCATTTCATGAACTAATATACACCAAAACATCCTCTTTGGTAGCATCTTAAGTAGTGATGTATCGTGCCTTTATCGTCTAGTATGCCACGGTATTTAGCTTGGAACTCTTCCAACATACCGTCCCTTTACTGAGGGTAAAGACAATGCCTGTGACTGATATTCAGTCGTCTTTATCACCCTGGAACCTTTCCAGTGATTCTCCCCAGGATCAATTGATACCATCTCACTACAGCTAGTGAGTATTTTAACACCCAAATAACATCTATCTCATAGATGAAAACTCAGGATTTTAGAGGTATCACTTTGATCCTATATGGAGAATCCATGTGATAAGCGGAGATCGACTGAGCGTAGCATTGGAAACTCCTTCCCTATCAAGAGTATGTCATCCACGTACTCTACGAGGATCATCCATACTCCCTACTTCCTTTTTGTATATACAAGGTTCATCTACCATTTTGATGAAGTCAAACTGTTTGACTAATTCATCAAAACAGATGTTCCAACTCCGCGACGCCTGCTTTATCATATAAAGCATCTTACACACGTTTCCGATGCTCCCACTGTTTACGAAGCCCTTTGACTGTGTACTTACAGACTCACTCTTCTAAAACAATATTTAGAAAAGCAGTCATGATACCCAACCGCCAGATATCGTAGTCATGGTATGTAGCCGAGGCAAGTAGGATCTGGATGGACTTATGCATAGATCCTTAGAAAAGGTTTCAACATAATCCATACCTGGTCAATGATGCAAACCTTTAACAAGTCTAGCTTTGAAAGTCACAACTTTTCCATGTACACCAAGTAATCTTCTCAAGATATACTTGCTCCTGATGGGGATTTAACCCTTCAGATATAGCAACTAAAGTCCATACTTTGTTGGTGTATAAGGATTCCATCTCAGATCGCTAAGCATCCATCCATTCTTATAGAGTCTCACTCCTGATGGCCAGCTCGGAACTAGTTGGGTCATCATCTCATGATGCAATCCTTGCTCCCACTATCATAGAGAAACCGAAGTATCTCTCAGGTGGGTGAGGAACCCTACTAGATCGGCGGAGAGGCTGAGGTTCGTTGGTAACTATTGAATCCTTTAGTTCTGTTAAATCATCAGCTGCAGTTTGTATAGCTGGAACATTTCCAGTTCTACATAACAGACCTTGCCTCGAGCTTGTCCGGATTTTGCTTTTAGACATAGGCTGGACAACCCCAAATCTTAACTAACTTAAGATATGGGCTCTTCCCTTTCCATATCACATATGAAGTGGTAGGCATCTGATTTGATCGGGACCCTATTCAATAGGTATGCATCTTCATAAGTGCATAACTCCTAAAAGGAAATAGGAAACTCAGTAGTACTCATCATAGAGCACATCTTATCATATAGGGTGTGATTGCTCCGCCCCAATATACCTACGTGCTATGGTGTATGCGGAGGAGTAATGCTGAGAGAGAATCTCATTCTTCTTAAAATAGTCCAGGAGTTCCGTGCTCAAGTATTCTCCTCCTTGATCACATCAAAGGACATAATACTTATACCCGTATTTTGGTTCTCTACTTCTAACTTATATTCTATTAATATCTCAAAAGGTTCGGACTTGTGTTTCAACAAGAACATAGATCTGAATCTCGAGAGATTATCAGAGAATGTAATGAAGTACAAAGAACCGATCTTGGCATGTGTAGATAGGGGACCTACATACATCAACATGTATCATCCCAAGAGTTCACTAACTCTTTCTCTGTTTACAATAAACAGAGCTATGGTCATCTTATCTTTGTGACATGACTGGCGAGTTTCACAAGATGTAAATTCAAACTAATTTAAATATGCATCTATATGTAACTCTAGCTAGTCGGGTCACATTGATATGACCTAGTCTACAATACCTCAAGAAGGATCCGTCCATTTCTGAACTCTTCCTCTTGTGTGTGTTCTATATACTAAGAACTGTAGTTTGATTTAGAACGTCAATGCTTTTAGATAACGTGCCTGAACCGATCAACTTTTGATAAAGGAAATGTTCAAAACATTATCCAACAATACAAAATTATATACTTTCTTTACTAATAAAAGACTGATATGATTTTGTATATCAGGTTCGGTATCTAATAACATTCGTTCAGAATCAATGTATTGGTAATACAGGGTAACAGTGGCCGACAAACTTGGCTGCAACACTTTCCCCGTTTTCTGCCTCATGAAACTTATCACCCGTTCTCAGTTTTTCTACCTCTCTGTAGTCCTTTGTAACAGATTACATATCTGGGATCCTGATCCGGTATCAAATACCCAGGACGCAGAGGATACTGAGAAACAGTTCTTTATAACGAACACACCCGAAGATGATGCATCATATGCACTTTCTTCGTTTGGGCGGCATAGGAATCTTGGTATTCCCCAATTTCCTGCTCTGTCTTATAACAATTATAAGTTGGAGCGGGACCAACGTTCCCCAGCTCAATATAACAAGCAGGTTCGGTCAATTTATCTGTATTATTATCTTGATTAAGCCGTGATATGGTCGCTACCTGGAGAGAGAGAGAAGAAAACACTCAGCGTGCGCTCTTGCAAGAATAGATTGGTTATTATTTTATCTAATCAGGATGGCTCCCACTGCTTTTTATCAAATCTTCCTTCAAACCCAAAAAGGAAAGACTAGCCAGGATTAATTACACACTACAAGTTCGCCAATCTTTCAGCCAGGCCAGTGTCGGTACTTTGAGGGAGGTCCCCCGTGCTTTCGCACGAACCTAATTACTGTAAACCTCATTTTCCCAGAGGCGTAACCTCGTTGACACCTTTCTAGGCACCTACTTGATCGGCTAATTGTAATGTATAAAACTCTCTCAGGAGTAACTCTTACTCGCAGTGGGTATCGGGATCCAACTATCTCATAGAAGGTATGCAATCTCATTGCAAATTTCAACACTTGAAATTCCCGATAATATTTTGCCCTTAACGTGCTATGACCTTGACGAAAGCCAACAAACCATAGCCCGCTAGTCAAGTTCAACCCGTACATTTCTTGATTGAATTAAACCCACCCGCACGACCCTTGACGAAAGCCAACAAAGCCGCACGACAACCCTAATCCAATCGCATTGTATGCTGCAGATAAGCAGCATATAGCTACCGCACACTGCACCTTGACGAAAGTCAACAAATGCAGCACGAATACTATATACAACTTATCTGAAATGACGGAGGGCTACGACAGGTTTTTCTGAAAACCTACTGCGTAATGAACTTGATATCGTTGTAGGATCGAATGATTTTTGAAATGGAGTGTTTTTTAGGCTTTTCTAGTTTTGCTAAAGGAGTCACTCCCGGTGAAGGGGTCGTCGGTCCTTTCCTCGTCGAATGAGGTGCGGGATATATCATATATATCAATGTGCAAAGCAGAACTCTTAAAAGCATTCAAAAGACAAACCGAGTGTGTAGCATCTGCCAGTTATTGCTAAAGGAGTCACTCCCGGTGAAGGGATCTCGGTCCTTTCCTTATCGAATAAGGTGCTGGATATATCATATATACCGCTGTGCAAAGCAAAAACACTTAAAAGCAATCAAAAACCAAACCGAGTGTGTAGCATCTGCCAGTTATTGCTAAAGGAGTCACTCCCGGTGAAGGGATCTCGGTCCTTTCCTCATCGAATAAGGTGCAGGATATATCATATATACCGCTGTGCAAAGCAAGAACTGTAGCTACCTGTTTTATTTTGAAATTCGATTCCACAACATCTTAGGTTTCTTTTATTTTATTAATCATATTAATGAAGTCCCATCATTTAAGTACCTAAACATCACAGATAAATACGACGTACACTTATGCCATCCGCATTCGCCTCGATGTCCCCTCGTGCACCGTTAGGTTAGGTAACTAACGACAGAGCGGGGTAGGGCTAGCGCGGGTGTAAAACAAAAGTAACGGCTATATAATATATCATTTATACTATATACTGTATCTATCACAGAACATCACATGATCACATCACAGATATCGCAGCAGAAGAAACATATGAAATATTGGATTTACTAGGACGTCCGTGTTTTCAATACGAGCCAGTATAAAACACGGATTCCACGGTCGTGATGAATAGCCAAACCCACACCCCTAGACCCCTACGAGAGCGGCAAGCAACCCCAGCAATTCTAGAGTTAGGAGACCCGGCCTCGACTCCTCGAGTTGGTCTCCCACTGGACTCCAGAACCCGGTTACTTGTGCCCTCCTCCTTGGGTCTATCCTAGTGCAGAAAAGTAAATAATATACAACGGGTGACAACTTCCGCAACCTGGAAGTGCACCAATAAAAGAATATTACATACAAGTTTTTACATGAATGAAAATGAAAAACACTCATCTCACATAAAAAACCCCGGCTATTCAAACACGACGATCCAATATAACATATCCAGCAACACATAACATCACATGTCATCAACGTAAGTAAACATGCGTATCCCAATTGTCGTTGACATATAGCAACGAAACCGGCGATATCACATATTACATTTACGGTCACAGAAAAGAAAGTGTAAAACTACAACAGTTGGAATCCGCAACCTTCTCAGACATCACATGCCTGACCAAATGAATTCCTTAGACATCGCATACCTAACAATTATAAACCCCGCATTTTAGTCTCATTATCGAAAACTCTTTTCAATATCAAGTCGGGCAATTCAAAAAGATTCCCGACATCCTGATCGAATGCTCGTCGCAAACTTCAGTAGGCGGCCGCACCCCCGATGCCGTCGACAAAGTGCACCAAGGCGGAACACCGCTGCCGCGAGCACCCGAACGGATGCTTTCAGCGACGGGGTTCTCCTACAGTCACTTGGTCGCGGCTATGGGGTGTAGCTGTCTATTAAGTTTATCCGGCGAGTATCCGCGTACACTACGTGATTGCGACGGACTTTTGATCACATCAAAATTCCGTGGCAACCGATCAAGTGAGACTAAACTGCTATGTTTATAACATTCATTCAGTTATCACATAACTACTTGTGAATTCCAATTATTGTATCACATTCCAGATAAACAGAAAATGTTAAACTTTCCGATCGGACAGTCGAAGACCCAAGTTTTCCCAAAACAGATCAACACATGAAACAAGTTTAAAAAACATCCACTTCGTGCCTCAGTACCAACGGTCCAGCCGTAGAAGGGTCAAGCCAACGCCTCACATGTGGCACGCCGTACTGCCCCAAACCCGAAGGTTCAAAGGAGAGTTCAAGACGGTCACATAATCGAGTTAAGGTTTGTTGTCTTCTAGAGGGTCCATCGAGTTACTTGCACTACTTAGAACGTCGTTAAACTACGGAAAAATCCAACACTTGGAAATTTCCCGACAGGGGAAAAATTGGGTATTTATATCCGGTCGAACTTTTTAACATATTCGGAATTATCCGGAAAACACATATAGAAAAAATTTGATAACCCGATCGAATAGTCGAACTCCCAAAATACAACCCCAGAAAACTCAACTGTTGAGTGCAGATTAGAACATCCCAGAGAACAGAGGCAACAGATACGGCCATTACTGTATCAAAACGAATCCCTAATCTGTACAAACGGCCGCGGAACCGCCGTAATAGGAGGCTATTGCCGCGGTTCCGCGGCGCTACAGTGGAATTAGGGTTTCGTTTTCTGCAGTAACCCTTATATTTTCCTGCTCGATTTTCTGCAAATTTTTAATTCCAAAAAATCCCCGTTTTTGAAAAAAGTCCAGAGAGCATGGAAAAATTGGGGTTTCGGGTTCGATCTGGTTTCAAACGTCGTCTAGACTTCGCCTAAGGATCTAGCTAGGCTTTGATACCACTGTAGGGTTCCTAGGCACTCTATTGAGGTCTCACAAGGCATCAACCATGCCAATTTGAAATTTTACGGTGCCGAGAAACCCTAATACGGATCGTCGACTAGAATTTTAGGCGAAAGATGCAACTAGTTAACAATTTAACTAAAAGAACGGAAATACAACCTTTGTAGATCCGGTTCTCCACCTCCATAGCTCCATGACGAAGCCCCCTTGCTGTCCAAATCCAATCCCGGGCTCTAGCGTCGGTTTCATCGGAGAAATGGGCGGGCTAGGTTATCGACGACGATGCCGAAGATGATCTACGTCGAGGCATCACAAGATCAAGCTCCCACTTTACCAAGTCATGAAACTTGTGAAGAAAACACACTCTACTACTTGGCAAGAGGTAGAGGATGAAGAAATAGGAAGTGGGTTCACTTTAGAATTCGATTTCTCACTCATTTTATCAAGTTGCCATTGATGGAGGCAAGCTTCTTCTTGAAGAAGAAGAAGAAGAAGATGAAAAATGTTATGATAAGTATATATTAAAAAGAAAATAAAATGAATAATTATCATAATCCAACCATGTTCAAGTGTAGAGAATAAACTAGGGTTAGGTCAATGGTTAGGGTTAAGCATGAAGACAAAAATGGTGACTTAGTCAAAGCTTCATCAAGCTTCAACATGCATCCAAAGAAAGCCACCATTTTTCTTTTCTTTATGCCAAAAAGAAATTAATAAATAAATGAATAAATAGATATGAAAAACAAAACCCTAACCATTTAAATAACCATGGTTTAATCTTTACACAAACTCAAGTAAGCATGTATCATCAAACATGATACAATCAAGTGCACAAAAGTATATCACATATACAACTTGTGAATTTCAAGTGAGAAAATCCATTTAAAGTGAACCAATACTAGTTAATGCAAAGTAATATATCAAATATATAATTATGCATTAAATCATTAAATCAACACTTGATTCAATGATCCGGTCATGTCGCACACAACCGACTAGTATACAATGCATCGATTTATCGAATCAATCCTTGATTCGATAACTAGGTTATATCGCATACAACCATTCGACACATTCATCGCAAGAATAAAATACGGTATCACATACACGCATTATTCTCGGTTCCGCACATGTCTCATATGCGCTCCTATTTCGTTTCGCTTGAGCCAGGAAACCTCTGTGTAGGACTCTAAAGACTCGTCAATACGCCGGCAGCAGGTGATGATCATATCAAGCATCCACAAGCCGCAAGTGGTCTGCTAAACGTAACGGCCACCCGGGTATTGAACGATCAGAAGATCGACGAGCAAGCCCGCTCATACTCCTGTGAATCCAACCAGTAACACTTACCGTACAGTCCGGTCTCGTCATCCGATATGTCGCATATCTTGCCTAGGGGTGGTAAACGTCAGACCCCAATAGCTCGATAAGTCGTGTCGATATGAGGTCTATAACTGTTCGAGAAACTACTGGTAACACTTACCAGTATTTCTCAGCAACCCTGGACAGGGATTTCCGGTTATAGCCAATCGAACACAGCGAAACATCAACTCCCTATACCGGGAGAGACGAATCCCTTCCTATCGCTCATTGCCTCCATGTGATTCGGGACTGTACCCAAAAACCACCGTTTTGCACGCCCTCTTGGACGTGGTAAGATGGAAATCAAAGCACAGTGGGAACCACACAAGACTCTATGACGATCTCGGGTCAACAGACTACTCTGTACCAGTGTCACCAGAGAACTGCCATCTGACGTAAGGTATAATACCATCTGGGAGTTCTCGGCGAGTCCGTCCAGTGTACCCAGTCTCCACTGAGCACCCATATATCATCTCTGATGTCAAACACCAATGGATATGGGATCATCCATCGCCCATCTATATGGGTCGAGAAGGTATACGCTAGTCTACTCTGGTATATCGATTCCCCGTCTCGATACACCCACGACTAGGGACCTTGAAGGATGTACTTATGGACTACCATGTCCCCACTAGTATGATCCGCATCATAGTCCAGGTAGTCAAGTACACATCCTAAGGGCTTTACCAACATGTAATAAAGAGACAATCAGTATACACGTTAAGGTAAAGAGTAACCAGATAGCATACTATCATGTCGAGCAAGAAAGTCCTCCCTATATATGTCCCAGCATCCACTACAATATACATCCAATATACAGTAATGGCCTCTAGGGCATACATATAACTAACATGAACTTGACTAGGACTCTTTGATTTGTTGACTGTGTCAAGGTCACTTGGGTCCTAGGGGTAAAAATCACATCGGGAGTTTCTAAAGAAACTGAAACTTGCCAGGCATGCGCATACCTTCTGGAGTGTGATAACGTGAGTGGATTCCATCACATTATCATGCGATGATAGTTGGATCTCGATTACCACTGATGAGTTGGTTTACTCCTCGGGTGATCCCGACTAATTCTTCTTTCAGGTTTGGAGGATTGACGATACAGTGGGAGGTTTCCTGATCAGATAAATTGGTAACCATTCTGATCTAGGTTTGAGTGCCCGCAGAGTGTTTCTTTTCTCTCTCTCTTTGGAAGCGACCATGGCCGGACCCTTGACTATGAACCGAACCTTCTTAAAACACTGGATTTTGGATTATCTGAGTTGCATACCTCATTGCCACTCGTACATTTACCCTTTTCTCCAGGACACCCCGTATTACTACGAACATCCACTTCCATTGGATAAAAGCATCGTATGGTTATATACGAACTCGAAGGAACTTGTTCCAGATTCGAGGATGGTTTCGGTTCTGGAGAAAATGAATAAGACTATTCAGTTGTCTTTTTCTTTTACCTTCTCTCAGGTTGCGAGTGCTCCTTGGATTAGGACAGTACACCTATTACGCTTATTGGATAGTCTTCTTCCAAACCATAGGCAAGTGCCGAATGGTGGGGAATGAAGAAAACCAATTAGCCTAACGATGGTGTACAGAAGGTAATAAGTTAAGACAAATAAATGGATTAGTAAGAGGGCAAAGTAAATTGCGATTGCTATTCACGACCAAACCAAGTATTTCTTCTCCAATCGTATATCACCTTTGTATTTCTCCAGAACACTCCGTATCACTACGAAGATCCACAGTTATTTGGATACTCCATCGTATGGTTATATACGAACTCGAAGGAACTTGTTCCAGTTCTGGGGTGGATTCTGGTTCAGGAGAAATAGGAATAAGGTTTTATTCACTAGACTTTTATCTTTACCTTCTCTCGGGTTACGTGTACTCCTAGGATTAGGGGAGTACACCCATTATGCTTATTGGATAGTTTTCTTCCAAACCATAGGCTGGTGCCGAACGGTAGGGAATGAAGAAAACCACATAGCCTAAAGGGGTGTACAGAAGGTAATGACTAAAGACATATAAAGGGATTTGGAGAGATGGCAAAGAAATATACGGTTACAGTTGTGAATCTAATAAAGGAAGAGGCATTACTAAGAATACCCGGATACCCCTTCGAAACATTTACTTGTTTCAGTTTCACTGTATATTGTTAAAAGAAAACTAATTTCCCAATTAGTCCTTACTCCAGGGTATGTATTTACCAGGTTTGATTCTCACATCTGTATGGTTTTACAGATGATGAGTGGGAGTAAGTTATTGGGAATTGGGTGATCATCCTCATTATATCGGGATTCATTGTAATTGGTGATATTTGAGGAAATCGCCTGGGTTGTTTGCCGGACGACAAATATTTGGTTTTGAATATCCGTTGTTATGCACCAATTTCAAATTGATATATCTGTACATTTATTTTTATAAAGTGAGATATAACTTTTTGAAATTATGTCTATGACATTTACCTATATCAGTGGATGGTTAGGTAACGAGCATTAAACAGAGGTGTAATTCTTCTTAACTATAAGTACAGTTTTCAACCTACGACACACAGGGAATGAGTTATTAGACTCAGGGGACTTATACAGAGTATTGTATGTTGTCCAATGTCCATGACGACAAAGGGGTTGGTACTCGTACTATATTCTGTTTACTTATGACTTCTCTAGTTCTTAGACATGTGTTTCATAGAAATGCAAGGTCTATGTTTTGAGAAGTTATAGGTATATGAATAAAGTAGAGAACCAGGTATTGCAAGTATCAGGATTCTTCAAGGCGATCGAAGATAAAGATACTTGTGTGTAGTATTCAGTTGCTAGTAATGATTATGAGAACTTGTTTCTCTTTTAGGTTACTCATATCTGGATGTATTCCTAAGTTGAGTAATGCTGATCGGCCTCTCTCCATTTAGTTGACATGCAATGGAGACAACTGCATGATTTGAATCTGGTTCTAATTAAATCAGTGCCTCTGTTTCTATATTGGATATAGAATAGTTCATATCTTAACATTGTTAAGGTACGCGGAGTTTTCCGGCTTATGCTTAAAACCAAACTCTGGATAACTCAAGGCACATTTCTGTAATGGCTGTTTGTGGGTTGACCCGGGCTATGACGAGGGTTGATTTTCTTCCATCTGGAAAATCAATAGTGATATTGTTCTTGACTCGCCAAAGTTTTAGTAAAAGGGATTTTTTCAGAAAACAATAGTGGGAGTATGGTAGAACTGGAAGTGATTCCAGAACCGCAAACGATTACTGAAAATCTGATAAGAACATAAAGATTCGATCTGGTTTGACATTCCATTGGCCACTCCGCAGATAAGGTGGGTAACCTCAGGCACTTGAGAGGTACTTCGGTATGCTCAAAGACGGTGACAGGGAGGTTCTTGTTTACCCAGACTTGACACTACTGTTGTTCCAGACTGTGAGACCCGGCAGGAGGATGAGTATAGCGTCGTTCTGAACTATCTTTAGAAGTGTACGTGTATATGACTCTGCCAGTGGGCTGTCGTGGTCAGTGGGAGCAGCGAAAGCATAGTGGACAAGTAGCTTATGTCTATTTATGGACTAAAGCAGATATAGCGGAGATATATCATCTATTTCTGATGTGACAGTCATATGTTTGACTTCATCAGAATAGGGGATGGATAAGAAGGTAGTAGGGTGTGATGTCCTGGTATTTGGATGACATAGACAGAGTAGGAAGTGAAATTCCTATACTACGATCAATTATACTTTGGTTATCACACAGTGGTTTCTCCGCATAGGATATGGATATTATATCAGATATTCTGGTTACTAGATCTATGGTTTTAGATCTAGATTTAGGAAGTGTTCCAATCTGGGTACTTAGACAGCATTCTAAAGGTGTTTTAGAATGGACGACTCCTGGCACGGTAGTGTACCTGCAGGTGATGGAGTCACCCTCTCTATAGATGTCTTACATACTAAAGGGAAAGGGATGTGCATGATTGGCACATCACTTGCTTAGGCAAGTAAGTCAATCATGAGATATCAAGTACCACACCAGATATTGTTTTGGCACGAGATGCAATAAGTTGATAGTAATCCTATCCTGGAGAAACATTCGGAAATAGTTTTAGAACATAAGTGGATGTTCTAAGGATATGATAACAACAGCCTCTTTAAGGAGAAGGTTATCATTTCAGGCTTCCAAGGTGACCTGGATGACAGAGTGACTGTCAGAGTTATAGTTTTCCCTCTGACGAGGGGCAGTATTTTGGACAGGCAGTCCAAGCGGATACTGAGGGAGGCATGGCGCAGGATACTGATTAAGTTCAGTTGACGATACAGTCTAAGAAGTTTGGATTTGGAGTTCATTTATGATCTAGGTCCCATCAGATATCAAGACATATTCTAAGACAGGTATTGCTCATTTCGGGAGATGGCTTTCTCTGCGAACTTGAGATAAAGAGAGACATAGAAAGAAACATCAGGGCGGATACACTCACTGAGGCTATTCCTCGAACGCAATAGTTTCGAAAATGGGTTTTGTGAAACTGATTAGTCGAGGAGTTGGGTGTTCGGTATCACACGGGCTGTGACTATGCGACATCGTAATAATTAGCCTTGAGTGCAAGTGGGAGATTGTTGGATATAGTGCCCTCAGAGTCAATTATTGGATCACAGGCACGTGATTGCAATGATTGAGGGAGGAGCTATACCGGTAGGACAGTCTTACTCAAGATGATAATATGCTATCTGGTTTTTCTTTATCATCGTGTACTACTTTAGGTGACCTTACAGGTCACTATTACACGTTGATAGAGCCCTTAGGATTCTTGCTTGACTGCCAGCAGTATCATAGCGATCATATACGTGGGAGCTGGGGTCTATAAGCACATCCTTAAAAGGTCCCTGGTCGTGGGAGTTTTCGAGACAGGGCATCAATATTCCATCTGTAGACTAGTGTATACAGTAGAGACCTCGACGAAAGGCGGAGGCCGGTCTCACAAGCCATTGGTGTCAGTTGGATCACCTTAGATTTATACAGGTGCTCATTGGGTTATGAGTACACCGGACAGAACTGGCCGGGAACATGCTAGTTGGTATTATACCTGACGTTAGATAGCAGTTCCTTAGTGACATGTGTACAGGTTAGTTCATCGACCTGATATCGTCATTTGTCTCGTGTGAGTTCCCACTGTGCTTTGATTACTGCCCAACCACGGCTCAAAGGAGTCATGCAAACAGGTTTTAGTTGGGTATAATCCCGAGCCACACGGAGGCAGCGAGCGGATCGGCAGGGGTTTCGTCTCTCCCGGTATTGTGGGTAAGATCGCACTGTGTCTAGGGCAGCCATTACATGAAGTCCTTGGCCAAGGCAGGAGATTTACTGGTAGGTATTCCAGTAGTATTTCAGGGTGTTCTGGGCTACACTCCGATACGACTTGTACCGCTTTTGGGGGTCTGACTTTTACCAACCCCCTTGGCCCGCCATGCGATGCTAATAGACGAACGGACCGGACTGTACAGATATTGTCACTGACAGGCTCAGTAGGGTGTCAGGATGAGTTCGCTCATCGACTTCCCTTTGGGTCAATACCTGGTAGCCCGTTACGTACAGCTAGTACCTCTGACGTGCTAGTGGTCAAATCCACAGCCAAAATATTGACGAGTCTTTAGAGTCCCCCACAGACAGTTTTCAAGTTTCGGGCGAAACGTTGTAAAGGCCGTATGATATATGGCAGGGTCCGATCATATATGTGCAGTAGTGCACGCATCATGATCAGACAGATCATACTAGTGGACTTTGGTTTAAGCCGGATCTTAGTATTAGATTTGTTGGATTACTTTAGTCTCATTGTATTCGCATTCAGTCAGAATGCGGATGCAGATATGTATATACAGGTGAAGGGTATCCTTGTGATCCGTCACGAGTTTACTTTAGATGTTGCCGTATCTTTTTATTGTTGCAAACATTTGGATTAATGGTTGCATATGGAAATTATGAGCTAGAAATCATCATTTTGTGCATTAATTGTGACACATGGAAACCTAATGACTCATGGTCTCTTTTATTGTGCATATGTCCCATTTGATGATGGATTTGAGTCTTGATATGATAAGGAGAGAGAGGGGGGCTGCCATTAGAGTTTTTTGGTCTTGTATTTTTTCATTACACTCTTACTCTCATTATCAACACAACATAAGAAAAAGAAAAGCTTCTTCTTCTTCTTCTTCCTCTATCTCATAACTTTCATTGATGGCTTCATCTTCAACCTCCATCCATGCAATGGATGCAAGAGACAAAGTTGTCACAAATATTCTCTACTTCGCCTTGGACACGTCGGCTAGCAAACTTCGTGCCCGAGTTGCTTCGGATGAAGCGGGAGCCCGTAAAAATACTCGAAGATGTGGTTCCCTTTCCGATGAGGAGATCGAGACCAGAGATGGCGCGAGGAGCTTGGGATGGTGGCCAAAGACCAAAGGACACGGATCGATTGGTATAGCTTTCCAACCCTTTCTCTAGTTGCTAGTTGTAGGTTAATGGTTCGATCCGAATTTATAGTATACGATAGCGCCAGTTTCTAGTTTTGAAAAAGTTTTGTTTCCGCATTTTGGCCTCGGACAGACGGCCGGGGCGCTACCGTACACTTACACAACATCTCTAGAATAATCAAATCGACGGATGAATCTCTATCTCCTAACCGATTGGCACACGACCGAAATACATGTTGCGCAATTAAGGAATCGCTAATAGGAGTAAACACAACAACGGCTGATCTAGCATACACGACTCCCGGCCTAACCACGGCACGAAGTGTGTAAAACAAACAAGTGCATATATCCCGAATTAAACAAGCATGCGGAACAAAAGAACATGCGAAAAGATTACCTGAAAACTCTGCATTGGACGACCGTGCCCCCCGATGAGTTGAAACAAAAGCTCGTGCCTGTCCTCTACCTGCAACAGGAAGTCCTCCTCCTCTGCCATCCTGTACTCTCGGAACAAACCCTCCGCGACCACAACCTCTCTGAACATAAGTCTGACGCGGATCAACAACAGGCGCAACAGGCGACTCTCCCTGAGGTGAAGGTGGTAAAGTAACATATGGTACTATTGCCCTCTTCTGGCGTACCAAGGTATAATCTCTGACGAGGTGATGGAAACTCCCGCACTGAAAACATCCATGCGATGGCTGCTGATCCTTTTAGGGATAAGAGCTAAACGACTGTCCTTGTCCTAAGCCTATGCTACTCCCACGACGTAAACGAAATCTGTCGCGGCGACTAAGCCTCTGTCTCTGGGCTGATACACCTATACGAGTCCTCCTCGGTCCTGAAACTCCCAAAGTCTCAGGAAGACGTGCCTCATCTACTAGGGCTGCATCCACTGTTGCTGTATATGTGACCCAATGCTATGTGCTGATAGCAAGGAATAACTGGGTAACGGGGGTGGTAACCTCCTGTCGATGCGCTCGACCGGCCTCAACCAACGACCTCATCATCTGGCGCAAGTCTCGCATCTCTGCCACAAGCTTAGCGATACGATCTATCGAAGGCGGATCAATCTTCTTCTGAACAACGAGCGTACCGTCCTGGTCAGTCCTCATCCCAAACGAGTCAACTCTGACCTTGGCTCTCGCTGTCTCTCTCTATGCCCTCGTAGTCATCGACGGCATAAAGGCTAAAAATGGAAATAGGATTCGATAAGAACACGGAAATCGAATCACAAGGATATATATCATCATGGAAAGAATTTCAAGCAATTAGTACTTAGGTCGCTTTAGGCAGAGTACCGTGTCGTATGTATGCCGCGGACATACACACACTACGTCAGTCTGCTTAAGCTACCTACTCCATCATATCAAGGCCATCCTACACTCTGAAAGGTAAAACCTAGCGCTCTGATACCAACTTTGTCACGACCCGAAATTTGGCACGTGACGGACCTTAAACTACGCAACGTCCACAGGCGTAACGCAATTTAAGTAAGCCGAAAACCCAGCAAATCTAAACCATCAAAGTAGTAAGTAACAAGAACATTATTTAAAGCTTTTAGAAATCTCAAATAAAAATATTTAAAGTCCAAACTTATTTCCTGTAAAATTTGGCGGCAACTCCTTTGTAAAAACTAGCCCCGAAAATGGATACAACATAGTATATAAGTAATGCATCCCCAACGGGAGCAAATCCATGCCCAAAGGCGGAAAATAACCACCACAACAAATATACGGCGCCGTAGCGAAGAAAAATACAATACAAAGTGACAACGGCATAAAAGACAACCCAATTCACAAAATAATATGCAATATCGTCCTCACAACTCGTCTCTAAGTCAATACATGAAGTAGTAGATGGAGAGTACTTGATACAACGAATATACAATGAGCAACATCGGATAACCGCAAAACCCACCTATAGCAAAACTGCACCCAGTCAGCCATAGCGGTATCCGCTGCAAAAGATGATACGATAGGAAGAAGAAGCCCTGCCGCGAATGCCCTGAGGGACTACCTGCAAAACACTGTGGCACAACGTGGGTGAGTTTCCAACTCGTGAATAGTAAATAACATATACAGGTAATCGCAAGTATGCAAGTTCTGCGATAATCTATCACATGCAAGCTGATAGCAATAAATGGCAATAGGTATATGCAAAGTCATGAAAGGTACTCTATCAGGTACTACTAATATATGAAGCAATGCATATCAATAACAATTAGGATAAGCACGAAAATGAAAGCTTCTATAAATACAGATACACCCAATAAATGCGGAGTATGGGATAAAACATTGCATCCTCACGGAATCCTCATCGTGGCAGGACCAGTGTCCATCAAGACAATCTAAATCCCAAATTCCTCAGATCGGACCTCAGATCGGCCCTCATAACCTGTAAGTCTCATGGAACCTGAGTGACAAACATCGACACCCAAAAACATCATGAAAACCGTGTCCAGTATCGAAATATCGAGTAAAGAATAAGAATACTTGCATAGATCATTATGATGATATATATATACACATGTATAACAGCGTCCCTTACCACTGATATATATATATATATATATATATATATATATCACAGCGTCCTATACCACTGATATATATCATAAGAAGTAAAACATCCAGAAAACATCGTGAAAAACTAGTGTCCAGCATCGACACATAAATACATATATATTGGGCTCCGTCAGTCCGGATCGGCCCTATATATGTATTGGGCTCCGTCGGTCCGGATCGGCCCTAGGATTGGGCTCCGTCAGTCCGGATCGGCCCTAGGATTGGGCTCCATCAGTCCGGATCAGCCCTACCTCAATATCATGGGCTCCGTCAGTCCGGATCGGCCCAAATCAGAGTCTTCTCACAACCGAGAAATCTCATGGTCGACTCACTGAATTATCATATCAAGAGAAACCGGGTCTTTCAAACATTGCATAATTTCATGAACTACCACGGTTCTCAAATCCTGAAAACACCATTGAAAATCCATATCTCAATGCGAAAATCCATGAATATAATATATGCAACATAAAATAGTAATGTGATCATATAATGGAATAGCCGCTTACTGCAACAAGTTATTATATATATCACGCGGTTCCTAATTTCTCCGAAATCCAACATAACATCATATAAATGTGAACATGTAGCTATAGCAAGGTATAGATATGTACCTATCAATAATGATGTAATACCATACGAGTATATGTGTAACTATATGGGTGTACATGTAAGTATGTATGCAAGATGTACATGTAGCTATATATCATATGTGTATATACCTGTCACTAATGGTAACCTACCATATAGGTATATGTATGTACATGTATATATGGAAAGGCATATGTGTAAGCATGTAGGTATACAAGTATGCTATATGTCATATGCACAAAAGAACATGAATCAATGTATAAATGTCACTAAACATACAATATCACATTTGTATGTGTGTTGTGCGTGTCATGGTAATTATCGATGGTGTATGTGGCATACAATCAGTGCTCGTGCAACATGAACCGTCAATAATAGTGTAGTGTCCAATGGGTACAAGTCTATGTGCAATCATGTAATAATATGCAATGAAGTTTATGCGCAAACTATATATATGCAATATAAATATGCGGCTAATATCATATCATATCTAGCCCAGACGCATAACTCCATGCGGACGATTCCCCCGTAGATGTTAAATCTACTCACCGATGATCTTAGGCTAAGTAAAGACAACCACTCTTTTTCCCTTCTTCGCCGCGTTCGAAGTCCTCACCTGCGACCCTAAGATCATAAAACAACAATAACAAGTGTATATTAGCAATCGACCAATAATACGTACAAACTACGTTTGACAGACGCAACTACTCCAAACATACTCTCAAGTGTTCGTCTAGTGGCTAACGTACGTAGAGACACTATGAAACCAACTCAAGAGCAACAGAAGCACAAGAATATGAACCGTGTCAGATAACATAACGTGCGTAATCGAAACACTGGAAACAAGAAAAGTTATCCCAGATTTTGCTACACCAACAATTGGTGAAAGTTGCAAGTTCCATGAGACCAAATACAATCCCAGAGAGCCTTACACCAAAACACAACATCCCAGCCCCCACTCTGGCCGCAAATTGCGGCCAGAAGCAATAAATCTGTGGCCAGTTTCAAAGGGAATGATCTAGGTTTTGAGGGTATCTTCTAGGTCACCACACCAGGTCACTGTGATGGGAACTTTTCCAACAAACACCTGGTTTGATAGCAGATCATCCGAGATCCAAAACTACACTAAAAATACGATATTTGCACGAAACTAAACTTTACGCGTTCTAAACTGAAACGAAAAAGCTACACAACACTAAAAACACCTATTTAACAGATAGAGATCATTACCTAACCACACAAGCTCAATGATCCTAGCTTTCCAAGCTCCAAGGGATCCTAGAGGCAAAACAAGTCTTGAGAAGTGATTTGGGTGAGATTTTGTGAAGTTTAGTGAAGGTTTTGTGATGGGAAGGTGTTAGTTGTATGTATGCCCTAGAGGCCAGTATTGTACAGATGTTGTATATTATATTGGATGCTTGGACATATATAGAGATGACTTTCTTGCTCGATATGATATTATGCTATCTGGTTACTCTTTATCTTAACATGTACACTAGTCTCTTTATACTGTCTTATAGTTACATGTTGGTAAAGCCCTTAGGATGTGTACTTGACTACCTGGACTATGATGCAGATCATACTAGTGGGGGCATGGTAGTCCATAAGTACATCCTTCAAGGTCCCTAGTCGTGGGTGTATCGAGACGGGGCATCGATATACCAGTGTAGACTAGCGTATACGCTTCTCGACCCATGTGATGGGCGATGGATGATCCCATATCCATTGGTGTTTGACATCAGAGATGGTATACGGGTGCTCAGTGGAGACTGGGTACACTGGACGGACTCGTCGAGAACTCCCAGATGGTATTATACCTCACGTCAGATAGCAGTTCTCAGGTGACACTTGTACAGGTTAGTCTGTAGACCCGAGATCGTCATAGAGTCTTGTGTGATTCCCACTGTGCTTTGATCTCCACCTTACCACGTCCATAAGGGCGTGCAAAACGGTGGTCTTTGGGCACAGTCCCGAGTCACATGGAGGCAATGAGCGATAGGAAGGGTTTCGTCTCTCCCGGTATTGGGGGTTGATGTTGCGCGGTGCTCGATTGGCCGTAGCAGGGAAGTCCCTGGCCAGGGCTGATCAGAGATTTGCTGGTAAGTGTTACCAGTAGTTTCTCGACCCGTTACGAGCCTCACATCGGCACGACTTATCGGGTTATTGGGGTCTGACGTTTACCACCCCTAGACCTGATATGCGACGTATCAGACGAAGAGACCGGACTGTATGGTAAGTGTTACTGGTCGGATTCGCAGGAGTGTGAGCGGGCTAGCTCGTCGATCTTCTGATCGCTCAATACCCGGGTGGCCGTTACGTTTGGCAGACCGCTTGCGGCTTGTGGATGCTTGATATGATCATCATCTGCTACCGGCGTATTGACGAGTCTTTAGAGTCCTACACAGAGGTTTCCTGGTTCAAGCGAAACGAAATAGGAGCGCATATGAGATATGTGCGGGACCGAGAATAATGCGTGTATGTGATATCGCATTTCATTCTCGCGATATATGTTTCGATTGGTTATATTCGATATGACCTAGTTATCGAATCATTGATTCGATAAATCGATACATTGGTTTCTAGCCGGTTATGTGCGACATGACCGGATCATTGAATCAAATGTTGATTTAATGATTTAATGCATAATTATATATTTGATATATTGCATTGCATTAACTAGTATTGGTTCACTTTAAACGGATTTTTCTCACTTGGATTGCACATTGTATATGTGATATACTTTTGTGCATTTTTTGTATCATGTTTGATGATGCTTGATCATATGGTTAAGTGAATAGGATTAAACCATGGTTATTATGATAATTAGGGTTTTTCTTATTTATTTATTCATTTATTTATTCATTTGGATAAGTATAAATGATAAAGGTTGCATGTTTTGTTTCTTATGAGATGCTTCATGAACTTTTGACTTTATGCAACCATTCTTGTCATTTTGCTTAACCCTAACCCACTCTAATCACCATGGTTAATTCTCTACACTTAACCTTAGTTAAGTTATGATAAATATTGAGTTTATTTTCTTTTTATCATAACTTATGATAATATTCTAGCTCATCTTCTTCTTCTTCTTCAAGTGAGCAACCTTGATGCCATCAATGGCAACTTGTGATCTAGTGAGCAAAATCCAAATCTAAAGTGAACCCACCTCCTATTTCTTCACCCTCTACCTCTTGCCAAGTTGTTTTGGGTGTTTACTTCACATGTTTCATAAGTTTGTGAGTTCGGAGCTTGAGTTTGTGCAACCTCGACGTAGATCGTCTTTGACACAATGCCGACGACCTATTCCACTTGTTTTCCCGATGAAGCCGACGGAGGAGTCTAGGATTCATGATGTACAGCGAGAAGACTTCGTTGCGGAGCCGTGGAGGTGGATATCCGGATCTACAAAGGTTGTAATTTCCGTATCCTAGTAGTTAAGAGTTAACTAGCTTTCTATTTCGCCTAAACATCTAGTTAAGATCCGTAGTCTAGGGTTTCTCGGCACCAAAAATTTTAAATTGGCATGTCCGATGCCTTGTGAGACCTTACTAGAGTGCCTAGGAACTTTTCACTGGTATCAGAGCCTAGCTAGAGCTTTAGGCGAAGTCCCGACGACGTTTGAAACCCGATCGAACCGAAATCCAAAACCTAAAAATGCTCTCTGGACTTTTTCTAAAAATTCGGATTTTTGTCAATTAAAAATATCTAGAAAATCAAGCAGGGTGTTATTAGAATTACTGTGAAACACGAGGGGCTAATTCCACTTTTCCACCGCGAAAGAGCGGCACATGCTAGGCATGTGCGGCGCTTCCGCGGCCGTACTGTTCCCTTGAATAATTATTTCTGCACAGTAACTCTTGTAATATAATGCTATATTTTCTGGGACATTTTTTTTGTGACTTTACAGAAGAGTATTCTGGGGTTGTATAGGGAATCAATGATTCGATCGGAATATCAAACTTTGTCTAAGTGTTTTTCCAGATAATTGTAGAATATGTTAAAGAGTTCGGCCGGATATAAATACCCAGGTTTTCCCCTGCCGGAATATCCAAGTGTTGGATTATTGTGTGGTTTAAGGACGTTCTCAGTAGTGCAAGTAACGCGATGGTCCCTCTAGAAGACAACAAACCTTAACTCGATTATGTGACCGTCTTGAACTGCCCTTTGAACTTTCGGGTTTGGGGCAGTACGGCGTGCCACATGTGAGGCGTTGGCTTGACCCTTCTACGGCTGGACCGTTGGTACTGAGGTATGAAGTGAATGTCTTTGAACCTATTTCATGTGTTGATCGGTGTCGGGAAAACTTGGGTGTTCGAATGTTCGATCGGAAAGTTTGATATATTCTATTTATCCGGAATTGGATACAATAATTGGAATTCACAAACAGTTATGAGATAACTGGATGAATGTTATAAATCTAGCAGTTTAGTCCCATATGATATTGAAAAGAGTTTTCGATAATGAGACTAAAATGCGGGGTTTGTAACTGTTAGGCATGTGATGTCTAAAGAAGTTGCGGATTCCAATTGTTGTAGTTTTACACTTTTTTTCTGTGACCGTAAGTGTAGTATGTTCATATCGCCGGTTTCGTTGCTATACGTCAACGACAATTGGGGTATGCATACTTACTTATGTTGATGACATGTGATGTTATGTGTTGCTGGATATGTTATATTGGATCGTCGTATTCGAATAGCCGGGGGTTTTTATGTGAGATGAGTGTTTTTCATTTTCATTCATGTAAAAACTTGTATGTAATATTCTTTCATTTGGGGCACTTCCAGGTAGCGGGAGATGTCACCTTTTGTATATTATTTACTTTTCCGCATTAGGATAGACCCAAGGAGGGGAGCACAAGTAACCGGGTTCTGGGGTCCAGTGGGAGACCAACTCGAGGAGTCGAGTCCGGGTCTCCTAACCCTAGAATTGGCAGGGTTGCTTGCCGCTCTCGTAGGGGTCTACGGGTGTGGGATTGGCTATTCATCACGACCGTGGAATCCGTGTTTTATACTGGCTCGTATTGAAAACACGGACGTCCTAGTATATCCAATATTTCATATGTTTATTCTGCTGCGATATCTGTGTTGTGATTCTGTGATGGATATAGTATATAGTATATATGATATATTATATAGACGTTACTTATGTTTTACACCCGCGCTAGCCCTGCCCTGCTCTGTCGTTAGTTACCTAACCTAACGGTGCACGAGGGGACATCGAGGCGAATGCGGATGGCATAAGTGTATGTCATATCTATCTGTGATGTTTAGGTATTTAAATGATGGGACTTCATTAATGTGATTAATGAAAGATAAGAAACCTAAGATGTTGTAGAATCAGATTTTAAATAAAACAGGTAGTTACAGTTCTTGCTTTGCATAGCGGTATATATGATATACCCTGCACCTTATTCGATGAGGAAAGGACCGAGATCCCTTCACCGGGAGTGACTCCTTTAGCGATAACTGGCAGATGCTACAGACTCGGTTTGCTTTTGACTGCTTTTGGGTTTTTTCTTTGTACAGCGATATATATGATATATCCCGCACCTCATTCGACGAGGAAAGGACCGAGATCCCTTCGCCGGGAGTGACTCCTTTAGCAAAACTAGAAAAGCCTCAAAATCACTCCATTTCAAAACTTCATTTGATTCTACAACGATATCAAGTTCATTACGCTCATGGTTTTTATGAAAAACCTGCGTAGCCCTCCGTCATTTCAGATAAGTAGTAGTTAGTATTCGTGCTGTGTTTGTTGGCCTTTGTCAAGGCGCAGTGTGCGGTAGCTAACTAGTGCTTATCTGTTTATGCATATGATGCAGATTGGATTAGGGTAGTCGTGCGACCTTGTTGGCCTTTGTCAAGGGCCGTGCGGGTGGGTTTATTTCGATCAAGAAATGACGGGTTGAACTTGACTAGCATCCTATGGTTTGTTGGCCTTTGTCAAGGTCATAGGAGGTTAGGGGCAAAATATTATCGGGAATTTCAAGTGTTGAAATTTGCAATGAGATTGCATACCTTCTATGAGATAGTTGGATCCCGATACCCACTGCGAGTAAGAGTAACTTCTGGGAGAGTTTTACACATTGCAATTAGCCGATCAAGTAGGTGTCTAGAAAGGTGTTAACAAGGTTACGCCTCTGGGAAAACGAGGTTTACATTAATTAGGTTCGTGCGAAAGCACGGGGGACCTCCCTCAAAGTACCGACACTGGCCTGGCTGAAAGATTGGCGAACTTGTAGTGTGTAATTAATCCCGGCTAGTCTTTCCTTTTAGGGTTTGGAGGAAGATTTGATAAAAAGCAGTGGGAGCCATCCTGATTAGATAAGATAATAACCAATCTGATCTTGCACGAGCTTACGCTAAAGTGTTTTCTTCTCTCTCTCTCCAGGTAGCGACCATTTCATGCCTTAATAAAGATAATAAAATGGATATATTGACCGAACCCGCATGTTATACTGTGCTGGGGAACGTTGGTTCCGTTCTTTCCTATAAGAGTTATAGGACTGAACAGGATATAGGGGAATACCAGGATTCCCATGCCACCCGAATGAAGAAAGTACATGATGATGCATTTTCTTCGGGTGTGTTCGTTACTGAGAACTGTTTCTCCATTTGCTCTACGTCCTGGGTATTGGATACCGGGTCAGGATCCCATATATGTAATCAGTTTCATGGGCTAAGGAAAGGTAGAGAACTTGGAGAAGGTGATAAAGACATTAGAGTCGGAAATGGTGCAATTGTTGCAGCTAAGACTGTCGGGGAATATCACCTTGTATTACCAACTGGTAATACATTGGTTCTGAACGAATGCTATTACATGCCGAACCTGATATGCAACATTATATCGGTTTCTTTATTAAGTAAAGAGGGATATAATTTTGTATTACAGGACAATGTTATGAACATTTTCCGAAACCAAAAGTTGGTTGGATCAGGCACGTTGTGCAATGGCATTTATGTTCTAAATCAATCAACAGTTCTGAGCATAACAAACACACACAAGAGGAAGAGTTCTGAACTCAACGAATCCTTCTTGTGGCATTGTAGACTGGGTCACATCAATGCGACACGACTAGCTAAGTTGCATAAAGATGGATATTTAAATCCGTTTGAATTTTCATCTTATGACACTTGCCAGTCATGTCTCAAAGGCAAGATGACCAAGACTCCGTTTACGGGACACGGAGAAAGAGTTACCGAACTCTTGGGACTTATACATAGTGATGTATGTGGTCCCATGTCTACACATGCCAGGGATGGTTCTTCATACTTCATTACATTCACTGACGATCTCTCTAGGTTCGGGTATGTGTTCCTGATGAAACACAAATCAGAAGCTTTTGAGAAATTTAGGGAATATAAACAAGAAGTTGAGAACCAAACCGGAAAAAGTATTAAAATCTTACGATCTGATCGAGGAGGGGAATACTTGAGCAATGAATTCCTGGACTTCCTAAAAGAGAATGGGATTCTCTCTCAGCTGACTCCTCCATATACACCACAGCACAACGGTGTATCTGAAAGGAGAAACCGCACCCTATT
The DNA here is from genome assembly GCA_030015575.1 of Agapanthus africanus. Taxonomy (NCBI): domain Eukaryota; kingdom Viridiplantae; phylum Streptophyta; class Magnoliopsida; order Asparagales; family Amaryllidaceae; genus Agapanthus; species Agapanthus africanus. The sequence goes on from CM057339.1 coordinate 732,678,793, forward strand.
AGATATGGTGCGCTCAATGATGAGTACAGCTGAGTTACCTATTTCCTTCTGGGGTTATGCGCTGGAGACAGCAGCATACCTTTTGAATCAAGTTCCATCTAAATCTGTACCTACCACACCATATGAGATATGGAGTGGGAAGAGACCATGTCTTAAACGAGTTAAGATATGGGGTTGCCCGGCCTATGTCAAAAGACAAAATCCGGACAAACTCGAGGCACGGTCAGTTCTATGTAAGTTTGTGGGATATCCCAAACATTCACATGGATATCTTTTCTACCATACAGAGGAACAAAAAGTGTTTGTTTCTCGACATGCCACCTTTTTGGAAAAGGAATTTCTTGCAAAAGAAATTAGTGGCGGTGAGGTAGAACTGGAAGAAATTCCGGCTACACAAACTCAAACTGAAGATTTAGTGGAACCAGAGGATTCGGTAGTACCCGACGAACCCCAGCCTCTCCGCCGATCTGGTAGGGTTTCTCGTCCACCTGAGAGATACTACGATTTTCTCATTGATGGTGGGAGCGAGGATTGCATCATGGAGGATGATGACCCAACTAGCTTCAAGCAGGCCATCACGAGTGGGGACTCAGTGAAATGGCTGGATGCTATGCGGTCCGAGATGGATTCCATGTACACCAACAAAGTATGGACTTTGGAAGTTGCTCCTGAATGGGTAAAACCCATTGGGAGCAAGTGGATCTTTAAGAAGAAACTTGGTGTAGATGGGAAAGTGGAGACTTTCAAAGCTAGACTTGTAGCAAAGGGTTTTCGTCAAAGACCAGGTGTGGACTATGACGAGACCTTTTCTCCAGTGGCTATGCTTAAATCCATCCGGATCATGCTTGCCATCGCTGCATATCATGATTACGAAATCTGGCAAATGGATGTTAAGACCGCCTTTCTAAACGGTGATTTAGAAGAGTGCGTGTACATGACTCAGCCAGAGGGCTTCGTAGACAGTGGGAGCAGCGGGAAGGTGTGCAAGCTGCTTAAATCCATTTATGGATTAAAGCAAGCATCGCGGAGTTGGAACATCTGCTTTGACGTCGTTATCAAAGAGCTTGATTTCGTCAAAAATCCAGATGAACCTTGTATCTACAGGAAGGTAGCAGAGAGTAAGGTTGTTTTCCTCGTATTGTACGTGGACGACATACTCTTGATAGGAAATGATATTCCTATGCTGCAATCGGTCAAGCTCTTCTTATCACAAAGATTCTCAATGAAAGATCTTGGTGATGCCTCCTGCATATTGGGAATAAGGATCTATAGAGATAGATCCAAACGGATTTTGGGATTGTCCCAATCCAGGTACATTGACACCATACTAAAGAGGTTTAGTATGGAAGAGTCCAAGCGTGGGAACTTGCCCACGATCTCTGGAGTCACTCTCTCCAAAGAGATGTCTCCCAAGACTGATTTGGAGAGAGCTCGCATGCAAGGGATACCCTATGCTTCGGCAGTAGGCTCTATCATGTATGCGATGCTATGTACCAGACCCGATGTAGCATACTCACTAAGTATAGTGAGCAGGTATCAAGCTGATCCTGGAGAGAGTCACTGGACAGCTGTGAAGAGCATTCTCAAGTACTTGCGAAGGACTAGAGATATGTTCTTGGTGTATGGTAACGGAGAACTCCAAGTGGAGTCCTTTACCGATTCAAGCTTCCAGAGTGATAAGGACGACTCTAAGTCGCAGTCGGGCTTTGTCTTTACCCTTTACGGAGGGGCGGTTAGCTGGAAGAGTTCCAAGCAGGAAACTGTGGCAGACTCGACGATGGAGGCTGAATACATCGCTGCCAACGATGCTGCTAAAGAAGCTGTCTGGATCAAGAAGTTCATTTCTGAACTTGGAGTGGTTCCATCCATTGAGCATCCAATACCTTTGTATTGCGATAACAATGGAGCGGTGGCTTTAGCCAAGGAACCAAGGTCCCATCAGCGATCCAGGCATATTCTGAGGCGGTATCACCTGATCCGGGAGATAGTTGATCGCCGGAAGATCGAGGTCAGGAGAGTTGACACGAAGAATAACACGGCGGATCCACTCACGAAGGCCATTCCCCAGACGCAGTTTGAGAGACTCTTCGGGATGCTCGGTATGCGATACTACAGCAGCTGGCCCTAGTGCAAGTGGGAGATTGTTAGTTGTATGTATGCCCTAGAGGCCAGTATTGTACAGATGTTGTATATTATATTGGATGCTTGGACATATATAGAGATGACTTTCTTGCTCGATATGATAGTATGCTATCTGGTTACTCTTTATCTTAACATGTACACTAGTCTCTTTATACTGTCTTATAGTTACATGTTGGTAAAGCCCTTAGGATGTGTACTTGACTACCTGGACTATGATGCAGATCATACTAGTGGGGGCATGGTAGTCCATAAGTACATCCTTCAAGGTCCCTAGTCGTGGGTGTATCGAGACGGGGCATCGATATACCAGTGTAGACTAGCATATACGCTTCTCGACCCATGTAATGGGCGATGGATGATCCCATATCCATTGGTGTTTGACATCAGAGATGGTATACGGGTGCTCAGTGGAGACTGGGTACACTGGACGGACTCGCCGAGAACTCCCAGATGGTATTATACCTCACGTCAGATGGCAGTTCTCAGGTGACACTTGTACAGGTTAGTCTGTAGACCCGAGATCGTCATAGAGTCTTGTGTGATTCCCACTGTGCTTTGATCTCCACCTTACCACGTCCATAAGGGCGTGCAAAACGGTGGTCTTTTGGCACAGTCCCGAGTCACATGGAGGCAATGAGCGATAGGAGGGGTTTCGTCTCTCCCGGTATTGGGGGTTGATGTTGCGCGGTGCTCGATTGGCCGTAGCAGGGAAGTCCCTGGCCAGGGCTGATCAGAGATTTGCTGGTAAGTGTTACCAGTAGTTTCTCGACCCGTTACGAGCTTCACATCGGCACGACTTATCGGGTTATTGGGGTCTGACGTTTACCACCCCTAGACCTGACATGCGACGTATCAGACGAAGAGACCGGACTGTATGGTAAGTGTTACTGGTCGGATTCGCAGGAGTGTGAGCGGGCTAGCTCGTCGATCTTCTGATCGCTCAATACCCGGGTGGCCGTTACGTTTGGCAGACCGCTTGCGGCTTGTGGATGCTTGATATGATCATCATCTGCTACCGGCGTATTGACGAGTCTTTAGAGTCCTACACAGAGGTTTCCTGGTTCAAGCGAAATGAAATAGGAGCGCATATGAGATATGTGCGGGACCGAGAATAATGCGTGTATGTGATAACGCATTTCATTCTCGCGATATATGTTTCGATTGGTTATATTCGATATGACCTAGTTATCGAATCATTGATTCGATAAATCGATACATTGGTTTCTAGCCGGTTATGTGCGACATGACCGGATCATTGAATCAAATGTTGATTTAATGATTTAATGCATAATTATATATTTGATATATTGCATTGCATTAACTAGTATTGGTTCACTTTAAACGGATTTTTCTCACTTGGATTGCATATTGTATATATGATATACTTTTGTGCATTTTTTGTATCATGTTTGATAATGCTTGATCATATGGTTAAGTGAATAGGATTAAACCATGGTTATTATGATAATTAGGGTTTTGCTTATTTATTTATTCATTTATTTATTCATTTGGATAAGTATAAATGATAATGGTTGCAAGTTTTGTTTCTTATGAGATGCTTCATGAACTTTTGACTTTATGCAACCATTCTTGTCATTTTGCTTAACCCTAACCCACTCTAATCACCATGGTTAATTCTCTACACTTAACCTTAGTTAAGTTATGATAAATATTGAGTTTATTTTCTTTTTATCATAACTTATGATAATATTCTAGCTCATCTTCTTCTTCTTCTTCAAGTGAGCAACCTTGATGCCATCAATGGCAACTTGTGATCTAGTGAGCAAAATCCAAATCTAAAGTGAACCCACCTCCTATTTCTTCACCCTCTACCTCTTGCCAAGTTGTTTTGGGTGTTTACTTCACAAGTTTCATAAGTTTGTGAGGTCGGAGCTTGAGTTTTTGCAACCTCGACGTAGATCGTCTTTGACACAAAGCCGACGACCTATTCCGCTTGTTTTCCCGATGAAGCCGACGGAGGAGTCTAGGATTCATGATGTACAGCGAGAAGACTTCGTTGCAGAGCCGTGGAGGTGGATATCCGGATCTACAAAGGTTGTAATTTCCGTATCCTAGTAGTTAAGAGTTAACTAGCTTTCTATTTCGCCTAAACATCTAGTTAAGATCCGTAGTCTAGGGTTTCTCGGCACCAAAAATTTTAAATTGGCATGTCCGATGCCTTGTGAGACCTTACTAGAGTGCCTAGGAACCTTTCAGAAGGTAAGTGTTCAGTTGAGGGTTGAGGAAAATGAAGAGAAATGAGAATGAGATCATGTGAGAAAGAATGAGAGTGAATGAGTGAGTTAGAGAGAGAGAGAGGTGAGTGAAATGGTGATAGGGTAAGTGTACCATGCATTAACTCTCATTAATACAAGCCATGACTCTCTCATGACTCACCAAGACACCTCCTCCCAATCCAAAACTCCAAAAGAAATATCACCCTCACCACAAATATGTAGTGAAAGGTTAAGGTTAAAGCAAAGCAAGAATTAGGATTAGGTTAAGGGTTTAACTTAAGGTTGTCATGGTCACTAACAAGATTAATACAAACAAACCCTCACATTAACGTGCACACATGTGTGCAAGCCAAAACAAAAAAATATCAATTAATTGTTATAAAATGTGAGGAACTCAAATTGGTAAACTTTTTTACAGAAAAGCCGCATTATCGCTTAATTAATACTAATCGCATTCTAAGGTGTTACATGGATGATCCCACATCCATTGGTGTTTGGCATCAAAGATGGTATACGGATGCTCAGTGGAGACTAGGTACACCGAACGGACTCACCGAGAACTCTTAGTTGGTATTATACTTATCGTCAGATAGCAGTTCTCTGGTGACACTGGTACAGGTTAGTCTGTAGACCCGAGATCGTCATAGGTGTAACATTTCAAAAAAAATATAATATTATTTTTGGGAATTTTTATAATTTAATATTATTTTATTGAATATTTTAATATTTCGGTATTATTAAATACAGATAAATGGGAAAAATTTTGGAAAAATTTTGGAAAATTCTAAAATAGGGTATTTTATGGAATTATGCCATTTTTAAGTTTTTATGATTATTTATATGCTAATTTAGTGCTAATCGCGATTAAAAATCGCTAATCGGTTTTTAGCATTTTTGTGCAAAACATGCACATATAATTTTTCTTATACTTGTGCAATTTTCCACCATGTTTCTTTTGGGGTTACTATTCTAGTGAGAAGGATTTAGAGAGGAAAGAAAAGGAAAAGAAAAAGAAAATGGAAAAGGAATAAAGAAATGAGGTATGGTGAGAGAGAGAAAGGTATGGTTTTACTTTGATCTTGGACTTAGCCATTCTCTTCATTCCTCATTCATTTTCCCTCCCTCTTCCTCCATTGCTGCTGCTCCTGCTCCTCATTCTCCCCCTCTTCAAGATCCTCAAAACAACTCAAAAACATCTCCAAAACCCTATCTCCATTTCACAAAAAGTGTGCATAAGCTCAAGATGTACACATTGGACCAAGGAAGCAAGGATTTTGGCCACTAGGGGCAACTCAAGAAAATTCTTGAGTTGCCCAATGAGGTATTTTCTGGACCTTAAAGCTTAGTTTATGCATTACCTTTACCCAATGTTTAGATTGAACCGATATTGTTTTATTTTGTGGACTTGAGGGAAACCTAGTTAGGGTTTGAGGAAAATTTGAGTTATGATGTGAGATTGAGCTCAGTAGAGGTTATGTAAACACCCTAGTGCATGAATTGAGACCCAAACCTGAGACAAAAGACCCAGATTACGGATTTAGAAACCGGTATCGGTAAAATTATGGAATCTGTAAAGGTTATATGAGATCTGCTATTAACCCGAGACTCTGAAAATTATTTTGGTTGGACAGTGACATGTGCAGGCACCCAGAAAGCTATCACCAAGACCCCAGCCCCTAACTCATTTTCCCGGCCGCAGATTTATCCTGTTTGGCCGCAAATTGTGGCCAGATCTACCCCATTTTGGCTCGTTTTGGTTTTGGTGTCCCCTTATCTGTAGATTAGGCCCCTGGCATGTGTAGATTTTTCTAGTTTGACCTAGGGTGAATCTGGAGCCTATTTCCTTAGTTGCTGTTTTGGATTCGTATTTCCGTATTCCGTATTTTTAATTCTGAATTTTTGTATTGCGTTTTACCTCGAATACTTGGCGTTTGTACGACGATATCGAGGATTGATTGATGGTTTTGAAGGCGTGCCCGTAGGTTCTAACCTATAGACCCCTTATCATATCGTTTTAGGTTTCGTGTGCGGTTTTAGATTTGATTTGGTTTTAATGCGCATTACGATACTTTGACGTGTAGGTACCCCATGAACACTTCAGGACGACAAGCAAGAGCGTGGCGACATCGACAAATGAAGACGTAAGTTGAGTAGATTATATCTACGGGGGAAGTCGGGTGGATGGCGTACAACACCCCCGCAGTCCGTAGTTGGTATACTATATATATGTATATATTATATATAAGATAGTTTTTAGTGTGTTGTGGTCTTTGTGTTAGGTGTACTATAGATTGGGGTTAGAAGTAAACTAGTATAGTTCCTAGTTGCAAACCCTAGAATAGGTTTACACCCACACGCGCACACACGTACTTTTTGCTATACCTACACTGTGTTGATGATGATATTGGATGACTTTGGAGATGAGTTGATGATTTTGGGCATTGTGCCGTGAGACCGGTGATTTGATATGATTCGTATTTGGGATACGACATGTGATCTTAGCGGGCCTTTGGGTATGTGTTTTACCCCCGCTTTCATACTTATATAGATGGTATCGACTTGTACTAGACTTAGATCTGTAGTTTGCATAGTAGATGTTTGATTAGACACGAGTCATGCCTATTTCCAAACTACGAATCAAGAAGATCTTAAAGATAAGTAAAGGGATTCTACGGGTATTTTCAAAGACGTATCTTTCTTAAAAACACCGTAGCCCTTATTTTACTAAAAATCCTGATTCATCTTATTTCAAATGGCATAACTATATGACATATACATATGGATGTAGATTCTTTACTGTTGCGTTGATTATTCGATTTCCGCATATTCATGCTATTCACATCGCTTTCCATGTGTTTATTGCTATATTACCATCATGTTGTTAGTACGCCAGCACCATTATCGATGATGCATATGTTCCACGCACACTTGCTTGCCGGCTCACACACTTCATCATCGATAATTGCCATGTCACTACACAGTAGTATTATTGCATCGGGATATAACCTTGTATGTGCATACCATTATTCCATGTTGCATGATATACTGTTATACTTGCATTTCATTTATATGTCACATACATCATGCTTTCTGATTATGCGCATTGGGATATTTGTTTTCATGATATTTCTGGATTTGGGGAATCGTGGGTATTTCAAAAGATTATGTAAATGTTTTAAAACCCGGTTACCCTTGATATGATATTTCAGCTTCCACCATGAGTTTTATCGGTTCTGATTTATATACCCCTACGAGGCGGCGTCGAGGCCGTAAGAGGGTACATGTTGGGGCCCGGAGTACCCCGGGGCAAGAAAGGGATGTCGATGTGCTATGAGCCGATGTGCCCGGCTGGGGAACCATACTGTCCGGTGATATTACCTTTTACTCGGCGGTTATCTTGGGGATACCGACCGGAGTTTGTGCGTATGATACGTCGAAATTCGAGGGTTGAAGCTGGGCACTCGGGTTTCGAGGGAGCGTATGATACGTACCTATCAGGGCTAGTCTTGGTGACAGTGCCTGATAGATGAGGATTTACGTGCCGATGCTAGGCACAGGTTTCATGATGTTTTCCATGATTTTGATTATATCCTCATGTTTACATGCATGATGCTTATTGTCATTGGGTGACAGGTGGACGGGATCCACATATATACAGACATTGATCATATACAGACTTTTATTACATTGATCATACTTCATTTGTATATATAACAGGGTATGAGGGTGCCAGTATTAGTGGAATGGGACGCTAATATATGTGTATTGATATCCATTTTGATACCTCATTATATTTACTTCATGCAGACATACCTTATATTTATGACATGTTATTACCTGAGGCACTGGTACGAGTACTTGGCACTACCTACATGTTTAGATGTTACATTGCCACCTTATCATGCTTCAGATTTACTCTTTGAGGTTTATATTATATCTGATCGTATTGACATAGGATTATGTCATGCATTCAATTTCTGCTTGTAGATGTTTTCTATTCACGAGTTGGCAACTCACCCCCGTTGTGCCACAGCTTTTTGCAGGTTTTGCTGTACAGGTTCCATAGCGGCATTTCCGGCACTCTACTTCCTTTGCGGGTGAATTGTTTTTGGTAGGTGGATTCTTTGCATCAGAACCACCCTTGTATATGTATTATTCATTGTATCTAGAAATTTCATCAACCAAAAACTTGTATATTGTTTCAGACTTAGACACTAGTGATGTATTATTTCGACCTTAGAGTCGCGCATAGCAGTTTTACGATTTTTCTTGTTATTTGAATTTCTTTTTTAGTTTTGATCCTCGCCATTCGGCGTTGTATATTATATTGCTCGCGTGGTTGTGACCGTCGATTGATGAAGAGCTAGCTCCCGCTTCGGGATGCCTTTTATCATTGTATATATATATTATTCTTGTTGTACCCCGTTCGGGGCCAGTTTTTTTTTACAAAAGAAACTCTGCCGAAATTTTTAGAAAAACTATACATTTAAAAAAATGCATATTCGGCTTAGTTGTTTAAAAACCTTGACTTCAAAACATGTTTTCTTTACCTATTAAAAACCAGTTTTGTTTATTTATCCTTAAAATGGTTTTAGATTTCTGGGCTTTTGGCTTACTTGGATCAGATGGAGTCCTATAGACTTCATATGGTTCAAGGGCCAGTCACGTGCTCTTTCGGGTTGTGAAAAAGTTAGTATCAAAGTGCTAGGTTAACCTTGGTTCGAGTCTAAGTTTGACTATGTGGAGCCCAGGGCTTATATATATATACGGAACTTAGGCTTGACCTTACGGAACTTAGAATTAGTAGAGAAGTATTAGACCCGAACTTTCATCACGTAGGATGACCCTTGGTTGATGGAATAGGTGACTTCAGTAGAGTGACGTACCGTGTGTATGATCCGCGGCATACTTACGACACGCCACTCCGCTTAAGGAGCCTGAGGATGTACATTTCCTTGCACAGTATTATATTCCTTCCTATGATCTATCCTCATCGATACTGGTTATGAGTTTGTTGCCACGATCACACGGGCAGAGAGAGTTACGGCTAGAGTTGCGTCAGCATGAGCTCGTCGCAGATAAGGACTGACCAGGGCGTGATTCCAGGGACATACGATTGCATTGTGAGGCGTCGTCTTATTGTGTTTTCGCGCTATGAGCGTTTGGTGGATCTCCTTTACGAGATTTCTCGGACGTGCCGATTGGTACCAGAGGATCAGGCTACTGCTTGAGGCCAGCCAGGATGTGATGATCATTAACATATCACTTATTCCGGATGATTGAGGCACTCTTCAGCGTACAGAAGAATGAGCCAGTTGTTGCTGCAAATGACGAGATATCGCCCAGATGATTGGAGCTACTGCAGCATGAGTATATACTTAAAGATATGATAGTGAGTCGCTAGTCACCCGAGGATGAATGACTAGGACATGTGGTTCGTTCGCTTACCCCGATGCGAGGTCATCAGATAGATTACTTCCAGCTAGAAACGGCTTCACGCAGATTCGTTGAGAGTCGATAGAGACGATCGAATGTCAGGAGCCCATTTTCCAAGTTTAAAGTATTCGGAAAGACATGCAAGCGATTCTATGGACCCTCTAGAAGAATGAAACCCTAACTCGACTTAATGACCGTGTAAAACTTTTTAACCTTAGGGTTTGCGGCAGTTCCGCGGCGCCATTAGTGAGGCTTGGGTTTGCCGTTCTACGGCTGGACCACTGATGCTGTGGTATGTACTCGATACTATTAAACTGTACCCATGATGTTGATCTCTTGGGGGATTTTGAGGTTTTGACAATCGATCGGATGGTTCGGCATCATTCGGATATTATGTGATGGGACACACTGCTTGGGAGACTCTAGATATGAGCATAGCCGTTGGAGCGCAGTCCGTGCAGCCACGATGAGACGAGTCCGAATCAGTCGACATTGAGCAGAGTGAAGTAAAGAGTTCGTAAGAGATTTCGACGAGATGACGTCCTACTCCGCCGACATCAGAAATGCGATACGCACGCAGAGGAATTGTATATGGATATAGCTTCCAGAAAGAGGCGCGATGAGTATGCAACCGTTCCGGAACAAGAATTTGCTTCAGTAAAGGAAGATGACTTCCGGGCAATTCGGCAGAAAGGAGATTTGAGAGAGAGACTTCGGATTGACTATAGCCAAGAACATTGCAGTGCGTAGATAGAGACGTGACGTCGAGGTGGACGATGATACAGACAAGTGGGACAAGAGGTTCGTGCGAGACGCTGACGAGCTGTCATTACTTCCCGTCGAGACCAGAGACCTGATATGCTTACAGAGGCGTTGGGATGCGACCAATTTCCGAGTAAATGCTGTGCAGAGGACGCATATGTCCTTTGAGCGAGAAGAGATTATGCAAGAGTACCAGCCTCCGTACAGATCGGCATAGGCAAGATCGGAAGAGACCTTGAGCAGGATTCCTTCCGGGACACTGCTGCAATAAGATTTCCACCCAGGCATAGAAATGTGATGTGCATTCAGAGATGACCAGAGAAGTGCCAGAACGGAATCGTCCCCGTTACCACACCTGACAGGGCCGATGAGCCGATGGATTGCGAGATAGGTAATCCATAGGGAAGATAAGGACCCAGAGACAGAGGATGCCAGACCGTGAGCAAGAGGCAAGTAGATAATTTGCCCTGCTAGCGTTGGATGCACCGGCACCTTCTCGACTTTAAAGGAGGGACTACAGAAAACATTATTTATGATTTTTGATTTTGTGATTCGATTATCATGTATCCGTCATCTTGGATTTCGGTATTTTGGGCGTTCTGTTTGCATGATTTAGTCTTGATGGCTGAGTTTCATGATATTTATTTTCATGCACCATGGTTGCACCTACTGGGTATTTATATTTTGCGCATAGTTATTACATTTGAGGTATTGATTGTGATTTCATGATTATTTTATGCCAGTGATTTGATTTACGCTTCCAGCATAGTTTTCATGCACCTTTAGTGTTTTGATTTGATTTGTGCACGCTGATGCATATGATTGTGAGCTTATACACTGCGGTATACCTGATTTGGATTGAGTTGTATTGTATACCGTCGGTTTCGATATTGATATTGATTTCTTGCACTCCGTGCATTTGGTTTGGATTTTCGCGCGTGATAAGCGCATGTTTTGAGATACGATTTTGGTGCACACCAAATGCACTAAATCGGAATTCTTCGTGCATGTCAAATGCACCTGATTTTGCTGTCGGGCACACATGTTGCCTATGACAGATGTTTCGTGCACACCCGTTTAGATATTGTTTTGTGCCCATGTATGGCACATATATGGATTTTGATTTCCTTGCGCACCAGACGCACAGGATATTCTTATATATACCTTTTTATGATTGATTTCCTATAGAGCAGCACATTTTTATGATATTCGCTGTGCATTGATGTTTTCGGAGCCCCGACAATTTGGATTTTTACTGAAATGTTTTAGTATTTGAGGGTTTAAATTTAAATTCGGGGACCGAATTTATTTAAGGGGGGAAAATTGTAACATTTCAAAAAATACAATAATATTTTTGGGAATTTTTATAATTTAATATTATTTTATTGAATATTTTAATATTTCAGTATTATTAAATACAGATAAATGGGAAAAAATATGGAAAATTCTAAAATAGGGTATTTTATGGAATTATGCCATTTTTAAGTTTTTATGATTAGTTATATACTAATTTAGTGCTAATCGCGATTAAAAATCGCTAATCGGTTTTTAGCATTTTTGTACAAAACATCACATATCATTTTTCTTACACTTGTGCATTTTTCCACCATGTTTATTTTGGGGTTACTATTCTAGTGAGAAGGATTTAGAGAGGAAAGAAAAGGAAAAGAAAAAGAAAATGGAAAAGGAATTAAGAAATGAGGTGTGGTGAGAGAGAGAAAGGTATGGTTTTACTTTGACCTTGGACTTAGCCATTCTCTTCATTCCTCGTTCATTTTCCCTCTCTCTTCCTCCATTGCTGCTGTTGTTCCTGCTCCTCATTCTCCCCTCTTCAAGATCATCAAAACACCTTAAAAACATCACCAAAACCCTATCTCCATTTCATAAAAAGTGTGCATAAGCTCAAGATCTACACATTGGACCAAGGAAACAAGGATTTTGGCCACTAGGGGCAACTCAAATAATTTTTGAGTTGCCAAATAATGTATTTTTGTCATGCCTCGCTTCCCAAAGTACGCTAAAGGGGGCACGCGACATAGCCAACCATGCTACCTGTCGATAGGAAAAATCCTTCCACAGTCACATTACGGCTGTGGAGATATCAAGAACAGGAAAGTAAACTAACTACCTAGTATATGTCCATAAGCCAGAGTAAAAGAATCAAGAGATAACAATATGCGGAAGCCAAAATATACAATAAATGAAACACCTGGAGTGAAACTACGTACCGACAGGAACCTCACCGCTCGTCTAACAGCGGCAAAACTCCTAATCAGTCTGCAGCAAGGTAAAAGAATCTGGGCCATGCAAAACCCAGACGTCAGCGCGTCAAGTCATCAAGTAATAACATAGTAAACCGGCAATGCGAATATAAACATGAATAAAGCAAGGGTAACAATAATATAAATCAGAGCAGTACAGGGTAGTGTGCAGTGGGTAAACTGGATTGTTCTATCAGGTTCTCTGTTCCAAAGTCTTTGAAACCAAATTGATGAATCATCGATGTAACTCAATAGTATCCCGTACATACCCGGGACCACGGCCACAATATTCTCGGCTGCTGCCGATACATGCCGCTAGGTACAAAACAGGAATGTGTACACTTGATAGTATCCCGTACATACCCAGGACCACGGCCACAATATTCTCGGCTGAAACCGAGACATGCCGCTAGGCACAAAACAGGAATGTGTACACTCAATACAGGTAGTGAACTGTCGAGTTACAAGTCAGATTTCACCTTTGATTTCCCCATACCCCGAAGTTATATGTGTATGTCAAGTCAAGTATCCAGTAATCAAGAAACTAATGCCAACACAGGATCAGGTAAACAGGTTTGTCTGGATAGAAAACAAGAACGCTCCATGAGGACTACATGTTATGTTTGTTGGCATTAGACACAAGATCAGGTAATAGGTAAAGCCATGGTATATTAGGTCAAGCCAGGTAATGTATAAAGGTGTCATGTCCTGTCAAGAGCGTACGGTACCATGTCATGTCAAGTAGGAAGTGTAACAGGTCATGTCAGGAAGCACAAGATGTCATGTGGGTGCTCATAATCAAACTAACATAAGCATGTGTATAAATAAACAAGCATGAGTACTATCAGAACAATAAACTGGAACATGTAATATGATATGCAAATAGATATAATTTGAAGGATATGGAAGCACAGTTATCGATTAGGGTTACATTTATAGTTTCAATATTAATTAGGATGCAATTTATTAAACATGGAGTGTTAATATCACATTATTATGTAGTAATGTGATCTATGGATGCAATTATATGTATCTTAAATGCGATGGATGCAAACGGGTATCCGAAAAGTTATAAAACTATAAAATGGTAATGTGGGATGTACAACTAAACAATATGTGATATAAATATTGATATAATAATATTAATATGGATAGCATATTCAAAGCAATTAATAACTATAAAAGTGGTATTGATTAACCATGCACAAGAAAGTTCTGTTCAGAAATTCAGCGTCACACTAATTTGTAAAATAGCTTAAAAATAACAAACGTTCTCCAAAAGGGACGTGTCTTATACCAAAACAAAGATAATTCAATAAGGTTTTCATTTTTATAAGTATAAACATCTCAGGTTGTCCCTACAAAAAGTTATGAACATTCGAAATTGAAAGTTTGCTGCTGGAATTTCCCTGGACAGCAGTTTGGAGACATTTTCATTTGAATTTTACGTTATTTAAAATATTTATTTTGCAAGTAAATATTTCATAGAGTTATATTATTCTGAGTTAGCTTCGTAACGAACTAAAGAACGTATTCTAATGATTTTTCTATGATTTATAATGAATTTTATAAGGTAAGGTGTACAGTAAATTTCAGATTTGTCGTATCTGCTTTTTCAACGACGTTTCATGTGTAAACTATAATATTTTCAAATATATAATATTATAAAATGTAGATTATAAACTAATTAAAGATAATAATAAGAAATATTACGACGATATATATTTTAATTGATATGGATGCAGTATAATGTAATCTAGTATGTCACAAGATAAGTTTTCATGATCTAGATTTAATATGATATAAACGGATGCAAACGGAACATCGAAACGTTATAAAATTAAACATGGGGCACTAGATTTAAACTATAGGTATGGTATTTATTTAAATAGTTAAAAATGAATTATATAGCATGTAGCAAGATTAACTTGCCTCGATGGGTCGCTAATCAAGAAAACGTAACGTTAACCGTCGGCGGGGAAAACTAGTGACGGGCGCACGGTTCACGGAATGAACTCAAACGACGAACAAAGGAAACACACGGGTCGGGGTACCTCGCTCGAACGTCGTGAAGCGTCACCGGCACGACGGAATTCTGGCAACAAAACAACAGTTAAAAAAAATGAGAAACGAGACATGAAGCAAGAAGAGAAAGAATGATAAAGAGAAGTACGAGTGAATATACGAGAGAGAGAGAGAAAAAGTGGAGAGAGAGAGAGAGCGAAAGAGAGAGAGAAGAGGGAGAGAGAGACAGTGGAGAGATAGAGAGAGCGAGAGAGAGAGAGAGAAAGTGGGGCCCACGGGGTTAAAGGGGATGTTGCGATTGGCTGAGAGAATAAATTGAGAAGGATATAAAAGATTGAAAAAATATTATATGGTTAACTAAATTATATATAATGGTTTAAATATATTAAAATCTGGGATTTTGGCGCAAAGTAAAACATTTCTAAATCGCCCCAGGGTCGGGTCCAAAAATTTGAAATTGAAATAATAGAATTTTAGGCGGGATCCAAAATTTAAAATGAAGTGTTTTATGATCAAAAAGCATACCCCCAAAACGGACACATGTACGTACATGTAGCCGTCCAAACTCGCCCGTTTCACTGAACGGGACGAGAACACGTTGCACGGACGCTACAACAGGGTTAGGGGTGTCGAGCAGGCCAAGATGAATATTTTTAATTTTATTTTAGATGCCAAAAATTGTTATATGCAGAAATTAATTTCCGGGTAGAATTTACAATAATTAACCATCAAGAAAGATAAATGAAATAAGTGCCATAATACGTTCGAACGGCAGCTGAAATTAGTAGCATTGGGCTCGGGTGTTACATTATACCCAACTACAAAAAGAATTTCATCCTCGAAATTCCAAGAATACAAAGATAGATAACTACAAGAAAAGGTGAGGAAACTTCTGCTAGATTTTATCTTCTCGTTCCCAAGTGGACCCTCCATGCGAGTGATTACCCCAAGAAACAAGCACAAGAGGGATTACCTTGTTCTTAAGAACCTTTTCCCTTCGATCCACGATTCCAATCGGTCGCTTCTCCAAAGTCAATTCTTCTCGTACTGTTAGCTCCGAATGATCCAATACGTGTGTTTCATCTCGAACATACCTACGGAGTTGAGATACGTGAAACACATCGTGCACATTCGCCAAGGACTGCGGTAACGCCAAACGACACGCTACCTCACCAACACGCTCCAAGATCTCAAAAGGTCCAACGAATCGAGGACTAAGCTTTCCTCGACTTCCAAAACGAATCACCCCTCTAGTCGGTGATATCTTCAAGAATACCAAATCACCCACGGCGAACTCTAGAGGTCTTCTTGACGTAACTGCCCAACTCTTCTGTAGGTCCTGTGCTGCCTTCATATGATTTCTGATAGGGTTAACTTTCTCAACTGTCTGCACAACCAAATCTGGTCCCAATAATCTTCGTTCACCGACATCGTCCCAACAAACAGGTGAACGGCATTTACGACCATACAAAGCTTCAAATGGAGCCATCTGAATAGTTGCCTGAAAACTGTTGTTGTAAGAAAACTCCACCAAAAGTAGATGATCCTCCCAAGACCCCTTGAAGTCCAACCTGCATGCTCTCAACGTATCCTTAAGAGTTTGGATCGTTCTCTCCGACTGACCATCAGTTTGAGGATAATAAGCTGTGCTAAACTTCAATCGAGTCCCCAAACTTTCCTGTAGACTCCGCCAAAAGTGTGATAAGAACCGAGTGTCCCGATCGGACACGATGCTCACCGGTACTGCATGCAATCTTACAATCTCTTGCATGTACCGCTCTGCCAAAGTCTCTGTTGATTGACCAACCCGAAAAGGAATAAAATGAGCTGCCTTGGTCAATCGGTCAACAATCACCCATATAGCATGGTTGCCTTTTGGACTTCGCGGTAAAGCCGTCACGAAATCCATGGTTATATGTTCCCACTTCCACTGAGGAATCGGAAGTGGTTGCAATAAACCAGCAACCCTTTGATGTTCAGCCTTAACTTGCTGACACACCAAGCACTTTGCCACAAAGCGAGCAATCTCCCGTTTCATGCCTTCCCACCAGAAATGCTGTCGAATATCTCGGTATATCTTTGTGCCTCCTGGATGTACAAAATAAGCTGAATTGTGTGCCTCCTTCATAAGCTCTTCATGAATATCTCCCTTTGGCATACACAAACGGGAACCAAACCTCAACGAACCATCTTCGGGGATTAATAAATCTGTTCGTAGTCCGGCTTCAACCTGTCCTCGAAACTTTTGCAGTATAAGGTCCTGCGATTGTGCTTCTTTAATATTCTCGATCAATGATGACTGTACTTGCAGCTGCATCAACTGTCCCGTAGAATGCGATAGCACAACCTCCAAGTCAAATCTTCGAAAATCTTCAACGATCTCCTTCTGCGTAGTTAACACCTGAATTGCTGGTAACCGACTAAGCGCATCCGGCACTACGTTAACCTTCCCCGGATGGTACTTAAGATAAAGATCGTAGTCATCCATCAGTTCCAACCATCTACGCTGCCTCATATTAAGCTCTTTCTGTGTGAACACATACTTCAAGCTCTTATGATCAGTAAAAACTTCGACCCTTTCGCCCAGAAGGTAGTGTCTCCAAACCTTCAAAGTGAAAGCACAGCCGCAAATTCCAAGTCATGAGTTGGGTAATTCTTCTCATGGGTCTTCAACTGTCTCGATGCGTAAGCTACAACCTTCCCATGCTGCATCAAAATAAATCCCAATCCTTTCCCAGATGCGTCGCTGTGAATCACCAATCCTCCGGAATTGTCTGGCACGGACAGAATAGGGGCGGTTATCAACTTCTGCTTCAACGTCTCGAAAGCTAACACACACTTATCCGTCCGTACAAAAGGTACCTCCTTGCGCGTAAGCTTGGTTAACGGCTCCGCCAGACGAGCAAAGTTCTCCACAAATCTTCTGTAATACCCGGCGAGTCCAAGAGAGCTTCTTATCTCTGCAACATTCTTTGGAATCGGCCAATCACGAACTGCTGCAATCTTTTCTGGATCGAAGGCAATTCCATCGCCAGACACAACCTGCCCCAAAACTTTACTTCCTCCTGCCAAAACTCGCACTTGCTCATCTTCGCATATAACTTCTCCTGTCTTAACGTCCGCAGTGCGATCTTCAAATGCTCAGAATGTTCCTCAAAACTCTTCGAATAAACCATAATATCGTCAATAAAAAAAAACCCACGATAAACTGGTCCAAGAACGGTGAAAAGATTCGGTTCATCATGTCCCTGAATACTGTCGGCGCATTCGTTACTCCGAAGGGCATCACTAAGTACTCGTAATGTCCATACCGAGTTCGGAACGCCGTCTTGTAAATATCTTCTTTTTTCACTCAGACCTGATGATATCCGGATCGCAAATCCAGCTTCGAGAATACCCTCGCGCCACTAAGCTGCTCGAAAAGTTCGCCAATGCGAGGGATCGGGTACTTGTTCTTAATAGTCACCCGGTTTAATTCTCGATAGTCGATGCACATCCTTCTTGTGCCATCCTTCATCTATACTAGAAGAACTGGAGCTCCCCAAGGCGAGTTACTGCTTTGAATCCAACCTTTCTCAAGCAATTCAGCAACATGTTTCTTGACTTCTTCCAATTCTACTGGCGCCATTGGATAATACGCTTCGGATACTGGCGCTGCCCCAGGAATAAGATCAATTGCGAACTCCATGTCTCGCTTTGGCGGTAAACCCGATATATCTTCAAAAACGTCCATAAAATCACGAACAACAGCCGGCTCTTCACTTTCATCACTTCCATTGATGCAAGAATATTATTTGTCGGCCTAGCCCTAAACTCGACTGGCCCGACAGAAAAACTCCCCTTCATCCCAGATAAACTCTGCATGTCTCGGCTGCCGCAAGTACTTGTGAGAAAGTGGTCAAACCCAGGGAGACAATCTGCCTCTGGATGTCCACGTCCAGGCTGCGCATGAACCTCCGTGCCCTGTCTGCATCGTTGGCAACTAAAGGTCCAGCGAAACTACTGAGTCTCGTCCATTCTACTGCATGCACATCTACGGGTGCTCCTTTCTGCTTTAGTCCGATGAACTTCTCTTCCATTTCCTCCCGTGCAGTCCGCGGGAAGAACTTCTACAGGAAACTCTTCGAAAAATCAGCCCACTTGATCGGCTTGAGCAAACGGTTCTCTTCTACAAGCCACCATTCTCGGGCGTAATCCACTAACTGAATGCATACCACATCAACTCATTCTCATATGGAATCTGCGCCGTAATAAGCAAATTCTCTCTGTCAACTAGCCACTGCTCTGTTGGCAACGGCTCCTCCAATCCAGTAAATGTATACGGACCCAAACGTCTGAAATCTGCTACTGTCCCTACTCGGTCAACTGGCTTAGCTCCAACATTGTTCACAGACTGCCGAACGATCTGTAAACCTTCCTGAAATGTGTGCGCTTGCTGTTGGATCAGCTCGGTCTGTTTCTTTTGATTCTCCAGCATTCCACTTATCACTCGAAGCATGGCGGCTTCGTCCACACGCCTTGGTACGTCTTCAAATTTTTACCGGCCATATTCCTAAACTCAAAACACCCAACATTAGCATGATGATAGATTCTGAATATAGATCAAGGCTAGAACTCCAAGATACTTAAATAAAGTGCCGCATTGTAACTATGCCGCGATATCATAGCCACAATTACATAACTTTACCCAAGTCGCCTAAGTCCTAGAGATAACAAGGAATTAGGTTTCAAGTCGATATGCAAAGAAAGTTTGCACATCGTAAAAGATATAATCAGGAAGAATGTGATTCAAGAATGGTAAACGGTAAGGTGGCAGGACATGTTTCCTAAACACGGGTATTCTGATTCGTGTATTGGGTACAACACCCAACTACAAAAGAATCAACCCGACTATCCTATGGCTATGATACCAAAAGAACCATATCACGCCTCGCTTCCCAAAGTACGCTAAAGTGGGCACGTGACATAGCCAACCATGCTACCTGTGGATAGGAAAAATCCTTCCACAGTCACATTACGGCTGTGGAGATATCAAGAACAGGAAAATAAACTAACTACCTAGTACATGTACATAAGCCAGAGTAAAAGAATCAAGAGATAACAATATGCGGAAGCCAAAAGATACAATAAATGATACACCTGGAGTGAAACTACGTACCGACAGGAACCTCACCGCTCGTCTAACAGCGGCAAAACTCTTAATCAGTCTGCAGCAAGGTAGAAGAATCTGGGCCATGCAAAACCCAGACGTCAGCGCGTCAAGTCATCAAGTAATAACATAGTAAACAGGCTATGCGAATATAAACATGAATAAAGCAAGGGGAACAATAATATAAATCAGAGCAGTACAGGGTAGTGTGCAGTGGTTAAACTGGATTGTTCTATCAGGTTCTCTGTTCTAAAGTCTTTGAAACCAAATTGATGAATCATCGATGTAATTCAATAGAGTATCCGGTACATACCCGGGACCACGGCCACAATATTCTCGGCTGCAGCCGAGACATGCCGCTAGGCACAAAACAGGAATGTATACACTCGATAGTATCCTGTAGATACCCGGGACCATGGCCACAATATTCTCGGCTGAAACCGAGACATGCCGCTAGGCACAAAACAGGAATGTGTACACTCAATACAGGTAGTGAACTGTCGAGTTACAAGTCAGATTTCACCTTTGATTTCCCCATACCCCAAAGTTATATGTGTATGTCAAGTCAGGTATCCAGTAATCAAGAAACTAATGCCAACACAGGATCAGGTAAACTGGTTTGTCTGGATAGACAACAGGAATGCTCCATGAGGACTACATGTTATGTTTGTTGGCATTAGACACAAGATCAGGTAACAGATAAAGCCATGGTACATCAGGTCAAGCCAGGTAATGTATAAAGGTGTCATGTCATGTCAAGAGTGTACGGTACCATGTCATGTCAAGTAGGAAGTGTAACAGGTCATGTCAGGAAGCACAAGATGTCATGTGGGTGCTTATAATCAAACTAACATAAGCATGTGTCTAAATAAACAAGCATGAGTACTATCAGAACAATAAACTAGAACATGTAATATGATATGCAAATAGATATAATTTGAAGGATATGGATGCACAGTTATCGATTAGGGTTACATTTATAGTTTCAATATTAATTAGGATGCAATTTAATAAACATGGAGTGTTAATATCACATTATTATGTAGTAATGTGATCTATGAATGCAATTATATGTATCTTAAATGCGATGGATGCAAACGGGTATCCGAAAAGTTATAAAACTATAAAATGGTAATGTGGGATGTACAACTAAGCAATATGTGATATAAATATTGATATAATAATATTAATATGGATAGCATATTCAAAGCGATTAATAACTATAAAAGTGGTATTGATTAACCATGCACAAGAAAGTTCTGTTCAGAAATTCAGCGTCACCCTAATTTGTAAAATAGCTTAAAAATAACAAACTTTCTCCAAAAGGGACGTGTATTATACCAAAACAAAGATAATTCAATAAGGTTTTCATTTTTATAAGTATAAGCATCTCAGGTTGTCCCTACAAAAAGTTATCAACATTCGAAGTTGAAAATTTGCTGCTGGAATTTCCCTGGACAGCAGTTTGGAGACATTTTCATTTGCATTTTACGTTATTCATAAAATTTATTTTGCAAGTAAATATTTCATAAAGTTATAGTATTATGAGTTATCTTCGTAACGAACTGAAGAACGTATATTAAAGATTTTTCTATGATTTATAATTAATTTTATAAGGTAAGTTGTACAGTAAATTTTAGATTTGTCGTATCCGCTTTTTCAACGACGTTTCATGTGTAAACTATAATATTTTAAAATATATAATATTGTAAAATGCTGATTATAAACTAATTAAAGATAATAATAAGAAATATTACGACGATATATATTTTAATTGATATGGAAGTAGTATAATGTAATCTAGTATGTCACAAGATAAGTTTTCATGATCTATATTTAATATGATATAAACGGATGCAAACGGAACATCGAAACGTTATAAAATTAAACATGGGGCACTAGATTTAAACTATAGGTATGGTATTTATTTAAATAGGTATAAAATGAATTATATAGCATGTAGCAAAATTAACTTGCCTCGATGGGTCGCGAATCGGGAAAACGGAACGTTAACCGTCGGCGGGGAAAACTCGCGACGGGCGCACGGTTCACCGAATGAACTCAAACGATGAACAAAGGAACCACACGGGTCGGGGTACCTCGCTGGAACGTCGTGAAGCGTCACCAACACGACGGAATTCCGGCAACAAAAGAACAGTTAAAAAAAATGAGAAACGAGACATGAAGCAAGAAGAGAAAGAATGATAAAGAGAAGTACGAGAGAATATATGAGAGAGAGAAAAAGTGGAGAGAGAGAGAGAGAGAGAAAGTGGAGTGATAGAGAGAGCGAGAGAGAGAGAGAAGAGGGAGAGAGAGAAAGTGGGGCCCACGGGGTTAAAGGTGAGGTTGCGATTGGCTGAGAGAATAAATTGAGAAGAATATAAAAGATTGAAAAAATATTATATGGTTAACTAAATTATATATGATGGTTTAAATATATTAAAATCTGGGATTTTGGCGCGAAGTAAAATATTTCCAAATCGCGCCCGGGTCGGGTCCAAAAATTTGAAATTGAAATAATAGAATTTTAGGCGGGATCCAAAATTTAAAATGAAGTGTTTTATGATCAAAAAGCATACCCCCAAAACGGACACACGTGCGTGCACGTAGCCGTCCAAACTCGCCCGTTTCACTGAACGGGACGAGAACACGATGCACGGACGCTACAACAGGGTTAGGGGTGTCAAGCAGGCCAAGTTGAATATTTTTAATTTTATTTTAGATGCCAAAAATTGTTATATGCAGAAATTAATTTCCTGGTAGAATTTACAATAATTAACCATCAAACAAGATAAATGAAATAAGTGCCACACTACGTTCGAACGGTAGCTGAAATTAGTAGCATTAGGCTCGGGTGTTACAATTTTCTGGACCATAAAGCTTAGTTTATGCATTACCTTTACCCCATATTTAGATTGAACCGATATTGTTAGATTTTGTGGACTTGAGGAAAACCTTGTTAGGGTTTGAGTAAAATTTGAGTTATGATGTGAGATTGAGCTCAGTAGAGGTTATGTAAACACCCTAAAGAATGAATTGAGACCCAAACCTGAGACGTAAGACCCGGATTACGGATTTAGAAACCGGTATCGGAAAAATTGTGGAATCCGTAAAGGTTATCTGAGATCTGCTATCAACCCAAGACTCTGAAAATTATTTTGGTTGGACAGTGACATGTGCAGGCACCTGGAAAGCTATCACCAAGACCCCAGCCCCTAACTCATTTTCCCGGTCGCAGATTTATCCTGTATGGCCGCAAATTGCGGCCAGACCTGCCGCATTTTGGCTCGTTTTGGTTTTGGTGTCTCTTTATCTGTAGATTAGGCCCCTGGCATGTGTAGATTTGTCTAGTTTGACCTAGGGTGAAATCTGGAGCCTATTTCCTTAGTTGCTGTTTTGGATTCGTATTTCCGTATTCCGTATTTTTAATTCTGAATTTTTGTATTGCGTTTTACCTTGAATACTTGGCGTTTGTACGACGGTATCGAGGATTGATTGATGGTTTTGAAGGCGTTCCCGTAGGTTCTAACCTATAGACCCCTTATAGTATCGTTTTGGGTTTCGTGTGCCGTTTTAGATTTGATTTGGTTTTAATGCACATTACGATACTTTGACGTGTAGGTACCCCATGAACACATCAGGACGACAAGCAAGAGCGTGGCGACATCGACAAATGAAGACGCAAGGTGAGTAGATTATATCTACGGGGGAAGTCGAGTGGATGGCGTATAGCACCCCCGCAGTCCGTAGTTGGTATACTATATATATGTATATATTATATATAAGATAGTTTTTTATGTGTTGTGGTCTTTGTGTTAGGTGTACTATGAATAGATTAGGGTTAGAAGTAAACTAGTATAGTTCCTAGTTGCGAACCCTAGAATAGGTTTACACCCACACGCGCACACACGTACATATTGCTATACCTACACTGTGTTGATGATGATATTGGATGACTTTGGCGATGAGTTGATGATTTTGGTCATTGTGCCGTGAGATCGGTGATTTGATATGATTCGTATTTGGGATATGACATGTGATCTTAGCGGGCCTTTGGGCATGTGTTTTACCCCCGGTTTCATACTTATATAGATGGTATTGACTTGTACTAGACTTAGATCTGTAGTTTGCATAGTAGATGTTAGACTAGAATCAAGTCATACCTATTTCCAAACTACGAATCAGGAATATCTTAAAGACAAGTAAAGGGATTCTACGGGTATTTTCAAAGACGTGTCTTTCTTAAAACACCGTAGCCCTTATTTTACTAAAAATCCTGATTCATCTTATTTCAAATGGCATAACTGTATGACATATACATATGGATGTAGATTCTTTACTGTTGTGTTAATTATTCGATTTCCGCATATTCATGGTATTCACATCGCTTTGCATGTGCTTATTGCTATATTACCATCATGTTGTTAGGACACCAGCACCATTATCGATGATGCATATATTCCACGTACACTTGCTTGCCGGCTCATACACTTCATCATCGATAATTGCTATGTCACTACACAGTAGTATTATTGCATCAGGATATGACCTTATATGTGCATACCATTATTCCATGTTGCATGATATACTGTTATATACTTGCATTTCATTTATATGTCACATACATCATGCTTTCTGATTATGCGCATTGGGATATTTGTTTTCATGATATTTCTGGATTTGGGGAAACGTGGGTATTTCAAGAGATTATGTAAATGTTTTAAAACCCGGTTACCCTTGATATGATATTTCAGCTTCCACCATGAGATTTATCGGTTCTGATTTATATATCCATATGAGGAGGCATCGAGGCCGTATGAGGATACATGGTGGGGCCCGGAGTACCCCGGGGCAAGAAAGGGATGTCGATGTGCTATGAGCCGATGAGCCCGGCAGGGGAACCATACTGTCCGGTGATATTACCTTTTACTTGCCGGTTATCTTGGGGATACCGACCGGAGTTTGTGCGTATGAAACGTCGAAATTCGAGGGTCGAAGCTGGGCACTCGGGTTTCGAGGGAGCGTATGATACGTACCTATCAGGGTTAGTCTTGGTGACAGTACCTGATAGATGAGGATTTACGTGCCGATGCTAGGCACAGGTTTCATGACGTTTTCCATGATTTTGATTATATCCTCATGTTTACATGCACGATGCTTATTGTCATTGGGTGACAGGTGGACGGGATCCACATATATACAGACATTGATCACATACAGACTTTTATTACATTGATCATACTTCATTTGTATATATAACAGGGTATGAGGGCGCTGTTATATATACCCTTACACCAATATTAGTGGAATGGGACGCTAATATATGTGTATTGATATCCATTTTGATACTTCATCATATTTACTTCATGCAGACATACCTTATATTTATGACATGCTATTACCTGAGGCACTGGTACGAGTACTTAGCACTACCTACATGTTTATATGTTACATTGCCACCTTATCATGCTTCAGATTTACTCTTTGAGGTTTATATTATATCTGATCGTATTGACCTAGGATTATGTTATGCATTCGATTTCTGCTTGTAGATGTTTTCTATTCACGAGCTGGCAACTCACCCCCGTTGTGCCACGGCTTCTTGCAGGTTTTGCCGTACAGGTTCCATAGCGGCATTTCTGGCACACTGCTTCCTTTGCCGGTGAATTGCTTTTGGTAGGTGGATTCTTTGCTTCAGAACCACCCTTGTATATGTATTATTCATTGTATCTAGAAATTTCATCCACCAAAAACTTGTATATTGTTTCAGACTTAGACACTAGTGATGTATTATTTCGACCTTAGAGTCGCGCATAGCAGTTTTACGGTTTTTCTTGTTATTTGAATTTCTTTTTGAGTTTTGATCCTCTTCATTCGGCGTTGTATATTATATTGCTCGCGTGGTTGTGACTGTCGATTGACGAAGAGCTAGCTCCCGCTTAGGGATGCCTTTTATCATTGTATATATATATATTATTCTTGTTGTACCCCGTTCGCGGCCAGTTTTTTTTTACAAAAGAAACTCTGCCGAAATTTTTAGAAAAACTATACATTTTAAAAATGCATATTCGGCTTAGTTGTTTAAAAACATTGACTTCAAAACTTGTTTTCTTTACCTATTAAAAACCAGTTTTCTTTATTTATCCTTAAAATGGTTTTAGATTTCTGGGCTTTTGGCTTACTTGGATCAGATGGAGTCCTATAGACTTCATATAGTTCAAGGGCCAGTCACGTGCTCTTTCGGGTCGTGAAAATAGGGTCTTGTATGATTCCCACTGTGCTTTGATTTCCACCTTACCACGTTCAAGAGAACATGCAAAATGGTGTCTTTTGGGTACAGTCCCGAATCACATGGAGGCAATGAGCGATAGGAGGGGATTCGTCTCTCCCGGTATTGGCGGTTGATGTTGCGCTGTACTCGATTGGCTATAACATTATGTCCCTGGCCAGGGCTGATTCGGAGATCTACTGGTAAGTGTTATCAGTAGTTTCTCGACCCGTTATGAGCCTCACATCGGCATGACTTATTGGTTACCGGGGTCTGACGTTTACCACCCCTAGACGGGATATGCGACATATCAGACGAAAAGACCGGACTGTACGGTAGTTTTACTGACAGGCTTTACAGGAGTTAGAGCAGGCTTGCTTGTTGATCTTCTTATCGCTCAATACCCGGGTAGCCACTACGTCCAGCTAGTACCGCTGACGATTTGTGGGTGCCTGATATGATCATCACCTACTACCGACGTATTGACGAGTCTTTAGAGTCCTACATAGAGGTTTACCGGTTTAGGAAAAACGAAGTAGGAGAACATATGTGATATGTGCGGGACCAAGATTAATACGAGTATGTGATACCGTTTTCTATTCTCGCGATTTTTGATATCGGTCGGTTATATGAGATATAGCCGGGTTGTCGAATCAAGTGTTGATTCGATGAGATGATACAAATAATATTAATCGGTCATATGAGATATTGCCGGATTATAAAATCAAGTGTTGATTCAATAATTCAATGTATAATTATATATTTGATATATTAATTTACAATAACTAATATTAGCTCTTTTAAGCATTTCTTTTCTCACTTATGCATTTAATATATATGTGATATATATTAATTTTATTTCTTTTTTTGTCATGCTTGATACTACATGCAACATGGGTGTATGAGACTTACACCATGCTCATGATAATGTAGGATTTATTTATTTAGAGAAAATCAAATATTAATTGGAAATTAGTTACATGGGTGAGTTTAGTGGAAGCTTGTAGAACCATTGACTTAGTTGACTAGTTTTGTCTTACACTAGATATTTATTAAACTAACCATTATCTAAACCCATGATTAAGTCTCTACATGAGTTATATGAGATATTTTCTCACCCATGGTATCCATAACATTATTGGCCTCATCAAGAGCTTAGCTCTCTAGGTTTTTGAGAGGAGAAGATAATAGTGAGAAAATTAATTCTAAAGTGAGCAAAAATTCCACTTCATCATCCTCTACTAGATTAGCCATTTAGTTTAGGGTGTTAGCTTCACTAATCTCTAGTTAGTGAAGAGGTAGCTTGGGTTAGTGTCTCCTCGACGTAGATCATCTTCGGCCTCGAAGACTTCGTGCAAGCTTGTTTCTTTCATCTTGCGGAGCCATTATAGAGTCCGGAAGATCACTACTTGGAGCGAAGGGAATACTACACGGAGCTATTGAAGTGAAGCACCGGTCTACAAAGGTTGTATTCCATATTCACTTAGATGTAAAGTCGTTTTCATGTTGTATTGTCTAAATCTCTAGTTATGATTCTATGGTTAGGATTGTTTAGCATTGCAAATTTGTGAAAATGGCATTGACGATGCCTCCCGAAACCATGCTGTTCTGCTAGGCATTCCTACAGTGGTATCAGAGCCAAGATAGAGAATTGGACGATGTTTGTAGAATTACGAAACCGAAACAACTCCGAAACACCCGAAATAAAAACTTAGTTTCTGTCAAAATTTTAAGTCGTCGAAATTTTTTTAAGCAACTGAAGAATGTTATATATGAGATGTAACATGAACACTAAACAAATACGAACCCCTTTCGCCGATTTTGACCCGATGACATGGCCAAAAATTCCGGCCTGGCCGGCCCCTCATTTCCTTCTTGGGTTCGTCTTCGTCTGGTGTTCTGGTCTTTGGGTTTTGGTGTTTCAGGTGTTGCTTGTTTTTGCTGAAATTGCATGAGATGTTAACTTTTTGTAAAGTCAATTCGGAATGTTTCGTAGTCGTAATTCTAACTTAATTTCGGATTATTTAGATGGCGTTAGAAAGTTTGAAAGGATATCAATAACCCAATTTTTCCCTCGATGGAAATTTTCCAAGAGTTGGATTTTTCCAAGTTAAAGAACATTCAAAAATTATAAAAGCAATGTGATGGACCCTCTAGAAGAATGAAACCCTAATTCGATTTTATGACCGTAAGAACCGCCGCCAAACCCTAAGGTTTGCGGTAGTTCCGAGGCGCCATAGGTGAGGCAAGGGTTGACCCTTCTACGGTTGGTCCAAAGGTACTGTGGCATGATCTGAGTATTTTTAAATTGCGCTCAAGTGTTGAGCTTTTTGAGAAATTTTGGGTGTTTTTTTATTCGATCGGAATGTTTAACATCGTCTAGATATTTATGGAATGTGATACAATATTTGGAATTCATATTGTTAGGCATGAAATCCGAAGTATGTGATATTTCAGGTTTATGATGTCTAAAGTGATTGTGGATTCCAAATGTTGTAGTTTGACGTTTTTTTCCTGCCACCGTAAATGTAATATGTGGTGTATCGCTGTTTTCGTTGCTATATATCAAAGACAACTGTGATACGCATATTTACTTACGTTGATGACATGTGATGTTATGTGTTGCTGGGATATGTTATATTGGATCGTCGTGTTTTGAATAGCCGGGTTTTTTTTATGTGAGATGAGTGTTTTTCCATTTTCTTTCATGTAAAAATTTGTATGTAATATTCTTTTATTGGAGCACTTCCGGGTTGACGATGATGTCACCATTGTTGTATATTATTTACTTTTCCATATTAGGATAGACCCAAGGAGGGGAGCACAAGTAACCGGGTTCTAGGGTCCAGTGGGAGACCATCTCGAGGAGTCGAGACCGGGTCTCCTAACTCTAGAATTGGTAGGGTTGCTTGCCGCTCTCGTAGTGGTCTAGGGATGTGGGTTTGGCTATTCATCACGACCGGGGAATCCGTGTTTTATACTGGCTTAATTTAAAACATGGAATTCCTAGTATATCCAATATTTCATATGTTATCTTCTGCTGCTGATATTCTGTGATGTGATCACTTTATATGCGTGAGACGAATGTTTTATTATTGTATATATGATATATAATAAACGTTGCTTATGTTTTGCACCCGCGTTAGTCCCGCACCGCTATGCCGTTAGTTATGTAACCTAACGGTGCATAACGAGACACTGTGGCGAATGCAGATGGCATAAGCGTACGTTGTATTTTCGTTTCTTCTGTGATGCTTAGGAAGCATAATTGATGGGACTTCATTAATGAGATTAATGAAAGAAAAAGAAACCTAAAGGATGTTATAGAATTATATTTTCAAAAAGGGCAGCTCTAGTTTATGCTTTGCATAGTGGTATTCCTTGTAGAATATCCAGCACCGCATTCGATGAGGAAAGAGCCGCGATCTCTTCACTGGGAGTGACCTTTTTAGCGAAGCTACCAGATGCTACAACCCACTCGGTTTTGTCTTTTGATTGCTTCTATAGTTCTTGCTTTGCATAGTGGTATTTGTGAAATATCCCGCACCTTATTCGATAAGGAAAGAGCCGAGATCCCTTCACCGGGAGTGACCTCTTTAGCAAAACTAGTAAAACCCTAAAAAACACTCCTTTTCAAAATCACTCGATTCTACAACGATATCAAGTTCATTACGCAAAAGGTTTTCTTAAAACCTGTCGTAGCCCTCCGACATTTTAGATAAGTAGTTTTTAGTATTCGTACTACGTTTGTTGGCTTTCGTCAAGGCGTAGTGTGCGGTAGTGTCACGACCCGAAAGTACGGAACATGACCGGCACTTAAACTACGAACGTCTCGAGGTGTACGTAATCTAAGTAAACCGAAAACCCAGAAATCCAAACCAAGAAAAGTAGTGGAGAGCAGGAAAACCAACTTAAAGCAAGTAGTTTCAATAGCATAAGCCGAATATGCGGTTTTTAAAACATCAAAAAATTTACTGAAAATTTCGGCAGAGTCTCCTTTGTAAATACTGGCTCCCAAACGGGATACAACATGAATAGTATACGAAATCAAGAAAAAGGCATCCCCAAGCGGGAGCTAGCTCTTCGTCAATCGACGGTCACAACCACACAAGCAGTATAATATACAACGCCAACGGCGAGGATCAAAACTAAAAGGAAACTCAAAACCACCAGAAACATAACGAGCGACTCTAAGGTCGAAAGAATAAACAACACTGGTCTCTATCTCAAAAGAATACATGTTTGGTTGATGGAACTTCTAGATACAACAGAATAATGATATACAAAGTATATAATGGGGGTATGATACAAGTAAACCCACCTACTAGCAAATCACCCGAATGAAACTGAGCCCGCAAGCCGTAATGAAACCGGTACGGCAAACCTGCAAGAAACTGGGGCACAACAGGGGTGAGTTGCCAACTCGTGAATAGAAAAACATCTACGCACAGAAATCGCATAAATAACGCAACCTAGGTCAATGATCATAATATATCCTCAAATATAAGTATAACAGGCAGCCTATGACAATGTCTAGGGTAATATCTAACCCGAGTATAATTTCATGTGCCCGTGTCAGTGCCTCAGGTAGCAATATATCATTTGAATTAGGTATGAATGCATGAAACAGAATACATGAAAATGAAGAAACTGTTTTCATAAATTAGTGAGATTTCCTTCGTATTTTTAAAACTGAGGTATCATAATGAAATCAGTATCAACAGTGTCTAGCATCGACACAAAACATGAATCTCACTGTCTCGAAATATCAATGTCTCAATCTCAATATCTAGGGCGCCGTCAGTCCAGACCGGCCCCTACCATCCATCTCAAGACCACGACGGTATCCTCCGGATATCCGACGCGTCGGGTAATATCACCGGTAGGTAGTGCTCCCCAGCCAGGCTCAACGTCAACACCACATTCCTCTTGCCCCGGGGTACCATACCGGGCCCACCATGTACCCGTGACGGTTCCTCCACTCCTCAACACGGATCTCCAAAACCACAGCAAACTCATGGTGGACGACACTTTACATCATTAGAAAACCGCAACATTTTATATTTTAAAAGATCATAAGTTGTAAATTTTGCGGCTTTCCCCGAAATCCAGAAATATCATAAATCTCAAGAAATCATCACAAGTGCATATGTCAATGATAATGAACTAGGCATGAACAACTGAATAACAGTATGCATGAAGTGGTAGATAATAACTACAATGTCTAATATGGCATATAAGGGAAATACACTAATATCATGTCAAAACTACCAGCTAACAATCTAACTCAAGCAGTTATATTCTCTAAAGTGTACGTGACATGGCAATTACCGATGAAGATGTGGGTGAGCCGGCAAGTAGGTGTACGTGGTACATACGCATCATCGGTAATGGTGCTGGTGTCCTAACAGCATGATATCAATAATGGAATATGCAGCAAAATAAATATGCGAGGCAGAGCGAACAGCAATAATGTGCGGGAGCTGAAAACTAGACACAACGATAACTAATCTGATATAAGTCCTACGAATGGTGCCTTTTGAAATAACACGAATCATGGGGTTTTGAAAATAGGGGCTACGGTGTTTTTATGAAAAGATACGTCGTTTTTGAAATATCCGTAGATTCCCTTGAGCTGTCTTTAAAAATGCCCACGATTCGTTAGTTTTTGAAATAGGTAAGAAGTCTAATCTAATCTAGCAACTACACTAAACTATACGGCTGAACTACAAGCTGAACTACAGGTAAGGAAACCGCCTATCATCTGAGTCGATACATATACCTGTATATGTATAGTCGGTGATCTCGCCTCAATAATATCATATCCTATACCATATCTATAATCAGGCATCCCAAGTCAAGAGTGCGGATAAATCATCAATATAGCTCGTACGTAAATCCGTCGTACGGCATCCCAATCTGGGTACGGGTCAATATCACATTCATCATACTATTCACCTGGTATCCTCTTTATCAAATATCATGATCGGGGTACTGATCTACGTCTAGTACCATACTGATACCGCCTACGTATGCATGGACGTGTGGGAAACACTACGTCAAGGACCCGCTACAACGTCATGTCGTATCTAAGATACGAACCCTGCTATATCACCGATCTCATGGCCTCAAATCAACTCTCATCGACTCATTATAAATCCCAAGTACTATCATCCTCAATCCGTATGTGAACACATAGTCCCATACTCATGTGAACACATAACTATATAATCCCGTATAAGCGCAAATGAAAGAAGAAAGTATGCAAGTATGGGTGCGTGTGTACATGTGTGGTGCGACCACTACTCTAGGGTTTCGCGACACCAAATCATCCGAGAACACCAAATGTCTATATCATCGATAATATCAAACAAATTATAGTCAAAATATATATATATATATATATGTGTGTGTATACGTATTCGTATACATCACCACGAACTGCGGGGGTGCTATACGCCATCCACCCGACTTCTCCCCGTAGATATAAATCTACTCACCTGGTCCTCGCTCGCCGGTGCCGACGTCGCCACGCGCTTGCTTGCCTTCTCGAAGTCCACATGGGGTACCTACATATCACAACGTATCGTATCGCATAAAAACCCAATTCAAAATCGAAACGGCATACGAAAACTAAATCGGCACGCGTATCATGCATAGGTCAAAACCTATCGCCTACACATGCAAGAATAGTCAAACCAACCCTCGATGTCGATGTACGAACGTCAAACCATCGAGAAAATCCAATCACACTCATTTGCACATTCACGAACACTAATTTTAATATAAACTAGGTTAAAACTCACAAAAACGCCAATTTCACTTAAAAAGTCATTTTTCCGAAAATCTAGCAAGCACAATTCGCCGTTTTTGTACAAAACACGATGTTTAAATGAATGTAGCGGCCAATATATTTATTAAATATCTTAAATAAGTCAATAAAACCATTTCCATAATTTAATCACATAAATTTGCATAATTTCCAAAATCCTAGTTTGCAAAAATATCAATTTTAACACTTTTTAATGTAAAATTCATAATTTTACAATTAAACTTGGTTTTGCATATTTTAAATGGTTAAACCACTCAATATAATTTTTAAGATATGATGAAACCCTAACCATATTTTAATTCTCGATTTAACACAATATTTACAAAAACTAGTTTGCAATTTTAACCAATTTCGACCATTTTATAGCAAAAATGCACATACAACAAACTAGTTTGGATTTGCATGAAATAAAGTATTAAACTACACTTTAAAATTTTATTAATACCATGCAAAACCTAATTAGATTTTAATCTCCATTATATAAGTATTTCATTAAAACCTAGTTAGCAAATTAGCATAATTAGAACAATTTAATAAAACAATTAGTAACCTAGTAATTAGCTTTGCTTTAGCAAGCCCACTAGATATTAACCACACAATTAGATCATGATCAAATGACCTAAACCCTAACTTAGTATTTAAACCCTTCTCTTAAATTTCCAAACATGAAATTAAACTATAATTAACACTTAAATCAATTTGCTTTAAGCAAAAACTAACAATTTCATTATAGGGTTATGATTTATACCTCCTAGAATCTTGAGATTTAGCATGAAATCTTAGCCTCCCAAATCATCATCTTGCTCCTTGATTCATGCTAGCCAAGGCAAAGAAATAATGGGTAGGAGTTGGATTTTGATTTGGATTTTTGCTTGATTTTTTGTGGATTTTTCTTTGGATTTTCTTTGATGGAACAAAGAGAAGAGAAGAGGAAAAGTGGGCTGTTGAGGGGTTGCTGGTTTCGGCCAGAATTTTGGGGGTTTGGGTGAGGGAGGAGAGAGAGTGAGGTGGAGAAAGTTAGTCCAAGTCAAAGTCAACTCAATTTATATCATTTCTACTCTTTTCTTTTCTTTTCTTTTCCTTTTCTTTCCTTTGCAAACCAAGTGGGGACAAGAGAAGGGGCTGCTGAATTCAGCCATGGGGGGGAGTAAGTGGGTGTGTGTGGGTGTGGGTACGGGTGTGGGGTGAGGAAAAATGATAAATACAGTACCCCAAACATCCATTTACGCTAAAAAAAGCCTTTTTTCTTCAATAATTTCTAAACCGTTTTGGCAAATGATTTCGTTCCAAAAACCACATGATAAATTTTTATTTAATGTTTTATGATGCACAAAATTTGTTTCAACTCATTCCAATTT